>QCXZ01000003.1:23534843-24097477 GCA_025024175.1 Rhyzopertha dominica
TTCAGTTTTGCCATACGGCATTCTGTAATAGTTTAATCTTTTGCAAAGTTACATGTTTTCGTCGTTTTGTTTCCTTTAATATTTGGAGTTAACAGTAAGTGTTAAGAATTTAATTATAAAAAAGTGCCTGTTATGTATTTAATTTTAGTGTCCTGATGAACAGCCGATTTTGGTTCGAAAATATAGACAAAGTTAAAAAAATCCGTTTCTTAATTTAGCCCTAACACCCTTGCCGTTTCCCAAGAAAATATTTAATATACATCCGGCAATTATCTATCGTTTATTCATCTACATGGGTTATTACTAAGATATACGTAACAGGTTTGGAGACAACTCTGTTCGGCCTCTCTCAAACAATGGGCCACATAATAACACCAAGGTTGCAAAATACGAAAACAGAAAGATTTTCTACTTAAGTGCCGAAGATCTGGCATAACACCACGTCACATCCAACAGAACATCAGATCCCTCACTTCTTCGCTGGATGAAGATAATGGTAACAACCGTGAAATTATGAACTTTTGAAAAAAAGATTTAAAACAAGATTATTGAGTTTAGAGATTTCACTTACATTTAGTGTTGTTGGCCAAGCTCAAAAGTTCAAATTGTCAAATTAGAGAAGAATTAAGCCCAATTTTGCCACGCCATGTATTATCCAATTTTATTTTCTTTCAAAATCACAATTATAATAAAGTATACAGTAAACACAAAAATAATTTACAAATTAAATTGGATAAACTTGTAGAAACACACTTAAATAAATTTAACACCTCCAAGAAATGGTTTCGAAACCTTACAAATTACACCTTTCCAAAAAACATAGAAACTATTCTATCGCTAGGACCAAAATTTACCTACCATCCCACTAATCAAGACATCAACATTAAAAAGTTATTGGCAGATGTAGAATATGTTATTAATTACATTCCTGATAATTTCAAAAAAGAATCTTATCAGAGCTAAAGCTACGAACGCTATTACAAACTTTTGGTACAAAAATTCAAAAAATTATTCTTCCGCACATAACACTGAAAACATCCTCTATAAGCAAGCACATACCTTTCTTAAATCCAATCCAGATATACTAATTACCAGAGCTGATAAAGGCAATGTCACTGTAGCTATAAGCGCTCATCAGTATTGAAGACAAAATGCAAACTTTACTTAATAATCCACAAGTTTATTCTCCTCTAGCGAGGGACCCTACAGCAAAAATAATTAGGGAAAACAATGCTATAATTAAACAACTTAAAAACAGTAATCATATAGATACAATCCAGACTAAAAAACTTACCCTATATGACGCTATATCACCTACTATATACGGCTTGCCAAAAATACATAAGCCAGATGTTCCACTACGTCCAATAGTAGCCACCATTGGATCTCCTACCTCGCCGCTTAGCACTTTGTGGCAGATATTCTTAATAAAGCCTTTGAAAGTTACCACTGTTTTGCTATCAAAGATTCTTTTGAGTTTGCTTCTAAAGTTAATAATTTCAGCTTCCTTCTAATTACATCATTATTTCATTAGATGTTGTCAGTTTATTCACTAACATTTCTTTAGAACTTGTTTTACAAATCATACAGTCAGAATGGGAGAGAATAGCAGATCACACTACTATTCCACTAGTAACATTTACAAACATTATAAAATTTCTTTTCAAATCCACTTATTTTTCATTTAAAAATATATTCTATCAACAGATCCTTGGTTGTCCAATGGGTTCTACATTAAGTCCAACTCTTGCTGCATTAGTAATGTCAAACTTACTTCACACTTGTATAGAAAAACTTCCATTCCAAGTACCATTACTATACCAATATGTTGATGACCTAATCTTAGCGATTCCATATACAGAAACCAACCTTGTTCTACAAACGTTCAATTCTTTCGATCAATACTTAGAATTCACAATTGAACTTGAAGAAAATAATTCCATTCCTTTTCTTGATACTAAAATAATTCGTACTCAAAATAACAGTTTAATTTTAGATTGGTATCAAAAACCCACCTCATCTGGAAGATATATAAATTACTATTCTGAACATAATTTCCATATAAAACTAAATCTTATTAAAGCTTTAAAAAATAGAATTGAAAAAATTACACATCAAGCTTTACACAGATTATATTCTACATAATAGCTACCCACGTCATTTAATTATTAAATTATTATTTAGTAGTAACAATTCAAGGACTTCTGTTAATAACACCACATATAGCCAGATAGATCAAGATAACTTAGTTAATCCCCAAAATGTAGTATTTGCATCTCTTCCATTTATACCAAATTTAACACATAAACTTACAAAAATTTTTAACGTAGTTCCAAATTTAAAAATTGCAAAATACTATATAAAAACTAATAAAAAGTTGTTCTCAAAACTTAAAGATAAAATTGACAAAAATAAAAAAATGAATGTGATTTATTGTGTTGAATGTCTGGACTGCCCCTCTGTTTATATTGGACAAACCATGCAGTCTTTACAACACAGACTGAACCTACATCGTAGTGATGTTCGTCTACGTCCAGATCGTTGTGCTTTAGCTCAGCATGCATCTAGCACCGGACATTCTTTTGGTTTCCTAAATACTGCAATTTTAGACATAGAAGCTAATAAATCAAAACGTTTATTTTTAGAAATGTGTTATATACAACAAAATTCCAATTCTATTAACAAAAGGTCAGATATACAAAATCTTAGTTCTATTTATTGCCAACTTCTTCAAATTGACAGTGTTAAACTAAGAAGAAATAATACAACTTAAAATTTATATATAGAATTTTTAAATAATATTTATATTTGATAAATCGCTCATGAATTTTAAGCTTGTTCAACAACTCTATCCTTGATTATGTCGAAAAATTTTGTCAGTTTTGTCAATTTCACGGTTGGACACCTATTAATTATTTATTCAGTTTTGCCATACGGCATTCTGTAATAGTTTAATCTTTTGCAAAGTTATATGTTTTCGTCGTTTTGTTTCCTTTAATATTTGGAGTTAACAGTAAGGGTTAAGAAGTTTAATTATAAAAAGTGCCTGTTATGTATTTAATTTTAGTGTCCTGATGAAGAGCCGATTTTGGTTCGAAATATAGACAAAGTTAAAAAATCCGTTTCTTAATTTAGCCCTAACACCCTTGCCGTTTTCCCAAGAAAATATTTAATATACATCCGGCAATTATCTATCGTTTATATATATATATATATATATATATATATATATATATATATATATATATATATATATATGTATACTGGATATTTTTAATGAAATTACGTACTACATACTTATATGAGAAGTACCGGGTCTACAAAATATTTATTTTTGCAATTATAAATTTAGCTTTAACGCAAATCTTCAATTGCAAAATCATGAGGTTTTATGTTACAATAGTATTTTTCCTAAAGTATGAGGCGTACTTTCGTTAGTTGAATAATTTGATAGGTATAAAGTTAAGCAGCGTACGCCAAAAGCAGGTCATTGGAAAATTTATGTGATACGAACTTGCTAAATCTTGTTACTTAATCTTACCTTGCTGCGAAGTGCAGGGGACTTTCATTGTTATTGTTCTTAAGATTAATGCAGGCACCGAGGCGGATAAGATTCTCCAAACTTCTGATGTGCCCTTCACGACTGGCGTAATGTAGTGGTGAACATCCGGTAATGTCCTTTTCGTTAAGGAGTTGAAGTAAACTTTCTTTGGATTTAGCCTAAGGACATTCGGAAGAAATTAAGAACTCTAAAATCATGTAAATGAGCTAAATGCTCAGTCTTTAGTTTTACGAGTGGTATTTAAAGGCGTGCGAACGATATCTATGTATGTAGCTTCTATTTGTAAGTGACGCTAGTGAGTAAGTTTTGAAATATTATAGTTGATAACCGTGCTTATAGAAATGATAGTTTTATTATAGCTTTGTGTGATTTACACTTAATCCACTCAAATTAACAAATATAGAAAGAACTTTGAATTTCGATATAAGATTGCAGCACAATTAACAATATGGCCAGCAATCATTTTGCTATTAGTAATATGCTAATATAACAAGCACAGGAGTATGATAGAAGTAACTTCTCTTAACAATATATTCTCAAAAAAACTTTTGGAACTACCACTCTTGATTAAAGGGATCAGATTTAAAATGGATCTATCTATAAATTACGACTTTAAAAAGCGTATTTGCTTCAACAATATTTTGTTGCGGATTGTCCTACATATATATGTTGACGAAAATTGTATAGATACATAGTAAAAAATTGGCAAACTTAAAATGTAGTCACTTCAACTCACAATTTCTAAATATATATTTAATTAATTGATAACCAGGCAATGTACGGTGCTCTAGAAATGTCTAATCTCTAAATAGATGTAAATTCTGTGGCAAAATCTATAGTGGTGTATATGCAATTTTAAGCAAAAAATAGCAGTTTTGTTGCTTGCTTCAAACAGTCGACCCGCAAGGACACATCCCAACGTTCTCACTCGCGCCTTTACGTCAGGCCGGTCGGATGCATTTAGCCTGTGAGATGCCAGTAGAGTTATTCAACAGTGTGTTATTATACTTAGTATTATTTGGTGAAGTTTAGAACAGATTAGGATGTTTGTGCATTAAGGAGCTATTAACTACAAGTGGGAATACAAGTATTCCACCCTAGTGTATTTGTTTCCTATATTTCTTTTCCTGTATTGCTTAAAATAAAAAAAAAACGTTATACGCCAAACACAAGCACAATAAGAAGATACGCTAAGAGGGGTACCTTGTATATTAAAGACTTGCTGGTATTACTAGAATACTAAACCTACAAATACTTAAACAAAAGATGTGCCCAGGTGCAACTATCAAACTTTACCTTACTTACTTCAGCAGCAAATTGTTCTAACCTCCCACCATTCATGACAACCAAATGAAGCACATTCCTCCTGTTGACATCTTTCACGTTAATGTTTGCTCCTAGTCTAATCAGTGCATGTACTGTCCTCCAGCCTCCTCTTAATGCAGCTAACAGCAATGGAGATCTCTTCTCCTTATCCAGTGGATTGATATCTGCTCCTTCTGCTACCAGATACTCCACAATTTCAGGATGGTCAAACATCGCGGCGCAGTGTAGAGGTGTCATGTTCTGCACATCGCACGATTGCAGACATGTCATTTTTTCTTCAGGTTGCATTTTGAACATTAGTTTAACAATCTCAGTGGCACCTTGCGCGCACGCCAAGTGAACAGGAGTAGAGTAGTCATGCTGTTGTTTAGAGATTTTTGCGCCGGATTTCAAACATAATTCAACAGCTTTTATGTCACCACCATGAACAGCAGAATGTAGCGGCACATTTCCTTCTGAATCGTAGAACGATATCATTTCTTCACGACTACAACCTCTTGACTCTCCCCACTGCAGAAATACTTCGAGTGTCTTTGACGAGGCGTTTTTAGCTGCCTCGTGTATAGGATAGTAGCCGTTATTGCAGGGTTTTCGAGGACAAGCGTCAAACTGTGTAATCTACGGAAAGAAAAGCTCTCTTAAAAGAACATTAATAGATTCCAAACATATAGAAGAAAATAAGAATTTATTTCTTATTTAAAATGAAAGTAAGTAATGAATATTGATAGAGATATCATTACTACATGTACTTCTGTAAGAGATTCAAAATAGCAACGGTACTTCATGCATTTTAAAATTTACAAAGATGTAGCTATAATCGGTTATATGTATAATCGCAACTAAGTTATGCCAATTGCGCAAATACTACTGTAGCTCGAGGTATGTTTCTAGGAGATATACCCTACCCCTAGCCTACATAATTATACTATCACGTGTACTCGTTCGAAAAATGCAGATTTTTAACTTAACGCCCTTTATTTGTCCACTAGTATCGAAATACACTGAACTATCGCTTATTTATTTCCTTTAATTAATTATCCAAATAACTTCTGCTCAAAACACTAAACGCTAGCAGTTATAACACCATAATACTTAGGTTACTACGTTTGCTTGCTTCACTGGATTTAAAATCAGACTTCTCCTGCCATGGCTCAGCCCGCGCTTTATGTAGGATAGCTTCCCATTTATGCAATCCCACTAGACCTTTCTGGAAAGTTACTAGACTGTTCTATGCTCGACATTCAATCCCATGCCATTTGTTCGACTAATAGGTGACAACATAGCGTCCTGCAAGTGTTGGTTACCTGATACCATATGACTGCCCTCGCCGACACATTGTAGTCGATATCATATTCGCAATACTATCCCTTCCTTAAAAACTGATCTAGGATCTGTTCTAGGATTCCGACAACTTAGGTGAAAGTCCATTCCTGTGAGTTACAAAGCCACAATAGTACAATCAATCGCGTACTTCTGCCGAAGTCTTGTTCACTCCCAAATGAACAGCCTATGCTTCTCCATGCACCTCTCCCAACACATGTGGTACTATTTCAGTATTACCGACAGCATGGTAACGCTCTCGCACGCAGGTTGTATTCCATTCGCAGATTCCCACTGGGCCCATATTGATTTTAAGAGAAGTTTTGCGAGGATACCTCCACCCATTCAGATCTTGGTCTGCTGTTGTTTGCAACTTAAATATTGAACTAATATCGTTGTTTTTTATCTGAACCTGCCTGAAGCTTTCAACAGTCTATTCCTCGCTCTGTTTAATGTTGACCGCAACCTTGTGCCGTTCAACCTGTAGTAGTGTTTAAATTCTGCACATTAATTTTTGGATATAGCATTAGAGTTGCTATGCCTGGGCGATGCTGCAGTTTGTAGTCACTGTTGCCCTTGCTCTTCTTAGTCTGGGGGTTTTCCACAGCGGTATCGTTACTCGGTTCGACATCCGCTGGGGTTCAATGCCTTTACTAATTCCTTCACATAGCGCATAATCTCTTTTGCTTTCCTCAAGATGYGCTCCATCTAKCTTGCAGTGGCTTTATTTGGCAGCTGATGCCCTATACGCCGCCTCAATTTCCAGAGCATTTCCTACATCTTTCTGCTCGTAGAGTAGGTGGTTAGCAGCAGAGCGTTCCTTACGCCCGTCATCCCCTCACGCCATTGATAAAATTTCTTGTTGTCAATATAACCTTTTGGACTGTCGGATGTGCCCTGGACTACTTATATCTACTGCAAAATCCTGCAGAGCTCGCCGACGCCCTGCTTACGCTTCCTCAGCTGCACATGAAACAGCTGCTGCAATTGTTGTCCTTAAAAATGAAATTCTACCGATGCAGGTAGTCTTTGATAATCTCGGTTGTTTCCTTAACGCCCGGTTGTCCTACGCGAGTGCGTTTTCAAGCAGATTTAGAAGTTGTTTTTTTCTGAGCGATTTTTGAGACATTTAGGCCGTGTTTTTGGCAACACTCGGTGTTCTTCGCATGCTGTGATGCTTATCGGCCGGACATCCTACGCGTATGCGTGTTTTCAAGCAGATTTGGGGGTTGTTTTTACCGAGCCTCAAACATCGCGCGGTAAAAAACAACCCCCAAATCTGCTTGAAAACGCTACGCGTAGGACGACCAAACTTTAAGGAGCATGCGACACTGGGCGGCATACGGGACAACACTCCGCATCGTAAGGTAGTTCCGAATTGAAATATTAATTTCTCGAAAACTAGCCGCGACCGCAAGAAACGGATTTTATATTCGTGTTCAGGAGGCCACTTTCTGGAGGTACGCACTATTTGAACTCGATAGGTGATGGGACGCTATAGTAAATAATTACCAAATTTTCCCAATAACACACCATTATTTTTATAGGTGGATAGGCAAAGTTATCTCTATCTCTTGATGTGTACACTGCCGATCTGTCGGGAGTTGGCTGTGGCACAGATGGCGTAACAGACATGCGCATTTTATCGCGTGCCTGTTCTTACTAGCTTTACAAAAAGCACCATTGGGCCTGCTGTTAAGTGAAAGTATTATGCAGATTAAACTTTTTGGTATGATTACACGTTATTTCACTTGAGCGAAGTTTCTTTAGGAAATGGCATCGCCACCTATATTTTCACTTACTTCCTGTGCGCCCCGTGGTATCATTTATCTACTGTATCCCTCCAAGCTACATGGTTTAATACTTTTAACAGCAGTCAACACTGAATTTGCGAATAAAGTTAAAAAAACATTCGTTACTTCTCAAACTCACTTTTATCAGTTTTAATGTATCCAATTTATCCTTGTGTTCCTCAGAAAGTGTCTATACTTGCTTAATAATTTGTTATTTGAATCTCCTGTTCATTCACACCGAACATAGTTGTAATCTATTTTCACTTGCTGAAGTTCTATAACTGAATTCCTCACAATTTATTAGCGAATTTTGTTTCCTTTTTAGCTGTAGCTGTGGGGTCAAGTCAATGAACTAATCGATAGGTACTCCATGCGAAACTGTAACCATCTATAAGAGTTTTTCATTCTGTTTGCTAGTTATGTTATACACCAAACCTACTTCATAATCAGTCCTAAGCAAGGTTTTAGCGTGTGAGAGTCTATTAAACATAACTTCAATATTAATTTAATAGGGCTTTAGTTTATCGAAGACAGGCTTTTTTAGTAAAATGTGTAATCCCCAGTGGAATGTTGTGTTTTGCGTATTAGCTGTCTAAGTACTAAGTAAAAAAGAATTATGAGAACGTAAAACAGCTCCTGGGGTAAGGGATATTCCGATAGGACATTAATATACTGATATCGGTAGCACTTACCTATAAACTTCTTCTGTGTCTACAAATTATGAATTTGAGATGCCTTTAGTTTGTGATGGTTAAAAGGTTAACCCCTTAATAAGACAGATCCGGCTGAATAAAATAGACGACTCAATCGCTGAGTTGCCCAAATAACATACACATTGAGGTATAACATTTTCAAGCTTTCTAAACTGGATACAAAATAAGAAATTTTTAAAACGCAATTAATTAAAAACACTGAGCTAATAGTAAAAGTTAAGGATGACAATATTCAAAATTACATGTCGAACAATAAAGCTTTTGTATCGATGTTTATGGCACAAACTCATTTATAGAATTATATAAAATATAAAATGATTGATTGTACAAGAAGCTACCTTCTAAAAATTCTCGTGACTGTACACTTACTAAAACTCTGGCGCATTCTTCATGGTCGTAGATGGCTGCGATGTGTAAAGCCGTTCGTCCATGTTCTCCTCCTTGTTGTATGTCTATTTTGTCTGTATGTCTGCTCATTACTTCCAGAACGGCAACCTTATTGAGCTCCGTTACCAGGTGAATGACTGCTTGCTTTTTCTCATTTAGAATATTGGTCTTGACTCCACTGAAATGAAATGTTCTTGAGTTTATTTTATGAACTCGCGAACTTTTTAGATAGCTGATGAAGAAACACATGACACACGTGTCCGGTTCATAAAAATTGACCTGCATTCTGGATCTTGTAAAATAAATTGTAGAAAGGCAAATTAATATGCCTAAGGACGTGAAACGTATGATGTTTTTACTAGTTAAATAGTATTATATGTGCAGAGAAGTACATGCAAGATTACATTAAATGAAACATATTGATTGCAAGATCAATTCTATAGCTGCGTATCTGTTTTCAAATTTCTTATTAGAGTCTATTAATAATTCTAAAGTTTTGACACTTTTTGAGAGCATCCTAAGAGATATGTATGTAAACACACTTTTAGTGACAAGTGCTTTAAGTATATACGGGAGTTTTTAACTAAAAATTATGACTGCCGATTAATTTTGGTTAAAATGAATATTGGAGTGTAAGGGAACGGGAAGGTAGCTGATATAAAACTATCCATTTCACTAGTGTTTGTCGCATTTGAAGCAGAGTACGCTCAGGAGATTTGAACTACCTATATCATTTGTATTTATAGTTGGGATCGTTTCATGGTCGGTAAATTTGTGCGTGCTTTTTTAAATTTACTTGCCAGGAGTGATATAAACAGGTCCCTTTTCGCACGGGAACAATATGGAAAAGATGTGATATAGATACGAAACACATAAACTTTAGCATAACAGTATAATTAAATTATACTCTTCGAGTAGGTATTGGTTAAATTTACGTAAGGAACAAGTTAACTTCCTGCAAATATAGTCAGTCATAAAATATGCCAGGGAAAGAAAAACTGTTTGCTGATGTCATTATTCCCTATTTAACATGATGGAAAGGTTGATGATATATCGTCCGCCCAAGCTTCAGCGAAATATTGGGTAGTCAAAGTTTTTGTAGCAGGCTGCAATGTTTGATACAAAAGTCTGATGTAAAGGCAAGAGCGTTATATCAACATGAGCCCATTATGTTTCTTGGTACGTCTTTTCTTATTTTTCCCGCATTAAAAAAAAGGAAAATGATGATAATGAACCACCGGTATCAGTTGTCACTTCTCAAGACGTGATCATCGGTTTACGATAGAGTGTTTGATGGAGGTGGTGGATTGCCTAAGCTCTGCTGATCGCGCGGATGCCATTCATTCGCAACTTCGCTTGAGCACTTGAGCACTACTTGGAGAACTGGAAACAGTCCATTTCAAGTCGGTTCGAATATGCCTTCAAATGGAAAGTGTCCCCAGAAGTACCATTTGTTCTTTCCGATGTCGAGGGCAATCCCTGATGCTGTCATCATCGAACGTATACCTATAGCTGCCGTGCGTACTTCTTGCTGACGCTGTTCTTTCTAATTCTTGTTGAATGATCTGTTGCCATTCTCTGGGCTTCTAATGTGCGTTGAGATAGTCTTGTCTGAAGAAAGATTGAAGGGAGACCGCTGGTTGTGATGTGCACAGAGCAAATAGCTAAGGACGTATTCTCGAACATCCTGTCTCAGATAGCCTGGATGACCGCCAATCAACCCTCGTGGTGCTCTTGCATTACACCAGCTGTGCATTCCGTTCGTACGGCTAACTTGAAGTACTCTTCGTTCCTCTGTACAGTACACTGACCATAACGGTAACATTACGGCGAAAATTGACCTGCCAGTTCAAGGGAGATGGTTCGAGCGCCGCAAGGCCTTCCAGGAGTGAAGTTCACAATGTGGTTGAGATTCTTCTTCTTCTTCTTCGTCAAAAATGGCTCGTTTTTTTTGGCGGATGAGCAGCTATCACTTCAGGATTAGTCACAAGGTCCAATTCGGGAAATTTAATCGTAGCTTGGGTTTTAGGCAACGCGTCTGTGGGCTTTTTGCACCACCCTAAGCTGTGCTCCACAATTGCCGTAAAAGGCCCCACCGAAGCCAAGGGGCCTGGCTGTCCACAGGACCGCTATAAGGTTAGAATCGCCGCAGGACCCACACAACGGCCAAACGTTCCTATTCATGGCAACGGTAAAGCCGCTTTGTGCCTTAAAACTTGCACTAGCGAACCTCTTGGTAAAAAACTGCTACCATTGTGCCTTCCTTAAACTGCCTACCTGGGGTTTGTTCCCATCTAAACCAACGGTGTAGCTCAGGAATTCCACCTTGAAACATGCTAGACGACMTTTCTCCATCACGCAGCGGAAGTTGTGATGGCGGGCTATCCAGCACCAGATGCAGGTGACAGAGATGGTCAACGGGTGTTCCAGCGAAGACCAGGATGTCATTTAGGTTTAGCCGGAAAGCACGTGTTTCATCATGAAACATTGAAGGATCGCCGGCGGTGTCTAACCCAAACGGTATTATACGAAATTGGTACATTTGCTCCAGTACTGGTTGTAAARRCATTCTCAAGACGTTTCTCTTTTGCTCGTTTATAAGAGCAGTCCCGATTATAGTGATCCCATGGCCAACCGGCTCAGGGGTTCGKGCAGCWTTAGGAGCAGGARACTTAACATCGTACTCTACGAGAACACGTTCTTGGGATTCGTCCCAGCTAAAGCGGCATTCTATGTATATAACGATGGCTATTATACCAAGTGTTGGTAGTTCGTGCTGGTGTTGAACTTGGACAGGCAGCAGTGGAGATTTTCGTAGTTTGGTTTGTGCAGTTAGCAAAACTACTAGTTCCTCAGTATGATGATTGGTCTAGTTAAGCACTAGCTGAGCTGTTGGGTCTTCACTAGGATGTCATGTACGTTCTTTTTGTAGAGTGTGGCATGGCTCATGTTTCCTTCTTCATAATGGCCCCGCGTTAGGCGCCAATTGTCAGTGGCAGTGTGAACGTTGGCTTTAATATTTACGCGCACTTCTAATCGGTGGTATATTTAGGTTAAAAAAATAAAACGATTTTTCGTTTTAAATTCAAGTTATGTCGGCCGGTGACAACTGAGACAGCTATGCGGTTTCTCATTTTTCCAGCTCTAAAGAAACAGACACAAAAGGTGGCTACTGCCTGACGCTTTATGAATCACCAGTATGAATTACCACTTCGTTTAAACATACAATGCGTACATTTTTTAAAAATTTGTCGTTTATTATTTTAGTTGTCATGTAGCAAGTATTAATTTTAATTAAACTTGGGGATCAGCACAATATCAAGCCCTACAAGCAATCTATTTATCATGATCTATTACTATCATATATAAAAATTTAGTATGTATAAGTAATCGTGATTTGGATCTTATTTTTATTGGCAAGACTCTTTGGTTACGKTACATATACATGTAGTGAATTTAGTAATTACAATTTAGCTTGACTGTTTTTTATATTAGCTTAAATAGGTGTTGCAAGAAGTATGCTAGGCAATTACTTGTTAAATTTTTTGATTGCAGTTAACTAAATAATAAAAATTGTTTAAATTTTACCATAACCATACCAATGTTTTTATGTACTTACCAGGGAAAATGGCKGCTTATATTTGTCACTGTTATCAGTATTTTACTTTTTTGAAGCTTATTTGTTTATATTATGAGGAAGGCAAAAACTGWGGCCGTTCCTGATGAAAGACCTAAAGTGCCTGGTTCAAACAACCATGTATGCAATTTAAAGATCGTGATCCATATTGCGCATCGTGCTGATCATCTCATCTACTACATCAAACTCGTTAAGGATGCTTTAATTAGCAGTTCATATTCATTGCCGAATAGCTTCGTTAATGGGGTAAATTCAACTCTTCCAGCATAAATCATTTACAATATGTATTGATTTATAATAGTTATCTTGGACATACATAGCATTTAGACCCTACAAGTTTTCACTGCGTAACAGTAATGTAGTACAAAGCAGTAGTCATTTATGTTTTGTACTATTTTACAATGGATAATATTTTATTTCGCGTAATAGCTTGAATTACCAAAACGTTGCGTTTTATTAGTAGTTAATATTTTACAAATTTATCGATGTGGTATTTTGGAATAATAATGACAAATTCATGTTCAATAAGAAATGAAAGTTAGAATAAGAAAGTAAGGTATGCAGAAAGTTGTCTATTTTGTAATGTAAAAATATCTGTTGGTTGAGCATTTAGCAAAAATGTATCACTTGATTATATTTTACCAGCAAACAAAACCCTATAATTCTTTAACATAAGTCCACGGTGAGGACGATTATTTTTATTTTTCACTGTTTGTGATAATTTGACTTATTAGCAGAATTAATCACATTCCTATGTTATTCAATCCATCCTCAGTGAGAAAATTACCTCCTAATTTTATTGACAACCAGAACTGTATAAAAATAAATTTTTGCAGTATCAGAATGCAGAATGCCAATAATATACTTACACTGTAAGTAAGTAGTCCACAGCATCCAGTGATTCATTTTCGACCGCAACGTGCAGAGGTGTGTTTCCAACATTGTCCTGGGCATTGAGATCTGTAAAATACGAGACACTGCCGTAATTAAAGCTTGAAAATGAAAGCATCACCACTTCTACGCTTTTTCGAGTACACCAAGCTACGTGAACAGAATTCACGACAAAAGGTTCGACAGCATAAGACTGATTGGATTGATGTCGCCGTATAATGCAAAGTGAATGTTAATGCGAAGGGCGACAAAAAGTTTTTCTTGTGCTGCCGGAACTCCATAAACTGTCTCTCAGTGTGGATGTTTTACTAGATATGTGGGATGAAAACGACAAATCGCGATGTACCCAGATTGTATTCGGTTTAAAATAAAATTAAACACGAGTGCGCTGGAATATGAACGAAATAGATGAAATGCCTCAATGGCATTCTATTTTAGATAAAGTCCATTTTTCAGTAGACTGATGAGATTACTGCGAAGATTCGAGATATTCCATTATTTACAATTATATGGTTTTGGTTATAACTAGTGTTCGACCTAACTTTCGATTTCGGTTTCGGCCTAGTTTTGGTCAAATAACGGGTTTCGGCTTAGTTTCGGTTTCGGTTACCATCCAGCCGAAACTTCGGCCGAAACCGAAACTGAATTCCAGTGACTTCAGTGACTTCGCCCTGCGATCGGATATGCTCGGATATGCACTGAGCTGCGAACGACGAAGTTGTTTTGTTTGTTTTGTTAGCGACTAGCTAATTTGTGAAATTACGAGTGTTTCATATTATTTGGAAACAGGTAATTTTATTTTACTATTGATGTGATTTACTTCATGATTTTTTTACGAATAACATTTTATTTCTTTAATATATCATTAATACGTTGGTACTAGCTGTGTAGGTTATGTATTATCTGTCTATTATATTTTCTTCCCACGAAAATATTATTATTGTATTAACCTTATATAAAAGTTGCGGTTTCGGTTTCGGCCGTAAAATGTAGTTATAACTGTAACTTTAATATTGTTAAAAACGTGATTGTAATGTTTTTATAAATGATTAGTGTAGCTAGGTTGACGTTAACTAGTGGCGTGCCCTTCGAGGGGAGGGGGTTCAGGTTAAGGTCTCCCTCCTGACTATATAATTTCACTGGAGTGGAGTTGCCATAATGGGTAAATTTGTTTGTAATACAGTAATTACATAAAATCATGGTTAGGCCAAAACCAACAGCCATCATAAGGCAAGTGTATCTATAGATATCTAGGCAAACGCGAACCAGTACTTAAATCTGAAATAATAAGAAAGAAATTCCAGGAACTTTGACAAAAGTTTGACATAGACACGTATATCTTACATGCATGGTAGATGAGGTATTTAAGTTTATACTAAAATAAATGACAAATATTAATCATTCACTGGACTCTTTTCTCGCTGGGCTCTTCCTTTACTTACCGATCGTAACGTCGTAATTCGTAAAGCCACCGTTATATGACGAATACCGATTTTCACAAAATTATGGAGCAATCGGCAATATACAGATGTTGGTACAGGGTTTATATAAATGATTTATGCATCCGCTAATGGAAATTACCGATTAAATCAATTTTCCGCCTCTCAGGAAAGTGACGTATACTTGCCATCTGTCGATTTTTGAATTATTTGATACATTTTAGTATGAGAAAATGCTCGGCAGTGTGTATTTTCAACATATTCTGCAGTGTTTTGTGGAATAATTAATTTTTAAGTTGCAGAAAGCTTAAGTTTATTTCGGAGCTGTGGGGTGACATTGATCTGATCCTTCGGTACTATCGCCATGCATATTGTAGCTTGGCAGCAGTTACAAAAAGGCGGCACAAAGAATTGAGAAATCAACGCCGCCCGCGTTGCATGAATCATTTATAGAAACCCTATACTATACTTACAGACCGTACTAATCTACGCCATAGTTCATAAAGCCATCACTAGATGACTTTTTTAATTAGTGATTTTCACAAAATTACCCTAAAAGTGCGAAATAAGACGCACATTGGGAAAAATCGTGGCGCTATGCGTAGGCTATCCCTTTAGACATCTCGTTACAAATAGCATGTACCATTCAAATTCCAAATCGTGTTCATTAATATAATATGTATTAAGCTGCACATTTTATTAGACGGCTTTATATAACTCATGTATCATATTATTTTGATCGGTGTACGTTATACCTCTAAGGTGGTGGTTTAATAGTAAAAGAAATTTCTTTACCAGACAAGACTTATTACCCATACGAAATCAAAAATAGCCCCGTTTGAAACAGTATAATATTAACTTAAATCATGGATATTTATGTTATGCGAACAGTCATTTGTTATTAATATTATAAGTATTATTAATGATACAATTCATTCAATTTCTATAATAAATGGAATAGCTGCATTCTTGTCACTTTGTGGTGCAAGTTTACATCTAGATAACACAGATTTAGCACTTACATAAACCATTCAAATGATTTAAACGTTTGCATGTTCATACTAGTAATGTACATAGGTATTGAAATTTATTGTCTTCTGAAAACAGCCAGAGCTGATGAAAAAAGCATTGTATGAAGCGTCTTCAAATTGTATGTGTTGAGGTATGCACGTTAGTGATCCAAAAATTAAACTACATGTTGCATAAACAGACTTGACTTCGTTGAGTAAAAATCTCGTTAGGCCTCAATCGCATATTTTCATAGCTTGCCATAAAAACCTGGATGCAAACGAGATGAGGTTCTTCATGAATATATACAGTTCACTAAACGCACTGAAATGAGTAGCCTGTGCGAAGCTGGTGTTGTAAATGTAACTTTCAGATAATATATTTTACTGTACTGTATAGGCTTTACACGATTAATGTGTTTGATTTTCCGACCAATGTGAGGCAGATACCATAAAATCTATATAATAATTAAAAGGTAAACGTTGCACAAGTTCCAATCATTTACACTCCAAAAAAGTAGAAAGGATTTGGTAGACACGAAGTTCGTAAAGTCGTGCAGCTATAGTGTGAAAGTTTTACAAATTGCAGTTGTAGAAACTAGAAAGTTGAAATGGAATCTTTTTTACAAAACGTAAAAGGGAAAACGCGTTGCGCTTTACCGTGACAGGTTTTTCATTCAATTCTAATTTATTTTACAAAGAAGTTTGTGTTACGCGATCAAATTACCAATTTTGAACCCTCGCTTGGTATATAAGATATTGCGTTGCGTTTGATTACCAGTACATATAGTATAGGAAAAGCAGATTTATTATAATCAATTATAAATAGTAAACGGTTGGAAGTTAGTGTGAAAAAAAGTAACAAAATGAACATTAAAAGTTATTTTTATACCGCAAAATTATATTACAAGAGAGATACAGATATATATTGGTGGTATGTCGGCAGTAACTAAGATAAATAATTAATTTTTCTACTTTTCGTCATTATAAAACGCAAATTGCGTTTTGTAGAGCCATTATGAAGCGGAATTTTTTACTTTTTAATGTTAGTATCAGTAAACAACTATGTGGAAAAAACTGTACAAAAAACCGTTTCATAAGGCTCTTTGTCGCATTCATCCATTACAAATCATGCTCTCACCTCGTTATGTATAAAACTAGTTTTTTAATATACTATTTTACAATGTACTTTCTCAGTTTGCTGTACTATCGGCTACCTTAGATCTTAAAACCTTTTTACTTATTTTTATTTGCCTACAGTAGTTTGTGGTAGCTTTATTAAGAAAATAAAAATCTCTGTGGAGAACTACCTTAGCGTATATAAGGGAAGCCAGATCTATGCCGTGTTGTCTGCGTTGGGACTATAGCTGTGTTGAGGAGGCTTTATACGCCAAAACAGCTGTTCACAGACTGTTTTGACGCAGGAGACATGGCATAGACGTAATTACTGGGGAAAATCATTGTTTGAATGTTACTCTTTCATTGGAAATTAGATTTAAATGCGTATTTATTAATTAAGAATGTAAACATCGGCAAACCAAATGTATGATACTGTTAAACCTTGATATCCTATCATTTGACTTTGCTATTAAAAGAGTCCTTGGAATGCCTACTTATTCCAACTAAACGGTTAATGTGATGAACAATTTTATTTCACATTTCCTTTAAAAGGCAGAGTAATTCGAGCTATCTACTTCAGAAAAAAACTTAATCCGTTTCTTAAAAAAATAAGATTAGGTTGAGTAACTTATTGCAACTAAAATGATTTAGTTATAATAAACAGGTGCACTCAATGTGAGAAATACCAGTACCTACTTTATGATTTAAATCCGTGTCCAGCAAAAAGTGGGACGGGACTGCAGGGCCTGAGTCACATAGTTTTTTATTTTCTGAACAATCGTAGTAACTTTGACGAAACACTTACAAAATGGCAAGGTTTTTGTTCGAATATTTGCTGCAACCTTTATCAAAGATAACCTAAAAAACAGGTCTCGGTATCCCACAGCTTCCAGTTCAGAAGGTTGTGGCGAGAACAAAGAATTTTGTTCTCACCATGCGTTTGCTAACTTTTCTTACTTACTCTGTAACTGCATAACACTAATAAGTAAATAAAGTGGCTGACGGTCGAAGACTTATTGATAATCGAGATTAAAAGAGTGGCTGTATCTCTGATACACTCGTAAGTTTGAAGTTGTATATCTTAAACATGTGGTAGAGGAGGTAGTTAACGTCGAGCTAAAATKAATATGACAAAGATGAATAATTCAATACACATAATTTTACTTCATTGGACTCTTTTTTTCGCCGGGCTTTACTGTACTTTCCGTCGTAGTACGTAAAACCACCGCTAGTGTAGCAGTGTAATAAGAGGAGCTGCCATCGAGGTAAAAGACAGCAGGAGGAAATCAAACTATCTTGACAAATAGGTTAAAATTGTAACAAGTGCGGCTTCTGCTTATGGCTGACTTTCTATTCAAAATCGAACAAGGAAACCATATTTTAAATAAAATATTATAATGCATGAATAGTGGCATCAAATGTGATTATACCAACAAGTTCAAATCAGATATTCGTTATTACAAAAATTATCCAAACACGCACAAAGTGGCATTTCAATATGTCTGCCTTCGCAGTTCCGTCTACAAACTCCAATTCCCTATTTCCTGCACCCTCTAGTTGTCTTTTACCTAGTTGGTGTCCACATCAAAAATACGTAAGTGAGAATTTAGGTTACGATGTCACCCGAGATGATAACAACGCCACCTAGCTGCCCTACTGAAAAATACTTCTAAATGGAAGTGACCTCTACGTTCCAAACTGATATGCACCTGCATACCTTACCTTAACCTGACAGCAAGCTTCCACGGAATTTTTTTGCTAACGGGCGAGATCAGCGGACACTAAAATGTATGTCTATGCTCTGCTGTTTGCACCGCAACTAATTGCAGGCTGTCATCATCTCAGATTGTTGCTGATAGATGAAATTGTCATTAAAATTTTCACTTACATCGTACCAGTTTTTTCGGCAATATCAGAAACGTATTGGACATGGGAATTTCTTTTTGCGTAGTTGCCAAGGTTCTTTCTCATGTGCTTTTTTAGTTTATAAATGTTTCAAAAGGATTAGTGTTTTACCTTTCCTCTCGCTATGTAACCTACGTATACAGGGTTTTTATAAMCGATTCATACAACCCGGGCGGAATTGATTTCTGCATTCTTTGTGCCGCCTTTTTATAACTGCGGCCAAGCTACAATATGCACGGCGATAGTACTGATGGTTGCAGATCAATGGCATCCCACAGCTCCGAAATGTGAGCTTTCTGCAACCTTAAAGTTAATTATCCCACAAAGCACTACAGAATATGTTGAAAATACATACTCCTAGGMGTTTTCTCATATGAAATATAACAAATAATTAAAAAATCGACAGGACAGTATGTCACTACTGAGAGGCGGCAAATTGATTTAATCGATATAACCGCCCTGGACACATGTATTATTTATAGAAACCCTGTATATTATAAACCATATCTAAGTATGGTTCAGTTTATCCCTTTTACTCCTACCTTTTCACTATTCAAAACCATGACTGATTAAATAATAAAAGTTGTAGTAAAAGTTGTTCTACCAAGCATCATTCGAGCATTCATTTTGCATTATCCTAAAAACATCTGGCCCTTACAAGACACATGATTAATGGTTGTATCATTTTTGTCAGAAAGATTTGTATTTTCATGTCACGTTTTAAATAGAAATACTAACTATCTAGTATTCGCAACTAATTGGTTTACTGATAATCGCCTAGGTTTAAATACTACATAAAACGAAGAAAAATAATTTTCACCAAAAAAGTCGATGTGGAAAACAAGCACTACCTACTAAAATGACTATGGAATATTCCCGGAAACTCTGACGGCTAAGCTTTTTACAGAGCTATTTTTAACTGATCGTTGGTGTGGAGCAGCTGGCGGTCTCTGCGACCGACAAATCATAGAAGACGTTATATTCACGTTTTCATTCTCTTTTATAGCGAATTTATTATATTATATATTAGTGGAAGTAAAGTTCTGTATCTACAGAAATACAGAGCCTTAGTAGAAGCGTTATCTAGTAGAAGTAGGTAGGTACCAACTTCAGTATGGTATAATACTTGAATGTATAATATTTAATTTAATATTTCATGCGCACATGAGTTTACAAGCATTTTTGAGAAACGCATTGTACCTAAAATTTTCATTGTATTTTAACATTAACAAATAAGACTGCCGAAATGATGCAAAATTTCAGATTGCACTAATGAAACAATTTATATTCTTTTTATTTAAGTACCAAAAGATAAAAAGTTCGTGAACAGTGGATAAAAGCGGTTTGTGATGCATATCCTATCCTGGTTGGTATTAACCAAAATTCTGACATGTGATAATCATTTCAAGGAATGAGATAGTATTGTTGTGTTTTTCATGATAATATGGAAAATGTTTGAACGAATAAGTTATAATGTTGTTGTATGTTACTGTATCTTTGATAGACCCGCAAGTTTGACGTAGACACGTCTGAAATGAATAAGACGAAGATTAATCATTTAAAGCAATTTTATTTTTCAGGTTTTTTTTCGCAGGGCTTCTCCAATGGGCCAAACAATTATTGGAAAATCGGCAATGCAGGTCTCTGTACTTACTTACTTACGGACCGTATCAGCCTCACTGATCTCTAAATAACTGGATGTCGCATTCGCATAAGTCATTCAAAACTGTGATAAGTAGCTACCATGCCGCTGATACTCGTACTAGCAATTTAACGGCGCGTTAAAATTTTAGGTTAGATCCTTAACTATATAATATGGTTATGAGTAAACGTAACATCCAGTTTGTACGGTACATGTTTCTTACTCAAACACTACAACGATCATCTTTTGGAAATTTGCAGACAGATGATGAGTTCACGATTTTAACCGTCAATCATTAACGTTATATTTGCGGCAGAAGCGAACCTTTGTCAAAATTTTAGTACAAGGACCAGCGGCTAGGGCCACTTTAACGCCTAGCCGCTAGGCGTTAAAGTGGCTTAAATCTATCACAAATAATTTACATGCATTTTGGTATGTAAGCGACATCCAGTTATTTAGAGATCAGTGATCAGCCTACGTCGTAGTTCGTAAAGCCACAGGTAGATGGGGGTACGTGTCCACGCCAGAATGTGCAATTTAAACGATTTTAACAATCAATGTATTTCGTGTGTATTTCACCTGAACTAGTCGAAAAAAGTGCAGTATAACTACAGTCTCTAAATACATTACAGTACCGCAATAGTCCACCATTTTAGGGCAAAATAGTGGCGAGAGATGAGAAAGTGATCCAAACCAATCAAACCTAACATTGAAGGTTAGAGAAGTGTCAGATATCAGGCTGGCTCTGATCACACTTTGAATCACAAAGCACGTTGCCAGTTAGGCTTTTTAAGATTACGTCATCCAACATAGCTTCCAGGTGCTTGAGACGCGCCTACGAAACTGTGGAAACGGACGCGTGGTTGATAAAGTTGGGTCGTTCATGACCAAGTCGTTGAAATTGAATGACGCATGCCTTGATTCGTTTTATTCGGCTCACGGCTAATGAATCAGCGTCGTTCTTGCGTTGGTCATGGTTGACGGTTGGCTGGCTGGCTCGCTAGCTGCTACTGTTGACGGTTGGCTACGGAACACATGTTGCAGCTGTCAGTTGTCTTTAAGCAAGGCTAACAACTCAGTAACTCGTTCTCAGTAATAATTCTTGAACCACTTGAATGATCTGAATCTATGCGATTGATTGAACGATTTTAATTGAATCGAATGTCCTAGCTCCAGTGACTAACGTTGGCATTAAGTAATGAGGTTTCTATGACAGCGAGTTAGAAGCTGCATCGTTTTGACAGGTGCCCACCGGCAGCCATTACGATAGTCATGTGTTCTAAAAAGCCTTATTACCTAGTAAAAAGTCTCCTTTGTAAAATTTAAATTTCCCGCCACTATTTTACCCTAAAATGTCGGACTAATGCGGTGCTGTAATGTTTTTCGTGACTATAATGTAACGTCATACAACCGAATGAAACCGAAAAATTCTGTTCTAATGAGCTCGACGTTCAAACGCTGCTGCCGCCACATTTCGGGACAAAAAGACAGAAATGTATGATGTGTATACACGTGGGGATAAGTAGCCTTTGGCTCCACTTCAAATATAAATTGAGGCTTGTTGCCTCAGATGCGTCCTTAAGAAATATATTGAAAGTATTTTTTTTGTGACTGTGCTTGTATATACAAGGGTGAATGCTTTCAGCGTCCATAATATAATATTTTCTTGGAAAGATCGCTGTCGCATTAAAACACTGACAAAACGTTATTAGTCTGACGTTTCGATTACACCTGTAATCTTTATCAAAGTAACCTCAAAATTCGTCTGACACAAGTTCAAACAAAATTTTGAAAGTAAAAAAAACAAATCACCAAGGAAGCGGGATGTCATAGAAACAACGGACCAACCTGATAAAATATGAACCTAACGACGAAAAAAGGAACTGCCTACCTACTAGATATACACGAACTACTCGTACTTGATAAAAGATAACTACAAAATAGCCTTCCCTTTTGGTCAGTTTTGTAGTTTTGTAAAACGACAGCGATCTTTCCGAGAAAATATATTATCTTGTGTTTGTATGTACGTTTGAATTCGCGAATAGTTGGCAGCCAGGAAAAATAACAACATATAGTAGTTTAGTAACGTTTCGGTTTCGAGCTGAAACAATCCTCAGACTTTATTAGCAAATATTATTGCATTTTCTGGTTTACTATGTATACGTGGTTGACATTTCTTTAAATAAAGATAAAATTTKATGAKAKATAGCAAGCAAGTCTTCTACCAACGTTATTTCGAGAATTGTATAAATTATTGTATTTACATTTCGCATTATCTGATTTTAATTTTTAACTTGCTATATATCATAAAATTTTATCTCTATTTAAAAAATCGTCTACCACGTGTACATTGTAAACCAAAAAAGGCTAATTTTTGCTACAAAAGTCTGAGAAAGAAGATTTCAGCTCGAAACTGAAATTTGTTGTTATTTTTCCTGGCTGACAACTATTCGCTAATTTAAACGTACATTAAGAAACATATCACGTCAGTTCCGGAATGAACTGACGTAATATATTATACCTATGATTTGTAGCATTCAGTGACGAATTAATGATCGCGCTTCTCTCTGTGGTTGCAGATGAACGAGTTTGATATTAAATAATTAATATGCGTAGTACCTGGACAGGTGAAATATTATTTTTTCAAGTTTTCTTTCTATAGTAAAACTAATGTGTCACTTTAAAAAAAGTTTTTATTGCTGTGGGAAAACTACCCACCTGAATGCTTAAGTTGTAGCAATTTGAATTTATACTAGAGGATTAGGACAATCCTTTAAATGTTTTTAGAAATTTTTCCAATTTATATTGCAAGTATTTTTCTTAATGCATTTCGATGTATATCTCTATGCGTAGCGATGTGAAACGTTATCAAAATACTTTTAAAACAAGCTTCTATTAACCTGACATGAAACCCTAGGCTGACTATGTATGAATATCGAAAACATAGCCTTCACGGCAACCTGCTAAAATTTTATCTAATATTGCCGCGAAGAACGTAAACTGAGAGCCTGCAGAAACATAGTTTTGTCATTAAGAACGAACAATTTTGTTCTTGGAGGGGCACCCATTAATTTATTTTTAAAGTAATCGATGTAAAATTACATGGTTTTAAATCGGTATTTATACATTGGATTCCTTATTATAATTACTAGTGTAGGAATTTAGAGCTTATATTGTGTGAATTATTGCAATTAGCGTGTTTAGGTGCCTCTAAATACGAAGTCAGTAGCTTACGACTTGAAAAAACAAGAGAGCTTTTTAATTTCAGATGATGAGGTTATATCTTAAGTCGAAATAGACAAAGAGGTACTTATGGAAATATTTCAAAACGCATGTGATTATTAACTTGGGGTCCAAAGTCGGTGCATGTTTAGGAGATCCTTACTCTTCGTCGATATTAATTACAAAAGTAACACAACATACATTATTAAAAGTAAATTAATAAATGAATCTGAATCTACGAGAACATCTTTAAGAAATGTTTTACAAAACCAGTAGTAGATACAAATTTCAATTTCCTTTTGTTAGGAATCTATTATATAAGTAATATAAATGGAAATAAAAAAACTGTGTAATTTGCTTTCTGCATTGACTAGCTTCCTTGCTGCCAATATTTCTCTTTGCAATTAATTTTAATTGATCACATGCCTTCAGCACGCAGGTAAAACGTATCTACAGTACGACATGACTTAAGAAATTAAGGTACATGAAATTAACTAACCTTAATGGTCACGACATAAGCAACTAATGTGATGCTTCCAATTTTCAGAACACGCAAACCCATCGACMATTTTGAATTTACCAATTTGGTTATCGTCTGCTTTATCATATTACTTTGGCGTGCTCAAGGAGCAGTCAACTGCTTCCCAAACATAAAGCATCTAAATTTAAATGCAACTATAATCTGGAGATCTCTAGAGCTTCTGCAATTTTAAGCATTTCACTGCTCTTGATTATCGTTGATAATTCATTCTAGTTTTTTGGTATTACCWAATCTGCTTATTTCTGACGCTTCCAGTTTATCGTATATGACAAGGGTGAATAAAATCTTAATCGATACATTAACACAGTCATGATCGAATGCTGGCTTTACTAATATAAAATTACTGTAATAATCACTCGAGTTAGAGTATTTTTCGAAATTTTAATTATTTCAAATTATATTTCAGATTGAGATACGGATCAGTTTATTCTTCTTAATGCTTATAGGTGGGTTATCGGCCCAGAAGAGACGCTGAATAAATTCTTCTCAATTATAACTTTAATGCAGTTGAACGCAGCCTATCGAGAAAACTTACGAGTTTGAACATCGCCGAGCACCTGTAGGGCGAATATACTTCTTAGACAGGACTATCAGCTGTACATTACATTTGACCCAACGAGAGCAAAAGCGTTTTATACAGTTAAAATTCAAAAAAAAGTAAATCACGTTTTTAATATCTACTATTTTAATGTAAAGAACAATATTTCTGTAATTATGGTAGGTCTTAAAATAAAATATTTCAATTTCTTTAACAATTTATCCAAACCCATAAGTACCACGTGGGTCTGCCATCTCAACCCAACGGTTAAAGATCAGTATGTAACCATAGCTTTAATCCAAGTTTGAAAGACACCATCATACTCAGCATCAAAAATGACGTTCAACGACACCCATGAAGCAATATGGGAGTATCAAATATATGAAAAATGCCATTTTGACCCTAGGTCAGCTCTGTAGTGATCCTACATAAAAAGGTTGTTCGGGCGGACGAACGAACTTCTAACAATACCTACCAATAAATAAACTTTGATCTTAAATTCAATCGAACTAATTGGTTGTCAGTTTATTTACTGTAGGTGCAGCTTGTGGGTTACACTTAACAATTATAATTAGTACAGAATTTTAGGTGGGTGTTCGTGATCTTTAACAGCAAACGGACTGCTTGCTCAGCCAATTCGTGTTTATGATAGTTGATTTTCTGTTTTATATTAATTGTTTTGTTGGTTATAGTCTAATATGATACTCATTTCTAAGCCCCACGAAAAAACAATAAAGTTTCGAAACATCGCCAATCACGATTCAAATAATAGATGAAATAAACAATGTAAGTTACAGGTAACTTAAAATACTGAAACTGTGATTATTTTTGCTTATATGCTGTTTTGTTGAGCTGTATTCATGTAACAGTTTGAATTACTTGCGTATCCCAATTCCAAGTATGTATATATAATACGCGAAGAAAAATATAGCTCTGCACCTAACGAAACTCATGAATGATTAACCCGTTTTCTGCCAGTATTAACTAATAACTTTACATTATTGTAATGAACTTACCTCCACCTTGAGCGAGAATAAATCGTAGTATATTGACCCTATTTTTTGCAGCTGCCTGATGGGCGGCCGTTCTTCCTCGACTATCACGGATTGACAAGCGGGTAGGCTCTGCAAAATATAATCGTTGGAAGGTCTCCAAATTTCCACTTTCTGCAGCCTGTCAACAAACGCAAAAATTATAAAAGTAATAGTAGGTCGATACCCTTACATTTAACCCCATACATATATTTTTTCTAGCAGAAAATGTATAAATACCTACGTCTCATTTCATGGGCTAACGTTTGTAGTTACATGAATTTTTGTTGGTTCTTACATACTTACCATTGTTTTTATTTTATTAATATGGTGAGGAAGCTCCTAAGTTGATGTTTGCCATCGAAACTCAGTTTGTATATAAAAATAATAAATAAATCCTAGTTATCCTGTTTAAATTAGAATACTTTACCAAAATATGAATAATAATCAAAATAAGTCCGCACAGGTTCGTATTGTATTTGTGAGAAACAACACAAAATGTCCCTTGTCTAACTAGTAATACGTCTTTGGTTCTGAAGGAACACTTGAGGCATATATATTATTAAGCAATCGCTATTAATTCGTGGTGGCTACATAATGAAGGCAGAGTACACTCTGCCATGCTTCTCGCCTTAAAATTAATATCGCAATTAACTAAAACTACTCTATTTTTTTTTCAATGCAAGCACCATATCCGTTTTGATTTTTATGCATGTACATGCCATTTAACATATTTCGCCCGCGCAGTTAGACTGGGCGTCCTGCCATGAACCACGCCAGAGACGCAGCAAATTCTAAAAGAAAATTCTAGAATTTATTTTATCTCAGACGTGATTTACACGTTAAGTTCTTGTACCATATGCCCGTTCTGATAATGCCCATTACAAGAGTGGGCGAAACGCCGGTTCTATTTTTAAATCCAACCGAGATTTCCGCCTGACTTCAGCCGCTGACGTGCTATATGGTATAGTGGACATATACAGGGTGATGATTTTTTTCGATGTTCAGCACGGGAATCTCGGAAACTAGCAGAGATAGAATGAAAGTTATATGGAGAAATATTAGGAGTTGCGACCTTGATTTAACGCAACTATCAGATTTTTTTAAATTTTACATAAAAAGTGTGTGCAAAAGTTGTGGAAAATGGTGTCTCCAATGAGATAATGCCATTCAGTTTTGCAAATAAGCTGTCATTTCCCACATATGAGATATAAACTATCCTGTTTAAATACAAATTACAACTGGATAAGGCTTCAAAAAATCGGCCATTTTTTAAGCTTCTTAATGACGTAAAACTTAATGTGTATATTTAAAAAAATGTTAGCGGTGGCCATTTTTCTGTTTTATTCTGGTATTAACGTAGTTAGCAATGGACAAATAAAAACAAATGAATTAAATGTCAATCTGTTAATCCTTTATACTTTGACGTCTAGTTGGAAAAGTTGTTGCGCGATTGTGAGCGTTATATACAGTGTAATTTAAACACTGTGTAAATTGCAAGGGAATATATGTTACTTTGGCAGCCGCCAGCCTTCCTTGCCTACATTTAAGAGAATGCGGTAATTTGGAAATTAATGGCTTTTTCAATAAACCAAAGGACACTTCAAATAAAAAAAATGAAGTTGCGGGAACGAATGTGTTATCCACAGAAATTAAAAAGCTTCATTAAATTAGGCCCACAAAACTGCAAATCTTTTCCAACCCAACCTTCTTTCCGTCTCCGCAAGTTTCCAAATTTTGCATGCTAAACATGGAAAAAACTTACCTACTCTGTAAAATATGCAAAGGTAAATATGGTGTTTGTATAACTTTACCTTTACGACGCATTCCACGATATTATCATTAAAGTCAGAGTGAGGAAACTTTTTTTTTTTTAATAACTCTTACATGTGAAATGCACGAATGCATTAGGTCACAGCTACTTTAAGGATGATATCATTCGCTGTACCAAAGCAAATGTACACGAAATTGCTGTTAATGCTAATCCTAACAAAAAGGCCAGTTACAGTTGTTTAGTTAGCAAGAACTTAGCAGCCCCTTATTTAGGGTTATTTATCTTAAAACGGATGGATAATATACCGCCTTGTAGTAAGAATACATTTTTCTTTTTATAAAATCCAAATCAAAAAATTTTTGATTCAGAATAATCAGCCTTTAAGAAGCTATAGGGGATAAAGACAATCAGACAATGACGCATCGTCATCTTAAAGAGCGCATTTCATTTCTAAAATTAGGAAATAGTTAAAACATAACTTTTCATTCTTCTAAAGAAAATATTCTTAAAGTGAACTTCCACTTTATTTTTACAATTGTAAAGCGCTTTCGGCTACATGTTAGCCATCGTCAGTACAAAAATTAAAAGGAAACTAACAGTTTGACGAAGTCAAAAATCAGAAACAATCAAACTTGACTACAAACTGAAATGCAACCCACATGCCAAAAACTCAAACAAATAATTTAATTTAGATGATTTACTACACAAATGTAATGAATTTAGATTGTCTAGCGTGGCAGTGTGTTTATTTACTAATAAATGGTTAGCTAACGAAGAATTTGTTGTAACAATATCTGTATTTTTATGCTTCTCAAATTGTTTCAATTGTTCTTTACCTCTAGTTAAAAAAGATCTTCCGGTTTGTCCAATATAAACTGAATTGCAATCATTACATGAAAAACTATAAACGCCTGAATTATTTAAAATACAGATATTGTTACAACAAATTCTTCGTTAGCCAACCATTTATTAGTAAATAAACACACTGCCACGCTAGACAATCTAAATTCATTACATTTGTGTAGTAAATCATCTAAATTAAATTATTTGGAAATTTTAGAGATTTATAAAATTATTAACGAACAAAGTTTTACTATTCTAAATGATTTTTGTAATTTCAAATGTCCTATTCTAAATTCTTTGTTTGATCTAAATTAATGTTTCGTTTGAGTTACTGGCATGTGGGTTGCATTTCAGTTTGTAGTCAAGTTTGCTTGTTTCTGATTTTTGACTTTGTCAAACTGTTAGTTTCCTTTTAATTTTTGTACTGACGATGGCTAACATGTAGCCGAAAGCGCTTTACAATTGTAACAATAAAGTGGAAGTTCACTTTAAGAATTATTTTCTTTAGAAGAATTAATTAATAACTCCACTTAGAGAAGATGGATCAGTTTTCAATTTTAACTTTTCATATTTTGGGTGAACTTGTCAGACCCACTACGTGCTTGATAGTAAAGTTATCTGAAGAATTATAGTTATTTTCGTGAGTTTGGGACATCGTATGCATGTGAATCACAATTTTACACATTCAATGACTTTTAATATCATACGTAATCTGCTGAAGAAACATTTAACTTTTTGCGTATTTTAATACGAGTACCTATTTATCCCTGGATAAGCCACAATATACCACCCAGAAGCAACCCATAATCATAAAATTCCATTTCTATGGGCATTTCTTGATAACAAATGCACAACGCAACAGTTTATCGACGGTCATCGGGGAACAATAAATACCTATATAATATAACAAAGTTATTAAACATTAATCATTTCTAGCTCACAATATAAAACGATCGTTTCACTTACGTTTAGGCCCATGACTCCTATACACATATTTTTGTTAAAATTTATATGACACGTTTAATGTCCTGTGAGGTATTGGGTGTCGTTATCACTACGAAAATAACCTGTTCGATCAGTGCGAAATTCTAGTCAATTTTTTTTCCAAATATAAACAATATAGTAGCATAGAAGGCGAAAAAAAATAGAGATTGCAATTATTATGAAACGGAAAGTACTATTGTTAAGACTATTTTGACTTACTCTTATGTTGATGGGATTAACGCGTATTTTACTTTAGCTGCTTGCATTTGGAGATGCTGGTACAATCTAGCTGTAGTTATCGCATATACTTGGATTATTGATCATTTTGTGGTAGAAATTCGTTTCATAATTTCCACGAATTTTGCTTATATAACGATATATATCCAATAGCAGTKCACCTACACACGTGGAAAGCAATGTGCCAACATACTTGCTATTTAAATTATTAAATGAAACGGGAATGTAGCCACTGAGGTTATAACTGCAGAGACTGTATTTTCCAGAGTTTGTTTTCTGCGTAAAATACAGAAAAAAACATGACTTAAGCAACCACCCACTTTTGGTAACTTTTGGATTCGACTATGGATCGTATAGTTCACATAAAATAATTCCCTAACTGTATTTATATATAGAATGTAGGTACCTCCAGTACAAGGGATGTTACTTTAAAAAGGAGTTTCTCTGCAATTTTAGGGGTGAGCATATCGGTGTCAGCCACAGAACATGTAAGGTATATCAAACAGCAAGGTTTTTTTTGTTTCCTACACACTCAAGGAAGATTGCTCATGTTTACCGGGACGTCTTGTATAAACAAATTTTAAAATTTACAAGTGGAAGATAGGAAAAAGAATTTTATTAACAAAACGCACAATGCGTTATTTAATTAATCTAGCGGTTTTTGTACTTTACATTTTATTTAAATAAAACTATTCTTTTAATTTTAGCATAAATTTATAAATGCAGTGGAATTTAAAAAAGTTATAACAGCGTATTGGCCGTTAGGAAAATAAAATACACATATTTCCTAATAATAATATTAATAATAAAAATTTTTGGCATACATACATTGGGTTTATCCCAGGACCTCAATTTACTTAATCATAAGGCACCAAATCCTAGACATTCGACAAAACAAGTTCTGCCCCAGTTAAAAACTTATCGATTCAGTTTTAACGTAGAATTTACCTCATGGAATTCCTCGTATGAAAGTCGTTTACTCAAATTTTGCAGTCGTAGAATTTTCGACCATTGTTTGGCAATTTTAAAGGAACCACGCATCCCCATACCTGCACTAGTAACCGAGGCTAGACACTATCCTACCAACTTTTCTATTGAATTCCGAGACTAATCGCGAACGAGTGGACGATTTCAAGTCGTGCAAACCAGTAGCTTCAAATGCGACGTGTCTCAGTGGCTGACGTTAGTTACATCAAGCATCGCGACGCAGTTTGCGCGCCTTAGGAGGATTCGCAGATGACCTCTTGGGTTTGAGACGCTAGTACGCCGAATCCTTGTTTGCTAAAACTTTGTGGTGTATACTATTTCTCCTAGCGCCCCATTCGAACGAAATGGCAAATAAAGCATACGTGCTTTTCCTCCCTCCGGATAAAACTGTTTCAGAAAGGCACCCATTTAAGGGCAGTTGTCACTTGCAGGTGCAATTCCAACTCAAATGCGAGCCCCAGAAAAGTAATAGAGTATACGGAGAATGTGTGTGTATCAACTCTGGGTTTTAAAGCCAGGACAATCAACTGTTAAGCACACCATTATAGACTTGGAGATAATTATCAGTCGCGATTTTTTGTAGTCAATTAATCTTTAATATTAATGTCAACAAAAATAATCTGTTTAAAGAGACCTTTAACCAAATAATTATCAGAACGAATCTATTTCAATTGGTGCCGGAGAACTATCGATATTGTCTATGGACATCCTAAAATTTACCGATGTATGTATTTATGTATTATTACCTGTGATTTATTCTCTAACTATCCCATGAGTACTCGTAAAACACACTTGCACAACATTACTAACCTAAACACAAATTTGAGAAAAGGTATTTCGATAAATTTACTTATACTCCCATTGTTATTGTTATTATTGTTATTTCTTATTAAATTTTGGAATTAAAACTCTTCTAGCTTGATGATTAAAAAATGCGTTCTATAACCGAAGTAGTACAAGCCAGGCACAAAAGATATAAATTCAACGAGAATCTTACAAAATGCTACAGACTAATGATGAATATGTAGAATTTATAGAAACTTCGTTGTCAACGTTAAAATCAACTGGTAGTAGCAATTTGTATTGTTTTCTGTTTGCGCGAGTACCTAATCATACGTTATTGAAAATTATACCTTCACGCACAATTACAGTTCTCTGTCCGTTGACTGCTATTTCATTGGAATAAATTTCGCAAATATCTCAATATTCGCAATGAAACTGAGTGCTCAAAGAAAATCTATTTAGTTATTCTAATAAGTATCCATCTACTGACATATATTTATTTCTCCATTAACAATATCCCACACATATTTCGTGTTGAAAAAGTGTAGTATATGTACACTTTCCTTAGATTTACTAAATTCATCCTACAGCTAGTATCAATCAGCCATTGTTGTTACATCGTACTACACTATCATCGATAGTTTACCGCCTGAAATTTTAATATTGTTTTCAAGTTTCAAACCCTCACGGTTTTTAAATAAAAGAGGGATACACCGGTCAAAAAATTCCTGCATTTCTGGTCGTTCAGAAAATAAACTGGTTTTATTCACTAATTATACCTTGAGGTGGCTTAATGCAAAGTTTGATGCCCCTTTATAACAGTAACTTGATATCCTAAGTAACCGACAACCTACAATAGATGTCTTTTTATCAACGAATATATTAACATACTCTTTGGCATGGACTAGTATGACCTTTCGTTGAATCCCTCGCTAAAGACAATGTCATCTACCGGTGCCAATAGGTACTATGGGCAACACAATTTAGCGGTACAAGTAGTATGTATAAAATAATAAAAGTAGGTAGGTACTTCGCTAAGGGAGAATGGTGGGAACGTACCATATATAAAATATTGCGCCAGAATAATTTTAACGCTCTATGTTGTTGTGTGTATTTGTTTGAGTGTTTGGGTCACATTCCACTACAAAGTGTTTGAGAAAGTTTTTCTAACATCATTTGTTGCATTAGTTAATATCATGATTATATACCAATAAAAACACAATTCAGTCTAAGTGCGATATTTCGGAAGTAAAACTGTTATTGTAATTTCTGTTGGATATCACCATTCTCTTGTTATTGTCTTTTCTAGCCTTGAGAAAGCCGCAAAGCCGTGCTACGAAACGTTGGCATGAATAAAACAATTCACACCTGATATTTTGTTTGTCCCAACCCCAATAACTGTTTTCCATTATACTGGCATAACTTTTATCAGTCTAGCCGCACTGTAATTACGGGCGTAACGAAAATACAGCCCACTCACTTTTTTTAATTTATTTTAAGCTATGCAAGGTTATATATGGATCATTAAAAGGTATACCAAAGAATCACTATCAAACCGGCATCAAGCAATAAATAGTAAACGGCCATTATTGTTTTCTCTTTTTGCATTCCTTTATTGTTCAAAATTATATAATAGCTATCAGTAGTTAAAATTGCATAATATAAATGTAATTGATTACACAGTGCATAACACTAACATGAGTTATTTTCTTGCACGTCGAATGTTTGTTTTTAAAAAAACTTTATTTTACGTACAGAAATGTGAAGAAAATACACGAGTTGTCCGATATGCTCTCGACCAAGCTTCGTGTTAGATTCTTGATGCTATTCATTGTTAACCTATATTTATAACCTAGGACAACAGAGCTGCTAAAGATAACAAACTGCAAACTCGTCGTCTTATAAAGTCCTGAGTAGTCAAGGTTGCGTATGTAACTCCTCCCGCCTAAGTTGGAATTTAATATCTGAAATTTTTAAATTACAATATTATTTGAATTTTCAGCTTTTGCTTTTATTAATTTGGTTCTTATGAATCGAACGGCAAAGTAAAGTCCGATGGCAAGTAGGAGTCCATATAAGAATATAGTCCAAATATTTACGCTCCGCACAGACACTGGGTTAAACACCTCACTTATTTTTAACTTTTGTTCCTCGAGTTCGTTGTACAATTCTTGCGTTTCCTTCATGTTGATGGAATCGAAGTCCAGCGTTGGAGGGTTGAATACCGAGTGTTGCTTATAGGTAGTCATGTTGATGGTGGGTAGCTCGATTATCTTGTATGCCAATCTTCTTGGATGATGGCTTCGGAGTATCAGCGATTTTATTTTTATTTCGCAGGTTTTCGGCGTTTCCATTAAGTAAGAACCATAAATTTGTAGCTTATTTCTCGAATTTTGACAGATTGTTGTTATTAATGTGCTTTCTGGAACGGTAACTATCCATTTGCCTTCGGTGATCTGGTTTACTTGATTTTCGAAAAGTTGTACCTTATGGACATGGCACGTTGACATGTTTCGTTGGTAGGTAATTAGCTGTATGTCGCATGGTGCATTGTTTTCTATAGTCATTTTGCGGGCTTCTTTACAGATGAAGTCTTCGTTTGATATTTGCGTACATTTATGGTCCATATAAAAATACTTTGTATCGCTAAGTGCGAGGTAAGGTTTGTATGGAATATGCAGGAGAAATTCGTTTTGTTTATCACTTGGGATCGGTACAGGAAACAATAGAAAATACTGAAATATTTCTGGTTCAATTAACGGTAGTTCCAAAATGAATATTATATTCGATTCTGAAATATAACTTTTAATTTCTATTATTTTCTCGAAACTTAAAATGTTATCGAACGTTACATCAAGGGGCAATACGCTTGTAGTTAAGTTATGTTGAATTCTATTTATTTCAATAAAAAGATCTTTTGGGTTTATTATTGAATTGTGTAAAATGTTTAATTTAGCAAAGCTTATGGCTGTTTCAATTTTTTCGAGAGCGTCATATATCATTTGATACATTGACATAATTTGGTTTAGTACCGAATGAACAAATAAAATATCTGTTGCTAAGTTTACTTGTTTAGTGATATTTTTTATGAAGTCTTCAACTTGTTTTATTCGACGTTCTAAAACAATTTGGTTGTGTGTCATATTAGACATAAGCGTTTGAAATTTAGTTATCGTTGATTGTACAATTGATATTTGATTAATAGCACTTAATTTTAGTTTCTCTTGATTTTCCTGCAATGCCTTAATTTCTTTGTCATATTTTTCTGCATCTGACTGATCTAGATTTCCAGTTATGCATTTTATTATGGATCCTAATGGGTTTAATAGTCCTCGTTTGCTCCTAGTGTGTTTTATTGGATTTAACTGTTCAATCTGTCTTTCAATCCGGTCTTCTAGTAAATGTATCGGAATTAGTGAATTTTGGAATTCTTCTTCATATACATCATGTGTTTTAATTTGTTCGCTAACAATTTTGGTTCTTATTTTAATTGCTTCGTACTGTAGAGTAATTTCGGTTAAGTTAAATGTTTGAATAAATTTCCAATGATCATTAATTAATTTTGCATGTCCAATTTTTAATGGAAGTGTTCCTGGTTGTTGATTTAGATCGTGTATAATTACGTCGTTCGCGAGGGTCCGGGTCCATCTGGAAAAATGGGTATAATTTTGGCTTCGTTTACGTGAATAATTTCTTTGTTCTGATTTACGGGGTTTTCGATTTCAATTTTATTATTTTCTAATATTTTAGTAAGAATAAATGGTCCTTTAAATTTATTTTTAATTTTTCCGGTTCTTTTGTCTGTTTTCTTGTAGACTCGCGCTCCAATGCTTAAATTTTGTGATTTCTTTGATTGATTGATTTTATTAATTAGTTTCTCTTTGTTTCGGCTGGTGTCTTCCTTGATTTGTTCATATAATGCTTCGGTATTTTTCTGGTGAGAATTTACGTATTCTGAAAAAACGCGTGCGGGGATCAATGACATTGGATCTTTAGAATCAGTGTGGCCAGTAATTAATTCGAAGGGGGTGTAATTGGTGGTGGAATGGATTGTACTGTTGTATGCTATTACTGCATAAGACATTAGTGTGGGGGTATCAGCTTTTGGGTCTTTTTCTTTTAATAGCCGAATATGTTCTAACAGGGTTGAATGTAATCTTTCAACTGGAGAGTTCGATTCGTGGTGATAGGGGGTCGTGAAGTGGATTTTTATTCCGTGGACTTTGAGTAGAGAATCAACTACGTCATTCTTGAATTCGGTTCCGTTATCTGCTACAATTTGTTTTGGAATGCCATGAAATGAGAAAAAGTGAACAAGCTGTTGACAAGCTGAAATTGCTGTGCCAAAATAGGGTAATGCGTGTCCAAATTTGGAGAATTTATCTAATATTGTTAGGAATTTATATTTTCCGAGTACGAAAGTGTCTATATGTATAATTTCGAAAGGTCGTGATGGGGTTTCTGTTAGTACTAGAGGTTGTTTAGGGGGTTTTCTGTCATATTTAGTTCTTTGACATAGTTCGCAATTATTTATGAATTTGGTGATATCTGCTTTCATGGATTTCCAATAATAATTGGCTTTTAAAAATTTGTACGTTTCATCAATTCCTCTATGATTTGTCTTGCCTTCGTGTTTGTGTAAAATAAGTAGTTCTCGTTCGTCTGGTTGGACATTGTTTACAAGTTTTGTACATTCAATCAATTTATAATTTCGGAAATAGTTCGAAAGAGATTGCTGGAAAAGTGGACGTAATTCTTTTGATACAAAATAAATGTAATTGGTTTTATCCTGTAAATATTCTTTCATGAATTTAGTAACTGCAGTAATATTAGCTGGAATGGTTGCTTTAATTATTTTATTTCCGTCGAAATTTTCGCGGTTAATTTTTTGATAACTGTCATATGGCGATTTTGTCACTATTAACTGTTGAATTTTGTTATAATGATTTCGTCTAAAATCGGTATGTCTGCGAGAGTTTCCGGGACGTTTGCACTATGTGCGGTATTAGAAGTACTTGAAATTGGAGGTCGAATTTGAATGTTTTGTAGAATTCTGAATTTTGGTTCTTTCACTGCGGGTTCAATCATTTTGAGTGTTTCTGAAACTTCATTTGGGTCTAACGTGTTTGGGTCGTAATTTTGATCTAAAAATTCTTCAATGTCAAAATTTATGTCGCCTGGATTATTGAGTATGGGTTGTGTTTCTACTGCATTTAACCGGATTCTAGAAAGGGCATCGGCGTTCAAATTGTGTTTTCCTTTTTTATATATAATTTCGTAATCGTATTCCTCGAGTTTCAGTCGCCATCTCATTAATTTTGAATTTGGCTCTTTTCGATTAAATAGCCAAACAAGGGGTCTGTGATCTGTGAAAATTTGGAATTTTCGGCCGTATAAGTAAGGTCGGAAATATTTGCATGACCATACTATTGCTAGCAGTTCTTTTTCAATTGTCGAATATCTTTGTTCGGTTTCATTTAGAGTCCTGGATGCAAAAGCTATCGGCTGATCTTTGGGTGGTGTACCTTGAGATAATATAGCGCCTAAAGCGAAATTTGAAGCGTCAGTAGTAAGAACGAATGGTTTTGAGAAATCGGGGTATTTTAAAATTGGGGCATTTATTAAGAGTTCTTTGAGATGATTGAATGCTTGAAGAAACGAAGGTGTATGTTCAATTTTTGCATTTTTCTTTAGACAAGAAGTTAATGGTTTTGAAATTTTTGCGAAGTCTTTTATGAATCTACGATAGTATCCTGCTAAACCTAAGAAAGCTTTAATTTCCTTTGGAGTTTTGGGGACTGGAAAGTTCTTTACAGCTTCTATTTTATCGGGGTTTGGAGTTATACCTTTTTCAGTGACTTTGTGACCTAGGTAGGCGATTTCCTTGTGGAGAAATTCTGATTTGTCGAGTTGTATTTTGAATTTTGACTGTCTGAGTCTTTCGAATACTAATTTAAGGCGTTGTACATGTTCCTGGAGAGAAGTTGAGAATATAATAATGTCATCTAAGTACACTAAACAGATTTCGTTTTGGAAACCTCGTAGGACGTTATTCATTACTCTTTGGAAAGTAGAAGGTGCATTCTTTAAACCAAAGGGCATGCGCCTGAATTCGTATAATCCTGTATCGGTTGAAAACGCGGTTTTTGGAATGTCGTCTTTATGCATTTCGATTTGGTGGAAACCATTAGCCAAATCTAAAGTTGTGAAGTATTGAGCTTTTCCTAGCTTATCCAGAATATCAGTTATATTCGGAAGAGGAAATTTATCGTCAATAGTTTTTTGATTCAGTTTCCTGTAATCTACAACAATTCTCCATTTACGCTTGCCTGAGGCGTCTAATTTTTTTGGGACTACCCAGATGGGGCTACTCCATGGTGAAGTTGAATTTTGAATTATACCGTCTTGTAACATTTTATTAATTTGAGTGTGAACCTCTTTCCTGTGTATTTCGGGGTATCTATACGTTTTAGTGAAAATGGGAGTTTCATCAGTTAAATTGATTTTATGTTTAATTTGATTAGTGAAAGTGAGCGGAGTTCCTTCACAATAAAATATGTCTCTGTATTCGTAACATAAGTCTCTAATTGCTTTGTATTCTTCGGGGTTACAATGTTCTAAACGGAGGTTTTTTAAATTTTGTTTATGAAGTTTGTCTAAATGCTGTTCATCGATATCCGAATTGATTTGCATTTTGTCTACAAAGTTCATTTCTGATTCGTTTATCATTTCAATTTTGAGTGGTTCTAAAATTTTAATTTTAACTGGGTTTTCACGGGAATTAGTGATCATCGTTAATGCTTGAAAGTTCGTTACATTGACTAATGCTTCGGGTATTTCGGCTACTTCAAAATCTGTGTAATGTAGAATACCTACACCATTTTGCTCTGTGACTGGAACTTTTACAATTTGAGTTGTTCTCGGCGGAATAATAATTTGAACTGGGACGAATTTTGGTTTTTGTGGTGCGTTATACTGAGATAAATCATGTTGAAAATATAAAGGAAGTTCTGCATTAGGGGTTTCTAAAGTTGCAGTTTTGAGGTTTATGCTCGCGCCAATTTGTATTAGAAAATCAATTCCAATTAGACCATCGAATTTTGGTGAAAAGTCGAATAAGTAAAATTTATGTATTCCATCAGTTTGAAAGCAATGAAAAAGTGGTATTTCCATAGCTTCACTGTGTACTGAAGTTGCATGAGCTGTGCTAACTGTAAACATTTCTGGATATATAAAATTTGGATAAACGCTGTAAGCTAATTCGGGTTTTACGAAACTTTTTCCGCTGCCTGTATCGACAAGAAATTTTGCATTTAATTCGGGAATGAAAATAATTGGTAAATCTACGTTTGTAKGGTTATTAAGATATATTATCGTTTGTTCTGTGAATACGCGGTGTGTTGAAAATTTTGTTCCTCGTTATCGAGATCATAATAATTATTCTGTTCGGAATATAGTTCAGAGAATTCATATTCATTTATATTTTCGGGTTCGTATTGTTCATTGTTTGTGTCGGAATAATTTGAACACTCCTCGTAAACATTATCATTTTCGTACGGGTCGTCAAATTCTGTGTTTACCGTTTGATTGAAAAGTTCTTCGGGAATGAAGCCTGGACGATTTTGTCTTTGCTGGGTTTTCTTACCAAAACCTGCAAATCTTGAATTGCTCGATGATGTGTCCATCGGCTCGGGCTTGGGTAATTTAGACATTTTAGATGAGGTTTTATTGCCAAATGGGATGTTTTGTTTAAAAGTTTGGCTTTGTGGAAACTGCGGTATTTGAGTGAATGCTGGCTTTTGTTGAAAAGCATTATTTTGTGGTCTTACAAATTGATTTTGTCCAAACGGTTGTGGGAAAGGCTGGCTGAATGTATTGGGTTGCCTGAAATAAGTTGGTTGTGGCGAGAAGGTGGGTTGACTGAACATTGGGGTTTGTCTGAAGTAGGGTGTTTGTGGCATGAAATTTCTGGGGGGCTGATGTCTAACGGTAGTTTAACTTTGATGTGGACGTTGATTTGTCTTTAGTGTGTTAATTACTGTTTTATTATTCGAAGGGGCTCTGGTTTTATACAGAATGAAGTTTTCTTCTTCGAGAGCAAAAGAAATGGCTTGTTCTAGAGTTTGGGGGTTCTTTAGACGTACAACTAATTGCATATGGTAATTTAGACCATTAATAAAAGTTTTCAGTGTAATGTCTTCATACTGCTGTATTTTTAGTAATTTCACTTCATTTGCATCAGTACCTGAGTTTAATTTCGAAACAAGCAAGCTACGTGTGTCTTGTAATCTTAGGCCAAAACTTTGTGGAGATTCGTTTCTATCAGGTCTCATAGAAATGAGATCTTGTACGAGGCAATCTATTGATCTTTGATCAGAGAAAGTATTAAGCAATGCAGTTTTTATTTTCGCCCATGTGTCTAATTCAACACGAGATGCTATCAAATCAGCTGCTCTTCCAACCAATTTGCTTAGAATAGTGTCAAACAAACAAATGTTTATAGCTGCTCGCGGGTTGTTTGCATCTTGATGATTCGTTAAAAGATTTTCACAAGCTTTTAGGAATCTGTTTATCTGTTTTGCGTTGCCGTCAAATAATGGAATATTGTCGGCTTGGTAGCGTATCATTTGATAATTGGGATTTGCCATTGCAATTTCCGGAATTTCAATCGTTAAGTTTTCTAATAGTTCTGATATGATATCCAGTATTTCCTATCTATTTTCACGGGATTAAGAGTAAGAATGGAATATGCACTTACTGCGATATGATTAGTACTGCGATGATCGGTGTCATCTGTTAGGTTGCTCGGTCCTCGGCGATTTTTGTCCTTGGAACCAGGGGTGTTGTTGGTTGGTCCTCGGCAATTTTTGTCCTTGGAGCCTGGGGTGTTGTTGGTTCTTCGACGATTTTTGTCCTTGGAACCGGGGGTTGGATCGTTGTTGGCAAACGGTTAAGACCGACGACTTGAGACGATTTTTGTTCTCGTAGCCTCCAACAATATCCTACTGACTGCGCCAGTTATTTTCTTGCACGTCGAATGTTTGTTTTTAAAAAAACTTTATTTTACGTACAGAAATGTGAAGAAAATACACGAGTTGTCCGATATGCTCTCGACCAAGCTTCGCGTTAGATTCTTGATGCTATTCATTGTTAACCTATATTTATAACCTAGGACAACAGAGCTGCTAAAGATAACAAACTGCAAACTCGTCGTCTTATAAAGTCCTGAGTAGTCAAGGTTGCGTATGTAACTCATGTACTCGTGTTACGTTTCTAAACGACACTAGTAAACCAAATGATCAAAGCACTTACCTCATAGGTAATAAGAATAAGAGTGCGTCGGCTAACTCAGAGGAGTTAGGGGGTGAGTAAACAAATAAAAAAGAAATGCTAACTTATCTTAAAAAAATTATGTATAAATGGGCGCCAGACAGTCCTACCCTGCACTCAACGTATTATCTGCTTCAGACTTTCACAAAGCAAAATTGAAGGCAAAGATAATAATGTTTTGATCACTTAAATTACAATGCACTAATGCAAAGAAAAACCTGAATACCATAAAACTCTTTGTTTATTAAAATAAATTCATAGCAAAAGAAATGCAATATAATAAGTGGTAATAAACTCTAATTCAAAACCAGAATAAAATGTAGTTATCTCTAGAATCGATATTGAATAATAATTGAATATAAAGGCCAAACTTAGGGAACCTAACACAACATAAATATACTTCAAATTAATTATAAAACAACGTTCAACGATTAAGACCAGCCAATCATTCAATTAAGGTTAAATTATTTACGTATTTGATTAACCAATATTAAGTAGATCCGTCCCTTTTGTACCGTATAATGGGATTCTTTCAAGGGGTTGGGGGTAGGCTAATATAAATTCTTAGGTACAGAACGAACGAGAATCAGTATTGTAAAGTAACGCGGGAATGTAAGACGTTGTATGTTAAAATAGACTTAGTTAAGAAGTGTTGTAAGAATTAAGTGAATATATGGTTAGTAAGTCCGAAAGTGTTTAATTTATGAGAAAATCACGCGGTACACCGTCGAAGGGTGTTAATTAAACTAAGTTTCACGTGTGCCGCGAAACAAGGTTAATGTAGTAAATAAACTCAAACAAGAAAAATATTAAAGTGGCAATACTTAAGAGAAGATAGGTTCAAAGAAATTACGATCGTTAACATACAATACAAAATTAGTTGATGGCTATCAGTCGTGTTGTAGTGAGCAAGATTATTTCGTGTACGACGCACAATGTACGGAATATAAACTTGTCCGGCACTAGCATCGGCTAAAAAGAGCGATAAGGAATAACAAAATGACTGCTAGCCGTTTTTGTAATAAGATTCAACACGGCACAAATTTATTATGTACTTTTCTGCGGTAAATGTCTTATACTGTAGGTACTTATCGCTTAATCTAGCAGGAAGCCCTGGTGGTACCCTTGTATGCGTCTTCTCTACGACTTGATTTCACATCAGCCAAGACCAGAGGCATACATCCAGCCACAATTTCCTCCAGTAATGACGTATGAACCCCAACAATCTCCTCCGGAAACAATGTATGACCACGGCGAAGAAATATCCAAAAGAAACTGCTCAATTTGCTAAGGCGATGCAATCGCCTCACAATCCGTATGCAAGTAAAACGGTGGTTGAAAGAAAAGGCCTATTGCATAAACAAAGAAACAATAAATACCAGACAGACGCAAACGACGCAACAAAAGGCCTACCTTTTCTTTACCGGATGATCGAGGGTAGTTGGTGAAAAACTATGCACATGTAGTCGCGAGCAGATATAATGCCGCTAAGCGGTTAGATAAGCGCTCCAAAAGAATCCAAATGTATTCACACTAATATGAAGAACAGCGATGTTAATTGATGACGCATTGCACCCCTAACGTTAAATATCAGCGGAAATTTTAATTGTTATTAGTTTTGAAATTTGCTAAAATGAAGCGTACGTTAAACTTTACTCAGGTAAAGGCAATGTACGCAAGGCGTGGTTATTATAGCACACTTACCCTGCCATAACGCGGTTATTTGTAAATGGAAGTATACTACGTAATAACAAAGGTCCATGCGTCTGACGAGCACATAAAAGAACGAAAACATAATAATGCAAAAATTCTGTAACGGCAAGTAGCATTATGTATCCTTACGCAACGCTGTGTTGTACCGAATAAATAACTGTAACATCTACAGCTTGATTTCATTATTTTCTTAAGTTTAGTTTATTATTCTGGCAAAAAAACCGACACTACTGGCTGTGCTATTTATTATACTTTTGATTACCGCTGCTTTTCTAGTAACATAAGAAAATTTTGAAAGCATTAGTGTAAAAGCTCGTTCTTAAAATATTTGTTTAAAGAGGAAGAATCAACATTGCTTATAATATGCTTTTACTGACTTGGTGAAAAGGAACAAATCCTTAATCAAGTAGAATGGCGATATCACTATCAATAATATCATTTTTATACTTAAATTATATTCGATTGTTTTAATTAGATTAGGCGTTATTTTAGCTATTAACCGCCAAACAAATTTTATAAAAAAACAAGCTGGTGATAAATATGTTGGGATCAATTAGAAAAATATCAACAGAGAAAATAAAAAAATAGTACGGCAATAGTAAAGCTCCAGGAATAAGTCGTCAAAAGCGGAATAGTAAAATGAAAAACAAAGTACATGGTTTATTGAAAATTGAACATAACATTCAGACGAAGTTTATAAAAATAAATTCTTTAAACGCAACTTATGGGATAAAAAGCTAAACCGTGAAATCAGAAAGCCAAGCAAATAGTTCTTTTCCTAATCACTTAATTCAAGAAGAGACTAAACAATGAAGAATTTATTACTCTTCTGTCCCTGCAGTTTGCTGAAAAAAAATCAAATATGGATTAAGAGCAGTATTTAGGCCAGTGTATGTTTTCTCAGGTACATTCCTTATCCTACATCCTTTCTATTGGTTTACCTCATAGTCATTTTTTACTTGGAGCATATCACCGCGGTTGAGGTTAATAATACACAGTTGAAATACAGCAAAGGCTCTCGTCGAGGTTTAATGGAACTTAATAACATCAGTGATATTACTTCCAAAAGTATAATTTTTTTTGCATACATAAACTTCAAAGATAAATCTTTCTTTAATTTATTTATTTAAATGAAACAGAGATTTTAGATAAGGTGTGAATGTAAGATAGGTTATTATATTATATTTCAACGAACATTAATAGGAGATAATGCTGAATTAATATTTTATCGGCCACATAAAAGTAAGACTACCATTGGTTTGAAGATCGGCTGCTTAAAAAATTATCGCCTATCTGTTATTATCATTGACAATGCACTGTACTATAGTATGGCCAATTGCAAGCTGCAAGCCACCTAATTCTTGAGATAAAAGCAGACAACCCAGCCATGATTAACTGTTAGCAAACCTTTTTCTGGGACTGAAGTGTTAAAAACAATAATGTAAAACAAATAATAGATTTTATTTATTTCGAACGTACTTGCTTCATTTCCGAAATCAACCGAATAAAGCGTTTTTCGCTGATATCTTGTTCCAGAAATACGGGCGTAGTGTACTCCGTCTGCCACCAAACTACTACATTTTAACTCTATTGAACATGTCTGGGGCATAGCCAGGACTTATTATAACTCTTACGTAAATGAGAAAATTACAAGCATAGAAAATTGCTTAAATTTGTGAAAGGAATCACTGCAGTCAATTACCCCTACAAAATGGTCCACCTGTATTCGCCAAACACAAATGCAAAAACCGATATACAGTAGGCAAGGGACAGTAGTTTGACAGAGAAGTTACTGCCCCGATTATTATTAAGGTGAAATAATGTTTAACAGCTAGAGTGGTGAAGGATGGATTTTTTCGTCTAACTGTTTATGTATTAGTATTTTTGTTACCATATTTCTTATTGTATTTGGGTATGTACAAAAAACGATAGTTTTGAACGCAAGTGCAATTTTCATTCTATACCACTCTTGAGGCCCATATTAAACCGTATTCATAGGGCTGTAACCGAAATAAAAAGTGGTTACGCTTTACCAGTATCCAGTTTGATCTTCTTGGTTTTAGAAATTTAACAGTCGCATATTGCACTGTTAGCTTGGACTACAACAAATAACGATTATTACAAGATGCAGCTCATAAACTGCTACAATGTAAATATAGAATTTTGAACTGCTAACTAGGAGTCGATTCCATAGGTGACAGTCGATCTCATAGATGTCAATCGATCTACTGGAATAAAACACACCACTACCTATTGGTACCATTTTCAAACAGATGAGATACAAAAATGACATTTGCTTAATTTGATACTCTATTCGATAGAGGTTCCAAATCTTACCGGTAGATGGCGGCAACTTAAAGGTGTATGATACATTTTTTGCTTTTTTTATCATCTTATTCAGAGTGAAACTCATAATTATCATTTAATAGAAGGAAGTGACTTATGAATATGTAATATAAACTTTCAATATGCTCTGAAGTTACAACAAGGAATAGGTTAGGTGCTCTATTTTTAAAATTAAGTACTGTTTCAAAAGTTTCATTTACCTTTTAGGTGTTTTTGAATTTATCGTAGTTTGAGTGTATTTAAATTAGTCGTTTAACATTTAGCGAAAATTAAGGGCGCTTAGGGCAGACAAACAAATAAGTGTGCAGTAGTAAATAGCTTCTAAATTGTTATATTACGATAAGCTTTGTTATTACACGGTAATTTTACACTTATGACGATAAATAGTTATATAACTTGAAATGAAAATAAATCCTAATGTGTCACATTGTGCTTAACTTATTTAAAAACTTTACACTTAGCATAGGGCGGCACCTATCCCTAAAATATCTAATTCGCGGACAAAAACAGAGACGCTAGCGAATCGTTTGTTTGGTATCCTTAGTGGTGTTATTCGTAGTTCTAACTTTCGATGAGCCATACGTTGGTTGCTTAAGGTGGGTCTTTAGCCTTCAGTATTTTATTTCAAGAGCGATAGATAGGGCTCAAATTTAACGTAAACATTGTAAAATAAATAACTATCAAAATTGTTGCTATTGGTTGGTGCAACTATAGTATTCAACGAAATCTACACAACTAGCGTTGCGGTTCCGACAATACTGTATTACTTTTTTTGTTGTGAGTTGAGCTGTACCATCGTCATTTTTGTATCGTCTTTTGTTTTAAAGCCATAGTCAACTTTTGAAAAATGTAACATTTCTTCAGTTCTCAATATCTCGATTGGCTATGTAGACACAAAAAAAAACAAAAAAACTGTAGAATCATTTCTTATAGATATTTTTATTCTGAATCCAGTGGTGTAATCAGAATTTTTTTAGGGAGTCACATTTTTGAGATATAATAAAAACTTGCATTTTTTAAAATGGAAACCATAATTGACTTTGCTATGGTTGAAAATAACTATTTTTTCTGATTAAGAAAATGTATACATTGTTAGGTTTATCTTTACTAATTTTGGTATTAGTCCAATTTTTTTAATAATTTAATGAGATTTTATGTCTTTCGTCAATATGGATGTAAATATTTGAAGATAAACAATGCATAGGTACTTATCTCCAAATAAACAATCATTTTCATTAGTTACATGGCCTCCTAGATTACCGATAAAAAATTCATGAGCGCTCTTAGGAGTCTTATATATGTATTCAAAAATGCATATATTATTTTTAAAGGATTAAAATTTTTACGTAATAATATAAATTATATCGTATGTTTTCTTATTCCATAGCCTCCTGGATGTATGCGTAAAATATGATTAAATTATTTTTAGAAAATTGAATAATTCCAAAATTAGTAAAAATAAACCTATCAATGTATACATTTTTAATCAGAAAAAATAGACCTTTTCAACCATAGCAAAACCAACTAAGGTTTCCATTAAAAAAAATGCAAGTTTATGTTATATCTCAATAATGTGACCTCCTAAAAAATTACGGGGTAAGCCACTGGATTCAAAATAATAATCTCTATAAAAATGTCTTTACAGTTTCTTTATTTACATACCCAAGCGAGAAATTGAGAGCTGGGGAAATGTTACATTTTCCAAAAGTTGGATATGGCTTTAAAACAAAAGACGATACAAAAATGGCGATGGTACAGCTGAACTCAGAACAAAAAAGTAATACACTAATGTTGAAACCTTCTTCATTAATAGTTACCGAGATACCCTACAATTACAACGAAAATGGGACATCTTGTACTTACACACCTTATAGCATTATTTATTTTATGTAGCTAAACACATATAAATTATGTGATTCTTATTTTGTAGTGGCATATATGGGATTGATCACATGAAATGCTAACAACGCTATAGATAAAAGGGGCAATATGCAATATTTATTTTATAAGTAATGCTGCTACCTAAGAATTGTTTTATAGGTACAGCAACGCCAGAGACACACAATACAGCACGTATGTAATGAAATGTATAATAATACATTTCATATGAGGCGCCGTTTAGGACATAATTAAGTTTGCCCTTGGTTTGCCCTATATACAAGTTTTCTGGTGTATTTATAGAAAATTGCTATTTAATTATATAATAATTTATATGCTGATTACATTGTGGATTTCATAAGGATTACTGTAGATGGTTACCCCTCGCTGTGACCGCTTTTTACAGTTAAGCACGTTATAATCTGGTAATGACGGTACTCTCTATATACATGAATACTAAATTAACGTCCGCCATCTAGTTGCATTGAGGTAAAGCTGTTTTCTCTATATATTGCGCGTTACAAACTTATATAGATGCACATGGAATATTTATATGTTGCCCGCTATCTAAACCAATATATATTTTAGTTAAAATATGATTAACACAAGCCAACAAAACCTTTCTAAATTAAACGGGTTTCTACTTATAAATGCACGAGAAAACTTTTATATACGGCAAACTTAATTATATCCTAGACGGCGCCTCATAATTTTAGTAGGAATATATTATTCGAACAATAAGAGCATTCATCTTTAAACAGTATAGATGCATCAAAGATGAAAAAATGGAAATAATACAATACGGTACCTACTGTAAAAAGGAAGATGAAATATCAGTATTAAAAAAGTAACAATGCTCTTTACAGACAACGCATTAAAGGCCTGAACAGTACCATAGTAATCGCAATGCATAATAATCAAATAATAAGCAGATATACGAAATATTGGTAGTGAAGAACAGATTGCAAAAATTTAAATTTTATGGAATGTGTAAAAGGATTTAAAGCAAATAGACAATATGGGATTGCAGAATCTTTACTAGCAATGACACTGTCCTCCGGCATTTTAATAAAAACTAACATCTACGTTACTACTCTGAACCAGACAGACATAAAGAGGCCTGTCTCAAGGTTCTATTATTACGGAAGACCATCTTTAAAAGGTCAAATTCTTTTTCCCAGCAATACTTGTCAACAAGTTTGTTTACTATTAAATTATTCTGATGCTTTCTTCGTAATCTTTTTACGTAGTGCCCTATTTGCGTATATTTTTCTTTTGTGTTTAGTTTTTAGTGTTAACTATTTGTATATAGTATGATGACTCGTTGGCATTTAAGCTTACCCTTAATATTCGAAATGGACTTTCTGTCATAAGGCAGACTCCACCGTTATCATCGTGTCCTGTTGGCTTTTGGGCGTTGCTCAAACGATGCACTTTAATTTTAGGAGATAGCATGTTTTCCAGTTCACCAGCTTCACCAGGAGCACTCCTCATTGGAGCTATTTTATGAAGAGTGGATAGAAACCAGTTCTGAAATAGATATGTATTCCAGGTTATAAATTGCAAAGATGTACTACAAAAACAACAAAAAATAAGTGAGCATTTACACGATAATGTTAGCCATAATTAATTGACCCTTCTTATGTGCTTGCATAATATGTGTAACACGTAACGTATATATTTATATAAATTTATTAGGCACCTACAGTGTTGCATATAAATTTTATCAATATGTGTATTAAGGCACCACCTTGCATTCACTTATTATCATAGTTCACTGCTAGCAGCAGTGATAGCGGTAACAATGGTGAGTTGAAGTATCATAAAGAGCTGTGTAATGATGGAGCTTTTCATCAAAATTTAACCATTGTCAGTATTTCTAGCGGTGTTAATAAACAATGAAGATAATGTCGCACTTTATTCGATTCCTGCATAACTACCCAGCAACATACAGCAACACAAATAAAAAATATATTGTGAAACCTAAGAAAAGCATCAGTGGGTGCACTGGCTATAACTGGTATACAAGGAAGATTAAGCATAAAGAACTAGAAGCAACTAATACACTTTATATTGGTTTCTAGTGTTGTAATTCAGCCAAGGATAAAAAAAAAACGTTAATTTACATACTGTGGATTACCTGTATGGAGCTGTATAGGTACTTGTCTTTTATACACATACAATCTCCGCTTGCCGGACAGTTTAATTAGAAATCATGTCCCATTTTTAGGGCTAAACCATTATATACAAAGTAAATCGTTATCGTGATTGGATCTTTTCTAGTAAACTTCACAAAAAAGTAGTATTTTATTTTTATGTATGTGGTCTGGTGCTCACCGCGGTAATTTCAGTGAAGTAATCTTTATTTCCAATCGTTTCATAAATTTTTATGACATTGTTCCACAAATCAAGTTGTAAATAGTCGACAAGTTTAAAGTTTTGTAAAAAAAAGTTATTTCTGTAAACCAAATAATTTGATTTTAAGGTCGATTAATGGGATTAATAGTGTAACCATGATGATGCGACGCCTAAAAATTATGGAATGGTTTCTCTTCGTTAAAATTGATGCTAGCTACAATCGACCCAGTAGCCATGACAACACCTTAAAGTAAAGAATGTGATTGGTCTAGATATTAATTAAATACATAGTTGATTTTAGCCCAAAATAGAAAAGAGAAACCGTTTTAGCTTATTTAAATCAATCACATTCCTCAATTTTGGGTATTTTCATGGTTCAGGGTTGATTTTAGCTACAACATCAACTTTACAAAGAGAAGTGAAATCGGTCCTATTACTGTAACGATCGTTCATAAAAAACGGGTCTAGTAAGTACATTTGAGGTCAAAAACACATTACGTAATGAACATGCCCATTCCAACCGAAGCTTCAATTTCAAATGCAATTACGATAAATAAGAATGGTGATAATTCAATTAAGATGTAATCTAATGGGGACAGTATCTTAGGGCTCAAAAGCTGCACCAACACCAACAACTCTCCATTTGTAGGAGGCAAAGCCTCTCACATCTTAGAAGCCTACGTAGATCGTATCTCATGCACTTGATGAAAATGTGCAAATACGGCGATATATGTAAGAGGCTGTTCTTCAGATCTCATTTCAAGGTGAGTTTAAAAGGATTGGAAGAGAAGGAAAACGAGGAACAAGAAGACGAAGAAGATGATATGCCACTATCAGTTTTTGTGAAATCCTAATTTGTTTGCAGACGTTATTTTTAATTTTATTCCTTTATATTACTTACTCAGTTACTTAGTTTCCCAGTTAAGCTTTATTTTTTTCTTTGGTTTTAAAATATATTTGTATTGTTTAAGAACAATGTTTACTTTGTTAAATTTTTGCTCTACACAATTAATATTAAGTTGTATTTAACAAAGTTTTCTTCATCTATATGATCAGCGGATGTACCCAACGTTACTGGGAATAATACCGGTAATATTACCCTACTTTAGTTATAAAGCAATTTTACATCACTTGTGGCAACATTCCTGCCATCCTAAAGAACACCTTACCATTTTCTTCTATTTTTATGCAAGACGCTATTCAAACAATTTGAGAACATCATGATTAAAAGAACATTTGCGACAAAAGTCGAACATAATATTAATCCACGTTATAGAATCTCGGGTTTAAGAATTATGGAATGGAATAAAAGACGGTGTCCTTTAGCACAAGTACAGAAGTTATTGTTACCGTTACTCAAACAATTTCAAAACCACAACACTGTATATAGGAAAGTCTGTGTCTGCCATTTAGGTAAATAGACACGTTAAAAAGTCAAATGAAATAACAAATAAGATTTCTTATTAGGTTGCATTAGTTTTAAAAGATTTATCGCCACAAAGAAGCAACTTTACATCCAACAAATTTTCGGGCTAATTATAATGAAATTGTAATTTAGAAAACTGAGCACATTGAGGAACAGTCACGATTTCAATAAATAAAAAACGTGTAAACTTTGAAGGGATACATTTTAGTCTCAATGCATAAAAGTCTAGGTATAAATAGATTTTTCAATTCGATTTGTCTATTGAATTTGGCGGACTAATTTCTTTTGCGGACTAATTTCGAATTGTAGATACTATTCACCCTTTGTGAACCGATTTTTTTATTTCCAAAACTAAAAACTTTAAAACTACGTTATTGTGTCGTTGGCCTTAACTTAAACAACATAACTTTCTGTGCTATGCTGCAAGTTTTCAAAAACTTGGGACTTAAGGGGTGTTATTTGTTCAAACAACATAATAACGCTTCAACGAGTCTATGATATTTTTTACAATATTTTTTATATTCATTGTTTTTTTTGTTAGGCTGTTGGCTGTAAGTCTGTAAATATGTACAATAGACCTTTATGCGTATCAACACCTTTAATTTCTCGCGTCACGAATGTAAAGCTATCGACAACTTTAAACAACATTTTTGCAATGTAGACAGCCAAAGTTGAGTATATTAAACTTAAAACACCTCCCTAAAGCCTTGCGTTCGATAATACGTTTTGGAATTGACAGCTTATCAGGTTTATCGCCGCACTTCCTGGCTATTGACAGCAACAGATGGTATATAAATTGATCAAACGATAATTTGTTTGCGCTTACATTGTTTAACGAAACAACACTAATGATTTGAATAATTGCAAGATTAAACGTTACACATTATTGCATTTAATTGCAATATTTTAATTCAATTTGCGACCTATAAGTTAATCCATATTTTTATGATGTTTCCTGATCGTGATTACTTTACCGGTTATGTGCTTATGGTCCTGATTATAATCAAGATGAAGTTTACTCTTTGCGTTACACTTGTGTTACAAACATTTTTTTGTTGGATAACATGGCATTACCTGATACACCGAAAGCACAAAATTACTGCGCTTTACGAATACTTTAACGGAAATATCGCAATATTTTGTTCAAAGACTAAAGAATTAAGGAATTTTACCGGTTTTATTTAGAAAAGCGTGACAAAATACAAAATTACAAATACAGAATTAATTAAAACGTGTTGACTATGCTGAAAATACACTTGCTTTGACCTAGGTATATGAACAATTATACCACATTATTGTTTATAGTCAGTTCTTATACATAACTAGTTGTTTCTTAATTGCTGCATATATATATAGGGTGGACCAAATGTAATAGTATGCATGGGGCAATCATAATTTCATAAAAGCCCAAATTGAAACACAAAGTATAGTAATCATAAATATTAACAAAAATAAAGCTAAAAATATATTGCATAACTAAAATTCAGTTATCTCGAAAATAGAATATCGTAAGACTTTTACATATATGTTTTCTATGTAAAAAGGATTGAAGAATAGATATACTGTATAGAAAAGTAGTAGATGGCGCCACGTGCAGGTATCAGCAAATCCACTAAATTTTTGAATTTCTTGATCCAGAGAAGTTATAATACCAAATTTTATTCCAATATTCGCAATAGTCTAAATCTGAACTTTAACAGGCTATATTAACTTTTAGACAAAGTTAAACAGTACTATTTTGACATACGGATTACATGACTGCAATATACCATTACCTATGGAGCACGCTGTATTGGCCCCTGAATTTGTGAACAAATTGTAATTAAAATTGTATTTTAAGCTGCAGCTTAAGAATATTAGTTTATGAATGTTTACATTGAAAAAGATTTAAAACAAATTATATATTGTAATTCTCAATTCAGATTACTAAAATAAACTGTAGCTCCTACATTAATGTGATATTTTGAACGTAWTTTTTAAAGAAAGTGCAAAAATGATTATGTATAGGTATACAGGTGTACTCGTATAAGAAAGTTCAAAGACTTCGAGAAATCGCGGAGACCTTATAATTAAAAAAAAAACTCATCGAAATGACGTGTTTATAATGCGCTTATTTCAAGTTTTATTTTTTGAATAAGCAGTCACTGGCACCGGCTTTCATCGTCTTTGAAAAAAATATGACGTTGTATTGGCAATTAGAATGTTATGATCTCAAACAGACCTACTCGTTTATATATTTTATTGCCTGCTATATTTAAAACTCAGTTAAGCACAAACGTATATTAACGACGTATTACCTAGATAAAATCCAAATAATGTGTTACATACCAGAGTATTATTCGAAATGTGAGGTTCCGGAGAAACTTTGTTGGAATCTTCGGCTTTGCATCCATCCTCGACAGACGGAAGTACTGTGATTATGGGTGTTGCTGGACCGCTAGAATTTGTTGACTGATTGTTGGCATCTTCAACACGCCACGCTCTGACAGCTTGCATTAGGTACATCAACTTCGGCATTTTCCTCTTTTCACTGGAAAGAAGGCATGAATATGAAATAATCACCGGATTGACAGCCTTAGTAGCCTATAACCTATCTAAACGAATACTTCTTTTTCAACTTTATATTGTACATGACCATTCAGTGGCAGATTATTTTATAACGCTCCCAGTGCAATTCAACCTTGCCCCCACCCCCCTCCCAAATATGGTTTAGCACAAATTATACTTAAAAATTAAAGTACATGGACTGATTCACTAATAATACATATAAATCGCATGTCTATCAAATGTTAAAATATATTCAGATATAATGTAATATCATATTTATGTGTTATTATTATTATTATCTTGTACTGTAGGCTTACCAAAATAAATAAATAAAACTGAATTTTTAGCCTTTATTTTGCTTGTAAAAAGCCAAAATTCTTTTCTTCTACTACCTGAAGCCTTTTTCAGATGACTTTATTGTTTCTTTAAAAAGTAGATTTTTGTGATAAAGAATGTGTCAATTGGGAGAACTTCAAGAAGTTCGCTTGGAAGTATTTAATATAATACAATGTATACCTCATAAAAATGCTATGCTGTCTGCACCGCAATCCATTTTGCCGTCATTACAGCTCATCAGTGTAGTATAGGTCTAATGCAGACAGCATGGCATAGAACTAGTTTTGCTTGTATACCAAAGGCTTGGTAATATATAATGAATCAAATTTACTAAATGAAAAAAAGCGTTCAACATTAATTAGAGTTTATAATGGTATGAAGTAAAACTAAATTCATTTTATGCATTCTTTCTCTTTGTTACGACCAAACCAAATTGCCAGGTTATACAATAACTGAGTTATTAACCACTTCCCTGTGAGCTTCTCGATATTCATTCCTTTGGCAAATTTTTTTGGGCACGCCACGACGCACTTTGGGAAATTAGCTARTGAGCCATCTATCGGTGGGTTTACAMATTACGACGTTGGTTGGTACGGTCAGAAAGTACAGGGGMGTACATTGCCGATTGCCGATTGCCCTTAAGCATCTATATAGGGTATGTGTGCAAAGTCTGGTGGAATACTGTGGAATAGTTTGGTTTCCATTATATGCAGCATACAAAGATAAATTTTTGCGATATCTGTACTACAAGAAATACGGAATATACCCTTTATTTATAACATATACAGTCTTGTTAAAGGAGTTTGACTTACTAAAACCTGAGAGTAAAGGGCTTATGTCTGGTGCTTTATTTATGTATAAACTCTTAAATAATAATGTTAATTGTCCAATTATATTAAACAAATTGCTAGTACCACAGTATTCTGGTCGGCTTCGTGACACGCTTTATGTTAAAAAGCCCCGTACAAATATCGGGAGAGGATCACCAGTAAACATTATGTGTAGTTTTGTTAATAGCATTAAAAAGTTAGAGCTGTTTTGTTTGAAATTTAAAGCTTATAAGAGATGCGTCTTGGAATATCTACAATGTGGAGAATTTTAGCGTACTTATATTTATTTTGTGACTTGTATTTAGTAATTTCTATTTTTGTCTTTAGATTTTGTGCTTTACTTTTGAGCCATTTGTGTTATTACTTTTTTCCAATGTTCCTATGTATCAACCTCGCTGTTGAAAGAATGTACATTAATGTTTTTTTATTACTGTCTCGTGTCTACAATCTGTAATTGGGCATACAAGTCTGTTGATTGTATAATAATAATAAGTAAAGTGGATGATTAATCTGTCAGATATAGTATTCAAGTGAAATCGTGATAGGGACAGACTTAACTTAACTGAAAAAATGGAGACTGATTTTTTAGACCGTTTTCTAAAATATAAACATGTATATATTCCATAGATCCAGGGTAACTAGAACATACAATTATTCTATACTTCACGATGAACTAAAAATCTGCACACCATGCAATCTAATAAGTTTCTTACTTTCGAAAACTTAAGTACAATAAGCACAACAGCTTGATAATCTCAATAAAAAGAGCAACTTGGAGGTGCGCAGTTGAGCTAGGTTTTGTGGTGATGTGTAATGTGTTATTAAATTCCTAATAGGAACGCTAAGAAGGTTACAAAGAATCTGTTTTGCCCCGCTAACTCATCTTTAGTGCAGAGATTGCCAAATCGCGTMTGTAGTTTTATAGTAACATCCCTAGAATAACATTAATAATGAGACACTACATCCAAAACCTATATTTTATTGCAGCAGCTATGTTTTCCAGCACAAGTCAAAAATACATAATGAGATATCATCAAAACAAAGGATCTTACTGTTTTTACGACTTTCTACAACCCGTTATACTTCCAACTTATTTATTAGTCATGGAAAAAGGAACCACTGTACTTATAGCTATGGTATGTGAGCATCGAATGCTTATTTGTAATATCAGTTTGAAAATATACAGGTACTGAAAACCGGCTTGTCACTTTCCCTTTTAGGAAATTGTATGAATGCAAAACAACGTAGCTTCATGGGCACTTATGTAAACAACTTCACCCACCCATCGGGTTACCCCCATGTAAGTATCGAATAAGCAGAAACCTATTAAGTCCTAATTAATTAACTGAAGCGTCACGATACTTTATCGTGTGTTTGCTTTTAGAATTCTCAGCATGGCCGCCAGAAACAATGCAGTGTCACGAAAAGCTTGAGCTGACATAATTGGTAATTTGTTTAAGTATCTTCTACTGTCGTGCTGGATTATTAAAATTATGCTTGCACGAAGATACCATCTGCCTTCATAGATTATTGTATGGATATATATATGGCTGTCACACTGCGTTCCTTAAATTATTATCAATCTTTTTTTTATCTACTTATAATTGTAATGTGATATGTTTTAGCAACTACAAAATTAAATTGTCTAGTAAAGAAATTTGTAAAATCTGAGTTGAGGAATAAATATTCATAACTTGGGGTTTCCTTACAACCAATTTACCAATAAAAATGTCAGTTTTTGAGCTGTCCTTTAGAAATATATGAAAAAATTGACAGTGAGAAGTCCTATATTATGGTACAGAAACTACGTTACAGGTCTTTAATTTTTATCATGGTTAACTAACCCGGTCGTCTGTCTTTATAATCTTGCTAACGTGTTGTGCTAATCTCAAAGATAAATTTGTAAATCGTTAGCACAAAAATGACTACAATATTTAAGGAAAAAAATATAGAAAAGTATCATTAAAAATAGGATAGGGATCCGTGCCGGAAACCGCTTACACATTCGGTTGAAGTAGAGAAACTATTGTTTTGTTTTGTAAATTTCACGATCAAACAAATAACAATTCTTTGAAAATAGAGCTTAATTTATTGCATAAAATCCTTTTGGGCTGATTAGTAGAGCTAGGGTCGCAATTATACTTCTAAGAAACGGAACTCTTGCAACTATACCTGTTTATCAATTATTATTTTTTCAAATATCTTTGATATTGATGGTAAAATGCTGGAATGTAGTAAATATGCATTTTCGTATAACAGAAATTGACTTCATGATAGTTTTACAAACTTCAGTAAAATACACTTTTTCGTTTGATTTGATCATCCCTTTATTTATTTGGGTGACAAGTTGTTACTAGATCCAAGTCTAAACTGTGTAGTGACCAATTATATTAATAATAATTAATCTTTAAGGAACTTTAATACATTTATCTATAAGGTGGTTATATACCTGCGACGCTATGTGGTTTAGMTTATKWTATTGAATAGTATTAGAAGCAGATTAGACGTAACGGTACTTAAATATAATTACTGCGAAACAGATGAGTATGCTATATCCATTATGCACTAATTGTGTCTTGTACAAAAATGCCATAMAAGTTAGCMCACGCCAATGCGTAATTCGACGCGTATCCATAATTGGTATTAAGTTTCCGAAATTCTCTTTTAACTCCAGTTTAATTGCGTACAAGAAATCTGATATTCTGCGAACTAGTAGGTAGCTTTCCCTTTTTCAGTCCACTCGCTAGCCTATTCGAACTTACCCCGTGAGTTGCTGATTCACTTATTACCGCCAGTATGATCTGGGGACGTATCCAGGCACACACAAAATTAGCGCTGAAATTCACGATACGCATTGGTGCTCTCGCTGGGTGTCACACATGCAAGTGTCGCACATCAGCGCCAGCGCTTCGCATCCCTCTGAAGCTGAAATTACGATGAATCAACACAGGTACATGGCAACCTTAACAGCGTTGCACTCCGCCAGATTACAATTTTCTGGGCCTGTTCCATGTTTCTGATCGGAAACGTTCAATAATTATAGCGATTGTCAGATCGTTTGTTTTTAATAGGAAAGCAGTGGCGGTCCTGTGCGTTGCGTTAGCGTAGGCTGAAACAGTTAATTCAGAATCCGCAACGTAACTCTTTAGTACGGATTGTTGCCTTAAACTTAAAATTATGCATAAGTATTGGCATTTTTTTAATCAACTTTTAAAATATTAACAATATTATAAGAATAGTTTCATTTTGTAATAATTTAAATTTATTAATKGGATTCTAGTTTTTATTATAAGGGAGTCAATAAACAACAAGTCAAGCAAGCCTGGTTTTCTACGGGAACGTAGCGCTTACCGCGTAAATTAGTTMATACGAAGTTTGGTCCATTTGACGTTTTCGTCGTTTATTGTATTGACGAAAATGAGACGCTATTACTATTACCTATCAACCTGTGAATAATACGGACATCGTTGATTCTGCAAAAAAATTTGCAAATTCGGCATTCCAACGAACTGGCAAACACATACAACGTGGCCGTTGTGGGCAAACATACGTTATAATGTCATTCGAGCAAACAGCTTTATTATTAAAAAGTGCCACGCTTTGTGTTTTTGTAACGCTGTGAAGTTTTTTTTGTCCTTTTGTAAGATATTATTATTTTTTTTAAACAGAAATGCCTGTTACGTGCCTTGTTGTTGCCTGTAGAAGTCGAAAACACAGAGATGACGTTATTTTTATTCAGTTTTTGCTGTTTTAATATGCAAATTTGCAACGGACAAAAATTAATTACCAGAGAGGCGTAGAGTCCTGTGGATTGCTGCAATTAAGAGAGATGATATTATGGCACTATCAAAAAATGTGCCCACAGCCGCCATATTGAGTCACGAGGTTTGGAATGCCTAATTGCGAATATGCACAACATAACCCGTCTTTTTATGATGTTTATTCATTTATTGATAATAAATAATAAGATCGGTTAGGTAAATAACTTTTCTTCGACGTATAAAATGCCGAACATGACTCTCACCCATTTAATGACATTATGGGGATTTTTTTTTATCCATTATACTCCGTAAGTGAAGATTTAGGCACTTAAAGATAGCTTACTTCCCGTTAATAATATTTAGTAAACGTATATTCAATATAATAAATCCTATATACTGACTGGAGTTGCTTGCATTAACAAATATATAATTTGTTCTGTCAAACATAATGACATTAACACATTACTTAACAGAGGCAAAATTAACAATTTTTTTTTCCAAAGCTGTCTATAAAATCTGACATTTTCATTGAATTTTCAGTTGACAAAGCGAATCTTTGTTGTCACCTTGCTGCGAAATACTTTTGTGTTCTGGAACGCCAAAGTATTTGTCGGTCTAGAACATAAAACAAATGTTAAAATAATTTATCATTCTTTCGAAAATTATGATTTTATCAATATTCATTTTACATAGTACATAACATTTTAATAACATTTAAAAAAAGTAACAATACGAATACAATTTATTTTACACTACATGTAAATTGAAAGTACCGATATTGCAGTAAGTTAAATTTATGCCAGATCTAGTGCTATCAGTTATCGTAGCTTTAAAAATTAAATTGTTATATATACAATTATCTCATTTTATTGAAGTTTTCGAAAAAATATTGTTTTTACTTCAAACGCGAAATGCTTTTTCGTTCTCGGATGGATATTTTGTCTGGTTTCGTTTCGCGTTCTAGATACAAAAATAACTGTTTTTATTACAAATATGCACCGCTTTTCACGTTTAGCGCTATGGCTGTTTAAATTAAAATATATCATATATTTGATCTAGCAATAAGATTATTAGAGTTATAGAATAAGGCTTATAAAAAAAATTAAAACTTTTAAATTAGACATTCATTTATTGTTTTAAACACTACTTACATCTAAATAAACATGCAATTCAATAAATATACTAATCACTCTTAATACTTTGGCTCTGATGCCCACAACAATCTTTTAATGTAAATTTATTGTAAATTGATGACTACAGGTATCAAAAGATGTAGTACACAACTGTTGTCGGCAGTTGCACTTGAAACAAAACATAAATATATGGATCTTCCAATTTCCACACTTTAACATATCGTTCACTGCAGCATTATTAATTTTGTTTTAAATTTCCCAACGCAAGCTCACCACACATACAGCATGCTTGCAGGCAGTAGGGTTAAAATAATTTGGTCAGTTGGACACGACGTAAACGCTTGATATTCTTCAACAGATTTGCACTGTTGCCGATTTATTTATTTAATTTAATCGTGTGCAAGCCATAGCATAAAAATTTTGTATATATCCAAAAGCGAGTGTTATGTATAAATATATAAAACAATAATAATCCTACGTTAAGAGTCACATTAATATCGGAACATAGTCAACATTATACCACGCCCTTCCAAAATTCTGCACATCTGATCGCCGCTACCGCATCCTTTGCCAGATCTTCTTTATCGCACACTGTCCCCATGTTAGTACATTCAAGTAAGTGATCATGTGTTTGGATCTGTCCGCAAAGGCACGTGTCTGGTCCGTCACGATATCCCCATTTGCACATATTTACATTGCATCTACTCATCCCAGTTCGTAGGCGATTGAGCGTTTTCCATAGTGGCCACTTCAATTCATTCCCAGGAGCTAGCTTTTCACTTGGAGGAATTAGAAGTGGAGGATCTTCCACAGATAGCAGTGCTTGCCATTTTAATAGTCTGGTCCGCGGTTGTGAGGATTCAAGTGGTTTTACTGTAGTGAGGAAACTCTGTCTTGATTTTAAGCGTGAATGTGCAGGACTTTGTCCAAAGAGGGAATGACGCTGATCACGCAATTGCTTGAGGCGTTCCGCCTCACTTGCTGTAGCTCGTCTGATGTATGGTGGAGCTATGCCGCTGAGTAAATAAAGGTGGTTTACTGTGGTGGGTTTTAGGCATCCTGTGATCATACGGCAGGTATCGTTCAACAGAGGATCAACTCGTTTGGCATGTGCCGATCTTTCCCATACTGGAGCAGCGTATTCGGCAGCCGAGTAACAAAGTGCAAGTGCCGACGAACATAATGTATGTGGGTGGGCACCCCATTTTGTGGAGGTAAGCTTACTCAGGAGATTATTTCTGGTGGACAGTTTGCCCCTAACCTTGTCAACATGATGTCTATAAGTAAGTGTGCGATCAAGTGTGACTTCCAGATAGCAAGGAGCGTTGCTGAATGCAATGCGTTGGTTGTTCCACATGACGTTCAAGATATATTTGGCATCTCTATTCCGAAGATGGAACAAGCATGAAATCGTTTTTGCTGCATTTGGGCGCAAGCTATTTGCCTCATAATATTGCGTTAAACCATTGAGGGCGTTAGTAAGGCTAACCTCTACATCGTGAAAATTCCTGCTTTAGGTGGCTATTGCCGGATCATCCGCGTGAGCAAAGCTTCTGTTCCCTTGAGCGATCGGCTGATCGTTTATATATATGTCAAAAAGACTAAGTGCGAGGACACTGCCCTGGGGTAATCCATTTTTTCTGAATTCCCCATCGACTTTTTTTCCCTCCTAGATGTACAATGAACCGTCTGTTGCTGAGAAAAGTTGATATAATTTGTATCAATTTGAAATCCGTCGTCATAGCATACACTTTGGAGAGCATCAACTTATGATTCACAGTGTCGAATGCAGAAGAGAGGTCAACAAGCACAGTTCCGGTAATTAGGCGGTTCTCGTAACCATCCTCTATGAACTGTGTGAGGTTTAAAATCTGCCCGGTACAAGTTTTACCTGGGCGAAAGCTAGCCTGTTCTGGAATGATCCGATCATCGATGTCAGGTACGAGTCGATTCAATAGCATGCGCTTAAAAAATTTGTACAAACAACAAAGTAATGGTTACAGGTGTGAAGTTTTTTGGGTCGTCTAGTGGTTTACCGGGTTTCGGAATTGCTATAACTTTACCCTTTCTCCAGATTTTTGGGATGTTGTTGATCCGCATACAATTATTGAAAAGTAGGAGCAACCAGTTATTCGTATATGGTCCGAATTTAAGGATCTGCTTATTTCTTAGGTCGTCCAAACCTGCTGCTTTACCGGGCTTCAAAGATTTAAGTGCTGACTCCAATTCTTCAACGATGAATGGTCGGCTACAGAAGCTTCATATAATTTGTGTCGTTCGGCGAAAACCGACACTTGCATCACAAAATGAGTATCGAAAATGGATAACAGTTGATCAAATGTCTTTTCTTCAGGTTTATTTGACACGCACAGATTAAATATTAATCTGTAGGAATTTTCCCATAGCAAACTCATCGGTTACGCCGTTAGCATTGAAGTAATTCTTCAATCGCGGGACAAAAATCGCCCCATCATCGCTAACTGCATCGAATTCTCTTAAATGCCCAATTAAACCTGAATTGCTGGTTGCACTTGCCTGCGTTGGATTCGGCATTTGCAACGTGGTTCTTCTTTCTTCCGTTGAATGCTTTAGAAATACCTCGTCGCCACTTGTTATGTCGTGAATAATCTCCTCTATTAATTAGTAGACTAATCTCACTACAATTGAAGTTGCCGGACAGTTAAATAAAACTCCATTATAAACACATAGTTTTACTTGCCACTCCCAAACCATATTGATGCCGTTTTACAAAAACCTCACAAAAAGTTATCGTCCCCACGACCTGTTACTGTTCATGTAAAGAGGATTACTAGAAGGTATATCATAATCAAATGCAGTATTTGGAGACTTATATACTGATGTTATAGATATATGGTTGATCTCTACCCTGAGAAGTTCGATGTTGTTTTTGTCTTCTAGTTGAACTGCATCGTAAGCTATTCCCTCTATAATGAAGATGGCACTCCCGTACTGATCATCAGGCCGTTCTATCGCTAGTTTCATGCCCTTGATTTTAGGTCTATTGCTGTTCTGTCCTCGATGTGTTTCCTGTATGCATAAGACGTGACATTTGTTCAAGCTGCACAAGTCAGCTAGTACATCCTGTTTGGTAGAAGATAGTCCCTCCACATTTATGGATATGACTGTCAGGCATGGTCTTAAGGAAGACTGTTTGTATAAATTTTTATCCATATTTTGTTTTGATTTATGTTTCTTGCTTCTTACATATTTCTTCTTGTATGGCTTGGTGGTAGCAGAATTAACAGGACTACAATAATCCTCCCGGGGTCGCGACAAGGACGCTTCTGCTGTGACCCACTAGACAGTTCACCCGTTTACAGGGGACACAGGTACTATCAATTTAGGATTAAGATTGATAAACTGTTGCCGATAATAAGATTTTACTCTTGGGTAGTAACATGATTATTTGAAAAAACTAAAAATCTCTACCTTAATAGTAAATAAATGATATACTAGCAGTAAGTAATAAAAACATTTATTAAGAAACTTGTTTCCAAAACCATATAACAGTAACATGTTGTTTACAACAGCAAATGTTCCTCGGAAGAAGAAAACGCTCTATAAATAAAATAGTTTACTAAGATATAGCAATTCATTTTTCTGTGTGGGTCATTAATTGGAACGGAAAATATAAAGTTAATGCTGCCTAAAAATATTAAAAATTAATATTGTGCGAGCCAGGAAAGAAGTCGCACCTTAATAATGTAATATCGCCCACAATTTGAACAAAGCGAACCGCATGGGTAGGCCGAGTGAATAAAATTATTCGCCGCGCTAACCTCAAATTGCGACCATGAATAATGGTGGGCAAGTCAATGATTTAAATGTCTCGCGACACCACGTCTGCCTTCTTTCCAACCAATTACAGAAACAACAAACAACAAACTGTTGGAGTACTCTTCGAGAACTTGCCACAACGTGAAGACGATATTCCGGTCGAATTTCTAGTGTTGTGATATATCGAAGAGAACACAGAATGTTGATGTATAAGCAGGCATAAACAAAAAACGTAGGTAAGGGAACAAATAAAGGTTTACAACAGCTATTATTCAAATATTATTCTTTAAAACTGCATAAAATCTTTTTAATGAAATTTGCTTGCAACTAAATGATACAAATTAGTATTTTTTTTTTGCAAAATCTTACACTCCATATATAATAGCAAAGCTTATACCGCCTACTTCATTCTTAGCCAAAAGTGATATACCGATAACGAAAGTAGATATAATATTAATTTGTTCTAGTCTAGTAAAAATGATGTACAAGGTTGGGGAGGAGCAATTTACTCACAGCACTCCTACGCACCTACATATATTCAAGGAATTCTAGGAATTGCTCCCTACACTTAAAAAGCAAGGAATGATGCTCATGGCGAGTGCTTTTTTTTTCAAATAAAAGAAGGAAAACTTGTAGTGTATCTGATATATATTGACATACTGTGCATTACAGAACATTGGCTAAGGGAAGACGAAGTATCGTTATATAACATCAATGGCTAAACCTGGTTTTTTCTTTTTGTAGAAAAGCAATAAGTCACGGAGGATGCTTGGTATTAGAAACGAAGGACTTGGATCTCATGCGTGTGCTTGACCTGGAAAGACAAAAGACAGATGTAACTTTCGAATGTGCAGCAGTAATGTCAAGAAAAATGCAGTTCATTATAATTAATATATACAGATCACCGGTAGGGTGCATAAATACATTTCTTGGAAACATTAGAAAGCACATTACAAGAGATTTGCAAAAAAATACATGAAATTTTAAGTTATAATAGTATGAGCTTTTAACATATATTTCTTAGATGAAAAATTAAGTAACCGAACAGCAACAATATTAAATTTGCTAAATTCATATAACTTAAAACAGAAAAGTAGATTGGTCAGATTGCACTGTTATGTGTTGTGTATTTTTTTTATAAATTCACATTTTCGTAAAATCTCAATCTATTCGATAAATCATAACTTGAAACAAAATCAGCCGGAATTGCGTTTTCAGGTTGCAGCAAGTACTCCAGCAGTTTGTTTCATTGGTTCTCCTTATATAACTGGTGCACTACGCCACTGCACACATTGGTATGGTACAAATGATGACAAAGGCACTACCTTATTCTAACAGAATTGCGATTCAAAACCGCACAAAACCCCAAAAGTTATTAATAATGTTCGTTCAAGGCAAACGTTAGCATTTTGCATTTTGCTCCCAAAACGTCACGCGCAGTAGATCCACAAAATCTGTCACCTACTTGGCACACCATACTTTATCCCCCTCACATTCACAACGACAAAAATCATCACCGCCTTTCTTGACACGTTTTCTTATGAACGCCCGCTAGTTTTTTACAGTTGGCAAACAGATCTGTAACAGCGGCACGTCAGCGAGGAGAACAGTTTTAATAAAAAATGGATGATTTGATGCCCAGCGCGTGCGCAAACAGTTTTACTATGGCAATAGAACCAAATGCCTTATAATAAAATATGTAGAAAAGAATAGGCATATGTCCCATCCTTCTAATCTGACGACTAAAAGTACGCAGACTTGAAAAGCAAGCATTTGCTTGGCTTCAAGCGTCTCCTTGTCCAAAAAGCGTTCGCCGGTTGCCGCTAGGCGGCAGCTGTCTCTCTGTGCTGTCTCTGCGTGTAATTCATCCCTCGTCTAGTTTGCCATGCGCATTCTGTACAAGCGGTATACAAAGATAGAAAATCATCTTCTTTCTCTCTTGCACTCATGAAGATGTTTGCTTTACTTCAGCTACATTGTGGAAATGGGATGTTCCCCGTATATTTCTATTATAATGTATTTGAATAGAACGTGTGCAGATCTCCACCAATCAGATTCGTTCAGGCCGCACCGAAATACTTCTTTCACGTGGTGTTGCCGATAACCGAATCCGATAGTATTTTTKAATAAATGCTTAGCTATTATARTATGCAGTAGTAAAAGAAAATAGTTGGTTAATTAATATAGAMGTAACAATCACCTTTAAATGCTATTTGTGGTTGTAAAAAAATGATTTTCAAATTAAAATTACTTCATGCTTCATCACTATTGCTTTTATGTAGTTAAACTTAGCAATGTCGATTTTTATGCCCTCATTTCCTTCGCTGGTACAGATCCATTTGTCACTTTGTGCCTACATTACCGTCATTACATATATTACACTCATCGCTATCAAACTTTTCAAACCTTGTCTAAAAAAAGGTAGTACCTATTACCTGGAAATGTGCTGGAGCTACTTACTCACCTTAGTAATAAATAACTTACCGGTGGCTATAGTGCTTTTCTTGGTAGAAATAATGCCGTTCCTTGCCCTCAATTTACTTGTGTCTTTCACTATTTCACAACTCTCAATTGAGCAGATGTGTTCACGTCTGTTACTGCAATGTTCAGTTCAGTAGCGCTATCTTCCGCAGTATTATTTTCCTGTTCGTGTCCAAATTCTGACGATTAGCTTAACAAACGTTCAACTTCCTCTTTTTTGTCAATGGAGCCCATCAAGTTAGTCATTTTCTAATAATTAGTAGGCAATAACCTAATAACTGTTTTCAAATATTACGCATTTTAATCCGTTATGACGAAGGCGGAAAATTACCAATAATCGTGCCTTACATTTTTTATTGTACTATTTAAGTTCAGTGAACAAATTAGACACTTTACACATTTGCAGGAATGATGCCCCATAACGAGCCGCCATTGGTAATATTCGTATGTTTAGATTATTGAAGTGCGTTCTCAGATGTTTCATTTTAATAACGGACGTGTTTTGACCATTTCACAAAGTTTCGCCAACACATGCCGGATGGTGGCAGCAGATCATTGGCAAATTATTCAAAAGGATCGCGCTCTAAATATAAGTTCTATTAAGGAGTATTGTTTTCTCAGTATACAGAGAAAGGCATTCAGGATATCCGCCTTTTAATTTATTAATATTTCTCACATTACGTTAACATACGCAATTACCCCTACTCCGGATAGAATGTCGAAGGAAGTTTGCTCATGTTTCAGTCTCTTTATTTTAGGGCAAAAGCATTTTGTTTTATTTTAAGTGGAAATTCTAAACATGCGTCATTCGACTGTGTAATTGAAAAGTAAGCATGCACATCTAGATAATTCTACAGAAAGTGATTCCAAGATAACCGCAACTCATAACTCATAATCCCCTAAAATATCTCATAGTTAATTTTTACTAATTACTGTGCGTTTATAAGTATAATATAATTAGCTTGGAACACTTGTTTAAAACATCTGTGACAGCAATTTTTAATCCAAATTTGGATTTACCTGATTTCGCTCTATAGATAAGGTTGGTGTTTTTGTATGTAAAATTTTCGGTGTGAATAAAATATGCTCAGAAACGTTTTTGTAATAATAACGTTTTTGTAAAAATGTTTGTGCTAAAATGTTAAATAATTATTATTTATCCTCCACCAGAGCATTTTACCAAATTAAGATATTTAAACATTAACTTTTGAATAGTATATTAATGAACAAAAACACAATCCTTCCAAACATTACACGAGATATATATTGCGTCCGTAGAAGTCCGTTTTTCAAAATCAGCTGTTAAACACGTAATCTACGAAAGCTTATTAATGTTACTAAATTAACGGTTATGCTAAGGTTACGAGGGTGAATGCTTTCAGCGTCCATAATATAAGATAATATTTTCCCGGAAAGATCGCTGTCTCTTGAAAACACTGACAAAAAATTATAAGTCTGACGTTTCGATTACACCTGTAATCTTTGTCAAATACTAAGAACCTCAAAATTTGCCTGACACAAGTTCAAACAAAATTTTGAAAGTAAATAAACAAATCACCAAGGAAGCGATACGTCATAGAAACAACGTGCCAACAGATAGATAAATCTTCCGTAGCTGAACACTCATATTTGACTAAACACATGACTGACTTTGATAAAACAAAAATTTTACATAGAGAAAAATATTATCAGAAACGTCTAATAAAAGAAGCTATATAAATTTGTAGAAATACTAATAATTTTAATAGAGATTGTAGAAATTTTGAGTTAGGTGGCATTTATCTTTTATCAAGTAGTTCGTGTATATATAGTAGGTAGGTAGTTCCTTTTTCGTCGTTAGGTTCTTTTTTATTAGGTTGGCATGTTGTTTCTATGACGTTTCGCTTCCTTGGTGATTTGTTTATTTACTTTCAAAATTCTGTTTGAACTTGTGTCAGGCAAATTTTGAGGTTCTTCGTCTTGACAAAGATTACAGGTGTAATCGAAACGTCAGACTTATAATTTTTTTTCAGTGTTTTCAAGAGACAACGATCTTTCCGAGAAAATATTATCTTATGCTAAAGTTGATCCCTACAGTTTTTGTTATGTTGTGTTACTTACTGCAACATAACTTTTAATATGTTCCGTTCAAGGTATAACCCTATTGACAAAAATATGTATGTAGATATTTTATTGTAACTGCATTTAGATCTTCCAAATAATGAACGACATATGTTGTTGAAATAAACATACAAGATTGTTATGTTTAGGTTTAGTACTTGTACACGATATACTTATGCTAGCATATACTCTTTATGCTCAGTTATGTAACAAAAAAAATTGCTCAATGCTTAATATTATGGAATTATCAGCAAAAATGGGACCGAAATAAATTTAAGTGTAAATACACATACATATTACATTGAATTAAAACTGTGGTTGTACGTTTAATTATGTACACGGAATAAAATAGAGAACTCTCGAAATTAGATAAACACTGTTTATTATCAAAAGCAGTTACACACCTAACAATTTTTTCACTGAATAACCTGGTAAAGAGTATACCCCCAGGACCATTACCCCAATTAGGAGAAGAAATATCACACACTTGATTATTTTCCATTTGTAGAGCTTGCAGACTGTATATTTTAAAGCTTTCAAAGGGTTACGCAGCCAAGAGAATGATGTATCTGGGCGGCTGAAAATGAAAAGAAGTAAATAGCCTTTTCCAGGTCCTTTAAGCAGCAACAATATCTAATTTTATCTATTTTTGATAGTAGTTTGTTAAATGTGACGTAAAACACAATTCTATGCCGCGTTGTCGATTACAAAGCAAAAGCTAAGTCTTTGAATGAAATTACTGTGTGTATCAGTAAGCTTCTATTATTTATAATTTTTGTAATGTTACGGTTACAATTCATAGGTAATTACCAAACACTGGCTTTTAGGAAGAGAATAAATAAAACACAAACTGTGGCTTGTAAAGTTTTCTACAAAAAAACATTTCAACTTTTTTCCCTATTATCCATAGATTTACACATACACAAGAATACACAGCTTCATGAGGCCTATTCAATTTTTGCGAAGATTTGTGCCACATTTCTTCAGTATAACCCACTAATAATAAATAAAGAAGTCAGTTAAAAATCGAGCTACTTCTATTAAAGGCTTCTCTAGAACAAAACGGATCTGGCACCACAAATAAATTCAGTAGTTTAGATATAAAATATCAATTCAAATTTATAGCTCGCTCTCATACAAATTTCATCATTATGCTGTACAATCCAAGTCCAAATCTGTTGATAGGATGATAGCCCACAATAATAAACTAATAATTAAGTAGCATACATTTCTAAACTCCATGCGCCGGTTCCTATATATTATATTCGACTTTAAATTGGTATTAGGCAAAATTAACACTTTACCTTACACTTAGGAGTCGTGCCTTTTTGATTATTGGATTAATCTGAAACTGGGTCAACTTAAGATACATCAGTGTGTTCCATTAAAATTTTCTAATTATTTAACTTTGACAAAATACTTTGGTTTTCAATTTATTGCATCGACAATGTCAGACAGGTTACATCATAATAAAACATAAATCTTCATTTCCTAGTTACAACAAGCTTTATAATAACTTAACTTAATAACACTGCATTAGCAAGTAAATTTGTGTAATAATTCATTTTCGAACATTTAGTTTAGCTGAAAATAATTTAGACAATACCTACAATAAGAATTACAATTAAATTTTTTTGCAAAACGATTATGTACTCGACAATGGGCTTTACCTGTTTATACTGCACACTATAACTGGTCACATAAGTTTTATACTCGATTAAATTACACCGTCTTACTCATCTTAAATTTTTAATTTTGGCAGTTTATCTTGCATTTGACTGCTATATTACTGTTGTTTTTTTTTATCAGTGGAAACAGTGTCTTTAGCAACACATTAGCTAATACGCAAAATAAAGATTGTGTGTAAGAAACACATATAAAGGTGACATATATAAGCGTACACCCTACAGCGATTATTCAATACTAAAGATAATTTATGTGAATTTTTTTATAACAATTTAATGCTATATTCAAGAGTATATATTTAGTAGGTTCTTGAGGCAAATTTTACGAACAAGTTTACGAACAAAAAATCAGCTACCACCGAGAGTCGAACTCGGCGGGAGCGTATTATTAACTGACGTATTTTACTATGTGAAGACTACTGCCACGCAACCTAATGCCAGTGTTATGGATATCTGCCGTGGCAGATAGATTTTGTGGATGCAGTAACATTATTTTAACCCAAATGTTATTAATTAGAATATGTACTGGTTACTGCTTGTGTATTGTTAATTCAATAGCAGTATATTCAGTAGGTTCTTGAGACAAATTTTACGAAGAAAAATATCAACTTCAGCATGATCCCATAGCTCAGCGGTAGAGCAACAGAGGCTAAACCTGGAGGCCTCGAGTTCGATTCTCGGTGGGAGCTGATATTTTTCTTCGTAAAATTTGGCTCAAGAACCTACTAAATATGTGCTATTGAATTAACAATACACAGGCAACAACCCCATTACATATTCTAAATAATTTAATACTCTTTAATACGGAAATAATGAAAATCGACACTTAGTCCGGTTAGACATTAGAATACGAATAGCATACAATTTTTGTTTGTATAAACAAATGGAGTAAAAAATAATGTCTTTTCTGGAGAACACGGGTACACTCCCCAAACGTAAAAGAATGTAATGCAAAATACGGCAATCCAAGCAATATCATCAAAGGAAATAATTTAAGTACAAAGACTGAACTTTTACGCATATGCTACTAACATTTGAAGTCATATMACTTCTAATTAAATTCCGAGATACTAATAATTACTTACTTTGGTTTTGGTAATGCATGAGGCTCGCTTCTTCCGAGACCAACAGGGTCTTTGTCAGCTTCTTCTTCAGTTACCAGTTCAAACTCAATTTCCACCTTGCCCTTTAGTAGATAACAACACATTAGGTAATAGAATATGTATTGTCGAAATACGCACCGTTAATATCTCCTTTTCACTTTCTTCATCGGTACCCCTAMACGGCCACCATCCTTTAGTTCGTTTTGCTTTAAATAAATTTATAGTGGTTGCTCCTTCACTCAGCATATTCAAGGTGCAAGCMTGCGGAGTTTTCGCTGGCCTGGGCAATTTGTAAAGCTCTAGAGACACGCTACCTGCACAATATGACAATTCCTAATAATTCATTATTTGGTAAACTCATCAGTCTTAATAAAATTATAGTAATAATTGGTAGCAAGGATTTTACAAAAATATTTTGGTGTTGTTTAATTGTTAAGCGCTGAACAATGGTTATGTCTCTCAGATAAAAGGAGCTATAAGCTTCAAGCCTCAAGTAATAGTAAATAAGACACCGTTTTTCCCTAGCCATTTCTTCTGTTCCGACCAAATAGAAATAGGTAACTATAAATAGCTTCTGGACGCATGCTGTACTTGATTTGAACATTCATTGATTATCTACATGTTTGCTTTTAGAAAATCGAAATCGGACAGACCAACCAAAGCTGTGGAGGTTTCGTTCTGAAAAAGACTTCAGACCATCGCGTGACGTCACAGTGGTGGCCAACATCGTTGTGTAGCAGTAAATATGTAAATAGGGCTGCTGAGACCTATTTCTCAAAATCCTAGATAAACCTCGATAAATAAGAAAAACACACTGTAACAAAAATATGAGTGCAAAGTTTGCTGCAAAAAGGTCCTCGACCTCCACAATACATTTGTTTAGGCGTGGCGTGACGTACAAAATGACGCAACTTTTAGATATGAAGTTCAGTAACCAATTTACCGAAATATGTCGATGTGTGTCACATAGGTATTTGTAATACGCAATAATTGTAATACAAGACGGAGAATAAAGAATGATTATAGTTACACAAATGATAGACAAGTAAAATAGTCACTAAAAAATAAGAACCAAAACTGTTTTAAAGCAACATAGACATTGAAAAACAAGCGATAACAAGTAAAATAACAATATTTTTTATGCTAATGGTTCGATTGGTTCGCAAAACACAAATTGGCCGATTTCTCTTCTCAATATTAGCAAAAATCATCTCTTATATAGTAATCCTGTAAACATGGTGATACGTTAAAATCTACCAAGAGGCTAACTTACTTTACAGAGCTGTAACGGTTATTGGGTTAATATAAGGAAGGTATTAAGATAAAATCGAGACAAACAGGCCCAATGCATCAATGGATTTCTTTCCACGCCAGTATAGAGCAATCACATGACGTTATTTTAGAAATCTACGTGGAACCTAACATAACGAAGCTAATTCAAACTGAAATGAGTTAAATACTACAAATTCCTAGGTATTTTGAAGGAATTTGGTGATTCCAAACTTTTACCAGTTCTTGTCTACTTGTAGAGCTGTTTATAACATATTCCTAAAAGTAAGCTTCAACTGCCGATGTACGAGTTTGTCAGAAGTACTTAATAGCCGTAAAAGAGGTCAAAGAGTTGCAAAATATGCTTATGAAGTTACGCAGGAAATCCTTAATTTCTTCAACATATTGCGTATTATCACGTAAAGGCTGCGTACATATCGCTAGGCTACTAACGCGACGTCGTGGCGGTAGAAGGAATAGCGTTCCAGGCTCGCAAAACTCAAAGACTTTTTAGACCTATATTTACAACAATCCAGTCAGTGAGTATGTGTCTGTCCAAACGCCGATTACATTTACCTACATAACTTGTATACCACAGTCCTAAGATTTTGTGTAGGAGCAAATTCTCTTTTCCTTGTAGTTTATTAATGTGCGCTTATTCCATTTGGTCAATATTTTTTACAGTGACTAAACTTTGGCAATACGCAGGGTATGCGCCATGTTTCCTTGAGATATAAATGCTCTATATTGTCATCAGCACTTTTCACTATCATTACAGTTATACTGTCGCCTGGTTGACGATTTTAGCCGGAATTCTTCATAAATGCTTTTCCCATTCCAGCATATTCAAATTTCGAGGAAACATGATGTCCGATGCTCGTTTGTCCACACTGTAATTATAGTCACTGTAATATTGTTTATTTCGAGGATTGAATGCCCTCTATTGATTAACATGAATCTGCATATAGTGTCAAAGTGTTTTTCTATCTTTACCTATGTAAATGCATTCCATCTTTTGCTGTCACATATTCCAGGATATTGTACTCCTACTAGAGTTTGTTAGGTAGCATCTATTAAATTATTATTTTAAAGCATATAAGACTTCTATTTTTGCTACTTGAAAGGATACGTGAACAAAAGATCGCAGAGTCGGGAACCGTAACCAATCAGTTTGTATCAGCTATTGCAGCTGGAGTGATTATGTAGCTCCTCATTCCCTAAATACTCGTACAAGTACATTCAATGCTGTATCTAACCGCGTTGAAGAAATACAGGCTTAGTAATGAGTCTCTCCAGATAGAAATCAACCCCTGATTTACTACATCTTAGAAACTTTTACTGCACCAAGAAAATAAAACAAAGTATCTTATCTAAATGATATTACCAATAAAATCATCTCGCGAGATAGTGTCGTTATCCCACACTTGTAAGTTTAACTTGCAAGGCAGCTTTTCTTCGGTATCGCTTGACGAAAAAGCAGAATCCTTCTTGCGTATAACCATTTTGTTTTCAGTAGATAAATATTCGAAACGAAAAAGAAATCTCCAATTAAAATTACCCTCTCCGGTCAATGAGCGATAATGAACATCCGTAGATTGGGCAAGTTCACGACTTGTTAGCCATCTACGGTAATTAATTGGTAGCTTGTGAAAACAACGCTGTTAACTAATATCTTACCCTAAACAGTAAATGTCGGACACTTTCTCTCCAAGAAAGAAGTCATCTTCCTGCAGCAATACATCTTGTGTGTTCCATATAATTGCTCTAAGTTCATACATAATTGATTTACGTGGCGATATATCTACTTTCATTGGAGGTGGTAAGTCGGTCATGGGAAATATGTCAATCCATACCTGTAGCTTACCCTAAAAGTTCACAGATTGCATATGTTTTAGTAACCCTTACCAATATTGTGCTCTATTTGCTACATAAAATTAATTACAATGCGACCAATGATGCCAAATAAGGACACATGTATTGCTTGGCAAGTCGGACTCCGCGATTCATAAGTTTTGCTTTTATTCTGCTCATTGGACGGAGGATACTGACTTACCAACCGACACAGACAGACCACCCTAAGTAGGCCAACGTTCAAACACTGGAAGTAATAAATGATGCACAAAGGTACAGTTATCTAACTGATCCAACGCAAATTAGAGCCACGGGCTAGAATTGACTAAGCTCTAATTGCAGGGATTTATATGATTAAAAGTAAGAAAGCTTCCAATAGTGCCAAATAAAAAGGTCATCTGTCTTAGTTGGTAAGCTGAACCCTCTGACTCATGAGTTATGCTGTTATTTCAGCTCATCAGGCGGAGGATATATACTTGCCAACCAACACAAACAGAACACTCTAAGTACGAAAACGTACAAACACTCGAAGTAATAGATGAAGCACAAAGGTGCACAACGCCATCTAACTGATCTGCTGCAAATTACAGCCACTGACTACTAGCAACAAAGCTGCAATTGTAGAGACCTATATGACCAAAAGGAAGAAACCTTTTCAATATATAAATACAATTACAAATAATTTAAAATAAAAAAGCCATAGTCACGGGGTCCGGCTTGCCCACTAAGACAGATGGCTTTTAATTGTCATTTCRTTTATATATTGGAAGGCTTCTTCCTTTCAGTCGTATAGATACCTGCAACTAGGGCTTAGTCACTACTAGTCCGCAGCTCTACAGTGGATCAGTTAGATGACGCCGTGCACCTCATGCATCATTTATTACTCCAAAATGTACCTGTTCAACTCCTGGTTTAAGAGGATGGTAAAGAGAACGGGTCTCCACATGTTCCGGAACTAGTTTACGGCCAACCATGGGAAATTCGTGCCAGCGGTGTAAAACAGCCAGTGACTGATTTTCCTTGATAATCTCTTTGTTTTCCTCACCTAAAACATATTCAAAGAAGCTTCCTTATTGGAGTAACGGTCAGCGGTGGTGCTTGTTGAAACAGCAGAAGTCAGGAGCATCTGCTATATTAAATTGTATCGCTTATGGTAACTTAACACATTAAAATAAATTGTAAATATTGCATTTATAGTTAATATGTACAACATATTATACTACTRCAAGATAAAGATTTGAATTAGCTTAAAATTTCAGTTCCCAAATATGTCTCCCTCGTCGAACATATGTAAAACATCAAGGAAAGGTTTCTGTTTCTTTATCGTTATCTCTTAAAGTAGGTAGGTGTCTTGTGTGGTAAGGGGACCGATCTAGTACCTGTAGSAACTCTATACATATCCTAAWATYCTTTGTAATATATATAAATTTTCTGTACGTTAATAATATAATATCGCTTAGAGATTGCTTTGAAGTGATCGTMTAAGCCCCTTTTATTATTTTACTGCGCCAAGGTGTATCTACTACTCCTAGAATTGTTCAGGCTTTGACGTACCATATTCTTCGAATTTATATTCCTTTCTTGCTTTAATAGTTATCAGAGCAAAGCAGAGTTCTGAAGAGACACGACATCAGAACAATCTTCAGGTTTACGAATAAAATCCACCAGACCATTAGATCAGCGAAGGACAACAGGGACACACTTTCAGCAGCAGGAGTCTACCGCATACGGTGTTCTGCGGCAATCAATGGGAACGAGACTCAAGGAGCATAAAGCAGAGTGTCGGTTAGGACGAACTGAAAAGTCTATCGTAGCCGAGCACGCATTGAGCAACGGGGACTACAGGATATACTTTGAGAACTGTAGGTTGCTAGCATCAGTCAATGGCTATCACAGCAGACTGACCAGGGAAGCCATCAAGATACACAAACATCCTGATAATTTCAATAGAAAGAGGAGACCCTCAGGCTCAACCGAATATGGAATCCGATTCGCAGTAACGTTCGAGCTGTGCCGATCGACATCCCGATGTAAACGTTAGGAAGCAATTCCAACCGACGATGGCCTTTAGACCCGAACCAGGACAACAGGTCTTGAAATTTTTTAATTTCCTTCTTATTTGTTTTCATTTCTTCCTTAGTTGCTGTTGCACCTTCTGACTGTTAGTAACGCCAGAACTTCCTATGCCTTCTGATTCTCCTCTTCCATAACTGTCCAAATACTGTCTTTCCTGCTCACAAAACACTCCAGAAATGCATAAGCCACTTCTCGACACCAGTTATTACGTTTTATGGATTCGAAACAATTCATATTTCTAAGTGCGTTTATTTACACTCTTGTACCGAAATACATTATATCCAAAACACAACTTCTTCAAAACACTGCTACTATAACACCATCAATTCAGTATAACAACTATTCAGAACACTATACTGCGCTCACTAGCACTTTGAAGTACTAGTTTTTCTTCGCTTGCTTTATCGTTATTCGAATCAAACTTCGTACTTTCCACCATACGCCAACCCGTGCTTTATATTGGATAGCTTCTCGCCTACACAATCTCGCTATATGTTACTGAAAAGTTTTAGACTATTTCATGGCCTAAATTATACCATGACCAAAATTCGCACGCCAATATATATTACTAGGATCACTATATGAAGGAGTGCAGTGTCCTACGGTAGCGGGTTTGCATACTTGCAGCTCTAGCCTATAGATGGCGCTCATGGTGTTACATTATCCGGGGACGCGCAGCAATATATTTTCTATAACAAAACTGGTGTTCGTTCAGTTACTGGTGTTGGGCAGCTTTAATTACATTTAACTGGCGTTCAGTGTTTGTCTTCAGTCCTGCACTACATGGCCAAATCAAAAACGAATTTTATAAGAAGCGACATTTCAAAAATGAATCACCTTTCGCGAGAAAGAAAAGACTCCGATTAAAAGGTACTAAATCGGGAAAGGCCACAGTCTCGCCGGGCTGTTACCGAATTATAGATACATATTTTCAATGATAATAGTGTTGACGACGAGGAAGAATGCTGTTTACGTGGAGATAAAATGTGGCATACGACAACGCTATAATTATACAATGAAGTTGTGTTGTCTATCAATTTATTTGCCTATTCGTTAATTTTTTCACCATGCGCTCTACTTTATATACAACTGCAAGGACTTGATCACTACCTTACAGGAAATCTGTTTTTCTATTTCATTCTGCCATGTATGTTATAATCCTTCCCGATCCCTTGCATATCTTTGTACTTTATATTTTTATCAAGAACCACCTATGATTCACTTTAGTTCACTAGTTGTATACCTTACCGTAAATACAGTTGTTTTGATGTTATTTTTATGGTAAAACAGTATTACGTACTCCTTTGTATGTTTCTTTGGTCTACTGTAGTGAATTTCTGTGCGAGCGATTTACCTGATTGGTGAATTTTGGGTTGCCCTCTTGTGGGTTACCTCGAGGGGTGTCAATCATTTATTTCTCCGACTGCGGTTTACACAAGATAATTAATTTCCATTAGGTTCTGGCGGGTGTTAGGGGTAAGTATTTCAATTTTTTTGTACTGTTGATGTTGTTAATTCTTTCCGCGCACTTATACCGCCTATTAATTTATTTGCCCCTTCTTTAATTTTTTCGCCATGCGCTCTACTTTATGCACAACTGCAAGGACAGGAAATCTGTTTTTTCTATTTCCTTCTGCCCTGCATGTTGTAATCTTTCCTGATTCCCTGTATATCTTTGCACTTTATATTTTATCAAAAACCGCCTATGATTCACTTCACTTAGCTAGTTGTATACCTTACTGCGAACACAATTCTTTTGATGTTATTTTTATGGCAAAATAGTATTATGCACTTTGTATTGTTCCTTGGTCTTCTGCAGTGTATTTCTGTGCGAGCGATTTGCCTGATCAGTGAATTCTGGGTTGTCCTCTTGTGGGTTACCTCGATGGGTGTTCTGTCTGAATTGCTAACACCATTAAAGAGGTCCGCCGGTTTATTATACCAGTATGTTGATAACCTGTTGCTGCCACCTTGCAGTAATAAACACAGGGTGCAAGACTCGCTCGGCACTACGACTTAAGGCACCTAGACCACATGCCCTACCACCCTAGAAACTTGGAACACACTGTTACACTCCTTGACGCAGGAACCTCAACAAAGTAGCTGATGAAACTAAATGCTATTACTACTAGTGGCAGACCGCCTCGGTGGAAGAAACACTTATCGCTGGTACTCCTGGGTTACTAACTACCAGCTGCAAGCCTTTCCCTGGACGCAGTACTCTGGACTACATGACCGATTCGCTTAGAGGCATGGACCACGCCTCCTGACCAATGAAACCATCTGATGCTGCTCGTCTGTGTACTAAGCACCTGGTGGAAGCGTACATGTGGTGTACGCACATGAATGCGCGGATGACCATTTCTTATGTATAACAAGATGTTACAGCAGCCTACAGACTTTTTAGTGCGAGCGTGATCTGTAGCGAAGCGCGTTCGATGGATCGAAAGGAACTAGTTAGATGCAAGGCATACATCTTACTTGCCGAATGACTCGAGCAATTAAGACTATTCAGATTGCCACTCTACATAGATGTTCTACATAGGGACTTCGTGCATACAACCCGTTGAAGTGTCAAATTGTTGCTTGCCGTCCTTGAGTTGAAAACACCCGATGCAAGCAGTCTGCTCTTTAACCTGTTCAACGAAGCAACCCAATAAGTTTTGGAATGCACCGCCTAAATGAATCACTTGACCTACCTAAGTCGAAATCATACTCTATTCATTTTCATTAGGTATACCGCCTACCACGAGTGGGGAATTATTACTTTTCCTGTCCTAAAGTCGATGTTTCCTTATAACCACTAGCATTACCCAGGGTTGAACGGTGTCAACAACGTCACATTAACAGTCGATGTCGACTAATTGAGGATGTCAACAGTGTCAATAACGTAAACAATGACTAAAGAAGCATTGACTAGTATAAAAGTTTATGTTTTAAAATATAATGCTGTTACCTATGGCTTTGTATAATCTTGTTGAGCCAGTGTACTTTATAACACTTCCGCAAAAACTCAATTTTGTTGCATGTTTACCGTTAGTTAATTAACTAAATCAGATTTTAGCTGATTACAGTTCCTGCTGCATTTCCTACCGGTCACAACACACAGTCCGGCAGTTTTACATAGATCACGCACATGCAACTTCAACTACACAAACAACCTAATTTTTTAATTGACAACGTCGACGTGTTGTCTTCACGTCGACATCGACGCCTCGACACCCAATTTATGTGAGACGCAAACGACTCAATGCGTCAGCGTCATCTGCAGTATTGCTAGGTGTAACGAACAGTGCAAGTGGCTTCGTACATTAATGCGGCACTTTCTAGTACGGAAACTTATAAAAAAAGACTGACTAGCCCCGCGCGTCATCTTTCATAGACTTCGCTACTTAGGAAAGTATCGTTTATGCCTTTAGATCTGTACCCTAAAAATACTTCGTACGGCGTAGTGTTAATTCCCCACCGACACGACTTACCGCTTCGTCTCAATGAGTTTCGTCATCTATGGAAGGATAACGCGATTCATACGTTCCACTTGGCAGTTTGCCCGTGGTGTGGTCGTTGCACACAGAACACGCTTCATACCCAGTTCGTTGCAATATTCCGTGAAGGCTTTACTCATGAAAGCTGTACTTCTGTCGCATATAACACGTCTAGGTGGTACGCCGAATATATCCATTATGCCGTCCAAAAATTTTAAGACACTGCATTCTCGTGTTGGGTACGGCTTCCATAAACGTGAATTTCGTAAATGCGTGCACTCCTACAATTAGATAGCTGTTCTTTCTGGAGCTTTGTACCAATGGCCCCAAATGGTCCAAGTGGAGGGTATCTATTGGCACGCCTCTTTTATTAATCGTATTTAAACTGCCTGGTGTCTTTCCAGAAGGTTTCTTGTTGTAGCAACGCATTGAAGGAAACCAATAACGACTCGCTATTGATTCTAGGGTTTCATCAACAGAGAAATGTCCTGCTCCATCGCGATAGTACATCAGGAGTCCCACTTCTGACCATTCGGCGTTATTCGATATTTACGGTTGTTTTTCCACGTATATCCTTTATGTATTCTCTTTTCTTCATTGTCGGTTGGTTTTCGTGATAGCACTTCATGAATACTTTTGCAGCGGTCGTCCGTTAATTGTGCTGACAATACCCAATCCTCCTCATCAACATTAAATAATAACATGTTAATGTCTTCTAGTTGGTCACTGTCTTCTAGTGAGGTCGGTATTCGACAGTGATGTCGAATTCTTGGATCGTAAGCCACCATCTGCCTATACGAGGCACCAAATCTCTCTTAGATAGCGTTGATCTAGCAGCACTGCAGTCAGTAACCACCTTGAAGGGCTTTCGCAACAAATACACTCTGAATCGTGACTAACTCGTAGGAGTGATATCTTTTCTTTTGTGGTCGATCTGCTAAAGTATTGAATTGGTTTCAGTTGTCCGTCGCTTTGCCGCTGTAATAGTATACCACCTATTCCTATTTTTTTAACACCTTCACTGATTTCGTGTCCTAAGTAATTAATTTTCGTTTGGAGGAAATGACACTTATCCAACCGCAACGTCATGCCTGCCTCGCTGAACAACATCTTCCAAATGCTTCAACCCGATAGGCATGTCACCAGACGGTAATAGGTCGTCATCAAGATAAGCCATCGCTGTAATGAAACGTAGGGGACAGAATTTGATGCATCGTTCTTTGAAATACAGCCGGTGCGTTTACTAATCCGAACGGCATCCGCAAGTATTCGTAATGCCCATCTTGTGTAATAAAAGCCGTCTTTCCCATTGAGTCCTCCGCAATGAGGATTTGATGATAGCCTGCCGCAAAATTTAGACTTGTGAAGAATTTTCTACTCTTCAATCTATCCTGCAAATCATCTATCCTTGGCAGGAACTATTTATCTTTAACCGTTCTGACGTTTAAGGATCGATAATCGATGCACATTCTATCTTCACCGTTCTTTTTCTTAACAAGTAGTATTGGACTAGCGTATGGGGAGTTCGATTCTCGTATGATGTTATTATCGAAAAGATCTTGCACAATACGCTGTACCTTAACGCGTTCCGAATGCGCTAAACGATAAGGCCTGTAGGTAATGGGCTTATCATCAAGAAGTGATATCGTCATCTCAGTGGTACGTTCTTTACCCAACTCACTTAATTTTTGAGCGAAACAGTCTCGGTATTTATTTCGCAAATTTAGCAGTCTTTGTTTTTCACTATCGCTCAACTTTTCATTAATCTGACTTTGAATATCCTCTATCTGAAAATTCGGAAGTCGCTTTCTACCTCTGATTAAAGGTGGCCATGGTAAGGTTAATCAGGAACTGAAAGTCGTCGTTTTAACGAACGTAAATGTATTGGTTTGCAAAAAAATTGTATAATACAAAAACAAAACATTATTTTGTAAACAACTACAAAAGCCTACTCTMCAAAATACCTACAATAAAACACAATTCTAAAAAAATATACTAAGAATTTGAAAAACACGCAGAAAATATAGGGAAACGTAATACTTAAACCATGTTTGCGTTTAAATATATTATTTCTTTCACTTTGTTGCTGGACAGCCGAAAGCGCTTGTCAGTGATAATGTTACCTGCCTTAGAAAAAATTCGCTCGCAGGGAACGGAAGTTTCTGTTATAATTAGGCGTTTCGTAACAATGTCGTATAATCTAGGATACCGTTCTTTCCTGTTTTTCCACCACAAAAACGGATCCTCACATCTGGAAATGACAGGTTTCTTTAAAAAGTTATCAATTTCTATAATTCCAGCGGTCTGTGGATCGCTTGAATCCTTGTTTTTGTAATAATATTGTCAAAATCTGTCCATAGGAGAGAGTCGTATTTTGGCTGACTTGAAGTTGAAACTTAAGGAACGTTTTGATCACAGAATGATGCGCTAATACTTTTAACTGAGCTTGCTCTTTGAATTAAAGACTCATATGTAGTCTTATATAATAATTCGTCATTCATAAATCCATGTTTTTTGAAACGAGGATCCAGAAGGGTCGCTTGAAGACATAATTCATTGTTTTCGATATATCTTAGACGTTTATAAGTTTGATCTCTTAAAGATGTTACCAGTCCTGAAACTTCTGATTCAAGAGTCGAGGCTGCGTCTTGCATTAAATAATCATTCATTTTATTTTTAGCAGCCTTGTAAAAATTAATAATCTTGATACGGTCGTAACTTTTTCAGCACTTACTTCGGTAGTAACCGCTAGGAAGATTTCTAAAATAATTGTTACTCTTCCAATAATATCCCACTCGCGAGCAGAAATTGTGTTTTTATTATTATCTAATATAGCTAGAGTGGCAACGACTGCATCTTTCACTTGCAAATTACGTGAGAGCATATCATATGTTGAATTCCAACGCGTCATTACTTCTTGTTTCAATTTTAATTTTGGTAACCCCATGGCTTCCTGTGTTGAAAGTAATTTTGCTATAGCAGATGAACTTCGTCTGTCTTTATTTTGTCTATTATAGTTTTGATGGCGACATTTTCTTGTAGGCTGCATTGTACAATTAAGTTTAATGTGTTCACAAAACATGGTAAGTGACGCCATTGACCTAGCCGAATTCCAGCATTGTCGCTAACAGCAGCGCATACTTTGTTATTAATATTCCACTCTTGAAATTGTTCTTGAAGCAGGTTACACAAGTTTTCTACAGTGTGACGTTCGTTGTAGGATATGCAACCAAGCAAATTAGAATTAAATTTTGTATTTGCTTCCAGAAAATGGACTGTAATCGCTTTAAAACTCTCGTTATTATTTGAGGTCCATGAATCTGCTGACACACAAACTGCAGGTGCAGATATTATTTTTGTCATTAGGTCTTCTTTAACCGAATTAAATAACTGCGGAATAAGACTTTGTGAAATCGTTTTTCTGCTGGGGAGATGGTAACCTGGACAGGGCATGCTTACAAACTTTTTAAACTCGGTGTCTTCAACAATTCGAAGAGGATGGAACTCTTTGACTATCATCTTTACTAGTTGTCGGTCAAACCCTTTTGATTTGTGTATGGGTATAGGTCTATTCGATTTTATAAAATCAGTTATAGAAGACTGATTACCTCGTGTGATTGCAGAGATTTGACTTGACACATTGGATATTGTGGCTGTGGAAGTTGAAGCTTCACTGGAAACTTCTTGAAAGTTCCGGTCTTCATCGCGAATATCGGGATCGACAGCTGCAGATGTAACTGTAATCTTCAAAACTTGAGAACAGTGTCCGCACTTAACTTTATTTTTGTTTTGAGTGTCGGAAAAGTTATCAAGTTTACTTCCGGTTTTAATCCTAAATCTGATAATTTGGCTCCACTAATGCGAGATGGAAACGTATTCTAAGTTTGTATTTAAGCAGTTTTCGACAATAATTCTAGTGAAGGCGAATTTTGGTTGGGCGAATCTGGCGCCATCTGTAGGTACATTTTGTGCCGTAGAGGTTAGTTTGTACAGGTGCCGTTAGGTGGCTAGGTCAGGTTAGGTTAGGAAAAATGGAGGATATATGATCGCTATTTGCTACTCGCTATCCCTAGACGTAATAAGAACAAGTTGTATGGATCCTGTAAATGGAATAAACCGCTAAATAGGTGTTATGCCGGCTATTATTTAAAGAAATATCACCAAAAAGAGCGACCATCTTACACTAGATTATCGTAAATATCATTCTCTAGGTGTTTCCAAAATTTATGATAGAAAAACTGAGACATTTCATTACAACACCCTCTGTATGCTACATCAGCCGACACGTGCTTATTGCTTTCGTAAAGCATTCAAAAGGGCGTCGCCAAGCATGCAAAAACGTATAGGCAAATTATAAAGCATGCCGCTCCGGTGGTCCAACAAAAACAAATAATCCTGACTTTATGTAGTTACGTCTCGGGTACGAAAGAAACGAGCCGCCATAATAAGCGGTCTAGATCCAATAGCTGAGAGAGAGAGCGAAAGAGTTGTGATGATATTTATGTGGCCGCGACCTGTAGGGATCTTGCAGCTCTTTTGAGCCGACTCACTGAATCAGTTCAGTTCAAAGATGCAGTGAACTGACTCACCGAAGAGAGTCGAAATGCCCACCTCTACCTGCAAAATAACCCGAGGAAAACCACGATGATAAAGTCAAAATATTAAGGAACAATGACGTGGGAAAACTATAATATATACAAAAATATAACTAACCATCAATTTTTTCTGGGCATACGAATTCCTTATTAGCAATTTTAACAACGTTGTCTCCATATTCTGGTAGTTCAAGGTTATATTTATTACACAGTCCCTCTAGAATATGCGAGGGCTTGTGGTGGTCTCGCCATGTACAATATCCTACCCTTTAATTATAATCTTTTAACGTATAACATATAACTAATCGATTAATTAATTATTTACTCTTTGTATTCAAGAGCTAAACCACATCGCGCTCTGTGTACTGTAAAATACCTATTTTCTAGGTCTATATGCGTTTCTCCAATTAGATCATCTCCCGAGCCTACATCGTAATCCCAAACGGAAATTGTGACGGAATGATCGTTTGGGAAAGTGCCTTCTAATTCAAAGCACCTGAAATAATATTGATTAAAGAGGGCTACATATTGCGACACTACTTACTTTCCAAATGTGGGATTCAGCTGCTTTTTAATATAGTTTTTTCTATCATTTATTACTTTATTATTCATATTTATACGTAGGTATGGATCTGATTTTCCGTTAGCATCCTTCGGTCTCAGAGAAATACCTTTAACACAATAAATTCGTACGAGGTATCGAAACGGATCGTTCAACGGGAAGTCTTGAAATACACCCTGGCTGACAGACACACCACTCTCGGTTACATATTCCAAGTTATTTTCTGGTGGCCAACGGTATACTGCGATGGCACCTTTGAAAATGCCTGTAATGTTTTCTTCATCGACAATTTCATCGCCAGTTTTCTTGCCTTTATACATAGCAAATGATTTGAGAGTATCAGTAAAATTATTAAACTCTGGCTGTTTTTCTAGCTCATTCGCATAAATCTGTAAAATACATTAAAATTAGTAGCTACGAGTAGCTAGTCTTACCACTATATAATGTTTAGAGCAATTTTGCAAATGATTTATAGTTACCTTCAAACGACATAAGCTTGGCATGATATCCTCTTTATTAAATTTAACTCCCTTTTCATCCGTCTAGAAATATAATATTTTTTAATCAAAATTAGAGATTCCGAGGAAAAATATTTACACTCAGTGATCCGTAATATTTCGTCCACCAGTCACCATCTTCCTCTTCCAGCTCGAGTGTAGAATTAACCGGCGATAGTTTGTTCTTTTTTTTGCTTTCAGGCAACTTTTTCGATTTACTTTTTCCAAGTAAGCTTCTGATGCTCCAAAAACTCCCATTTTTCTTCTTTTTCTCTTTACTATCCTTATGTTTCTTATCCTGTTCTAATGAACTTGCACTCTGTAGTGTTTCCCGTACTGTTAATATTTCTAAAGGAAGAAGGCATTTGATATTCATTTACGAGATACTTTTGCTTATTAAGATAAACATAAAGATGGATAATGTTGACTACGGTGGTTAATGGAGCCGTCATGCTGTCATGTCATAATGTCATAATGTGGTTTCATCAGAAAATAGTACTTGTTTAAAAAATTGGCTTTCTTGATTCTTTTCAGAATACACTGACAGAACACTAGCCAGCTTTGAAAACCACTTGTGTGAATTATCACATATGTTCTTGGATGTGTTTTTTGCTATTGATCCCAATACCAATAGTACAGCTTATTTGTTATAACTGTGTTCCTAATTTATAGATGATGTTTGATATTCCCAAATATATATAAATTAAAACGGAAAGCAGTATGGGAGGGTTTCGCTACATGTAACTTCCCGAGAAGAACAATTAATCTGTCCCCATTTTCCAAGAACAAAAAGCATAATATATAGGTTAATTCAATGATTCGAAAAGATAGTTTCAAGCACTAAAATTAAAGAAAAGATAATCGACGAGGTTTTAATATGTAACAAAAATATATTATAACTATAAATCAAATGACAAGGAATTCAATTTTTCATATGAAAACATTTAAATAACAATTTTACTTCTAAAGTTCTAAGAACTAAGTACTAAGTAAGTACTAAGTTCAACAAATCCACTTTATTAGAAACAAATTGGCAAAGATCTTTCAGCTACTATAAGCCATCATCAGTGCCATAAAAAGGGTAATAAAAAAGAATTTACATAAAAGTGACGTTGTCAAATTCGAAATAAGTAATCTTGACTTCAAATAAACTTTTGCAAAAAGACATAAGATAAAATGCGACGTCTCTTTTTATGCACAATACAAACCTAAGGTGTCTAACAAGATATACTACTTGTAGTTGGTGTTCTCATTCGAGAAAAAGGGCGCGCCACACAATTTTTTCCTTAACTCAAACAAAGGACTACTCTTGACGAAAATTGTGAAAAGGAATACACGGGCTTTAAATACTTATAATAGAGCTGTATGACTTAATAGGTCTGTGAAAGTTGAATGTAAAGATATGAATGTGACAAGGAACCCGTAATGACGTTGAATTATACCGCCAGAAAAGGCACTACGACTAAGTACCACGGTCAGCAGAATCTGAGTATATTTGTTAATATTCACAAACCTTTTCCGTTAACCTCCGCACTGGCCAGCGCTTTGCAATAACAAAAAATTTGTAGCAAGCGACCATAAATTGTGGCAAGTGATTACGAACTATTACGGTCGTAACCGCGAATAATAACCTTGTATACAAAGTGTGTTTACCAAGCAAACAACGAACTTTCGAACCTTCGAACGAACGGGTTGTTAAGAATTAATTAAAAAAAGAAATATTAGTTAAGGGTTCCTACTAATAATTTCAGGATCACTATTAAACGGGTTATTATCGAAACCCAACAACGTTTACACATCGCTGTACAAAATGATTCACACGACGTATCCTGACACCACAGCTTAAGGCTTACTAACCTCCGCTCTAAGGCTAATTTTATCTTTGAACTTCTACATGGTCTCGCTCCTAGCTACCAGTGGTTTGTGAACGAATCCTCCAACGTCAAAGATCATAAAGCCAAAGAGGGTTCGACGTCTAAAACTTGGCTGACGAATCATTCTTAACTTTGAAAAACCGAGGCCGACAGCTGGAGTGTGTGGTCACACAGTGGTTCTACTAAAATCCCAAGCTTGTGACAACGAGGCGATAGGTTGTCGTACGTACAATCGTCAATGCAAATTATACGACAAAAAGCTAACGAGCCCAAACTAAAGCTAACGATCCCAAACCAGAGCTGACGAGCCCTAAAATAGGAGGAATATATGGAGGGCGTCACGGATGTTTTAAATATTCGTGGTAGAAATCGTCAAAATTTTTAATCGCAAGATGGCCACGTGTGAATATTCAATACTCAAAAAAGGTTCCAATCAATGTCTCGATCTCCACACCTCCGAATGAAGTTGCCCAGGCTGATCCCAAATAAGTAACAACTCAACAGTCTATTTGCTCAGAAAATCTTCACAATTGACGACACTACTTTTTCAGCTTCCAATTCGAAAACTAGTCGAACAGAAAATGACCAAGGAATTTTCCATTTGCATATTTTCAAAAATTAGCCTCAACCGCGCAGGCGCTGGAATTGGCAACATGGGCGTCCCGAATAACAGATGACTACGTTTTAAAGCGAGAAATCCTAATCGTCAAGTTCCAAAAATCTAACTAAGAATTTAATAAACAAGTTGGCACCAAAAGAACTCCTTGGTGTTCAACATACTGACCAGAAACTAAATGGATGGAAACGTATTTGAAGGTCGAGTCGTTTTCGATGCAGCCAAGTGCACGACGGGTTGCCTATGGCAAGGCGTGAGCGTTTGACGGAAAATATTTCTTACTGTGTCGAATCACATTTTTGTGTTGTCGACAAACAAAACTTCGGATGTTGGAACTTCTGCAAGAATTCAGACAACGTTGCATCGCCGATGAGTTACTATATGTAGTGTGGATTTTGGATTAGTGGAGTAATAGAGCCTTATTTTTCAAGGCGAGGATAAAAAGGGACAGTATCGCAATATGGTTACCAGTTTTATGTGGCCACTTTTGCAAGAAATTGATGTTGAAAACGTGGTTTCAACAAGATGGCTCTACATGCCACTCACCCTAAAAGTAATTGCTTAGCTTCGAAATTGTAATCAGAATAATCTACAAATCTGAATTCTGAAATAATTTTTTGATACAAACAAAAACAGTGTCAAAAACGTAAGGAGAATATTAAATGGTTAAATAGCTATATCAATGGGTTATATGTGGAAAAAGTGTTTATTGATTTCATCATGATAGTACAGCGCAGCATAGCAAGTTGTGGAGAATATAATGCCAGGCATCAGTTTTCATTATTGAATAGGTTAGATTTGCCTGATGCGAGTATATAAAAATATTTTCAATTTTCTAAAAATGAAGTGCTTTTGTGAATTTTTTTATTAAATCCGGCGTACTTCCTTGCTTTCTTATATATTCCTGTTATATATTGTAATACAGTTTGTTTGGTTTGTGTTATCAATTCATTCACTTATTCGGATACTTTTCAAGAATTGTACCTGTTTTCGAATCAAGACTGTCGTAGGACTTTCCATCAAACCCATTTATTTTCTTATTTCTTTCACCTGCTTCCCAGATACGATAAATAAATGTGTGTAGTGAGGATATATGTATTCCCGCATAAGTGTATCTGCCAAAACTTCTACAGTCATACATCTTCATACACAACGGCGGAGCGTATTCTTCTTGATTCGGCAAATTCTATAGATTTACATTATAGCTGATATATTATGTTTGTTAAAAATGATCTGTTATTTTATTACAGTGTCCATAAATTTTATGGGCTCAGGGAAGTTCAAACTTTTATGAGAATTAATCAAGGTGTTGGAGTGGAGCACGGAATCAAGAACCTCTATAGCTATTTTTGGTTTGCTTATTTGCACCAAATGTACTTTCTTCAAGTTCCTTACTCCCCAGAACATTATTTCAATTCTATATGAAACCATCATTGGTTTTATGTCAGATGGTATCCGGACCAGCTCCTTTGCATCTTTTTTGTCGTTATCGTCTGGTACTCCTGACTCCTGTAACATATTATTGCAGTTTTGTGATCTTTAACTACCAGTGCATAAAAATGGACGTGACTTGACAGCATTTTATGACGATGGTTATATCTTAGATTAATTCATCTACAGTTATAATAAAACGTTTCGGTCTGAATGTCGTCGCCGCGTGTATAAGTTGTCGGTCTAATACAGATTATTACATGTAGATTTGTAGATATGTATAAACAGTCGCCTTCATGGTAAAGGAGGCGGCCTGATACGACAAGGTCAATGTGCGTGCATGTGCGTCATGCATAACTGTCTCGTTATTATCCGTGATAGATTGTACAGGGTGTCCCATTTTCGAGGTAATTGTAGGGTATCTCGGGAACTATTAATGCTAGAGGGTTGCGATTTCGACATTATTTTATTATTTTTTTGTTGTGAGTTGAGCTGTGTCTTCGCCATTTTTGTATCGTCCTTCGTTTTAAAGCCATAGTCAACTTTTGTAAAATGTAACATTTCTTCAGCTGTCAATTTCTCGCTTGGGTATGTAGACACAAAAAACTGTAAACATTTCTTATAGATATTTTTATTCAGAATTTTTTCAGGGGATCACATTTTAGGGGTCAAACACAAACTTGCATTTTGTTAAATGGAAACCATAGTTGGTTTTGCTATGGTTGAAAAGACCTTTTTTTCTGATTATGAAAATGTATAAATAGTTATGTTTATTTTCTCTAATTCTGGTATTATTCGAATTTTTGTAATAATGTAATGAGCTTTTACGTTTTTCTTCGAAATGGATGTAAATAACTCACAATAACCAATGCACAGAACTTATCTCCAAATAAACAATCTTTTTTATAATTTACATGGCTTCCTAGATTAGATTAGATAGCCTCCTGGATGTAAACTTAAAATCTGATTAGATTATTTAAATTAATTTGAATAATTCCAAAATTAGTAAAAATAAACCTAACAATGTATATGTCGTAGGCACATTGCAAAAGCAGAAGTTTCATGAAACGCCTAGACTTTTCGAAAATGACTGGGTTAAATGTAAAATGAAGCAATAAGCAGCATGATTTGGCGTTGCTCCTGATACATTTAGGCGTTTTGCCACACGTCTAGGCGTTTGACAAAACGCGTTTACGAGTTTCAGCATATTTTAAAACAATGGCACTCTCCGTTGCCGAAAGATTTTATTGAAGATATAATGACCGAAAAAGGTTTAGAAAGGGTAATTGGCGCACAACATAATACTATAGACACAAACATTCCACCAGAGAATGAAGAAATCGATGTATCTGATTTTACTGAAACTGACAACGTAACGCTTTCAACTGTCACTAAATCCTGAAGAAGTTCTCATCCTTACGTTTTGCATGTTTTTGACACATAGATATTTTATATTCCGTTTTACACTTACGTGTTTCTATTCTATGTTTAAATAGAAACTTATGTAACCGGATTCCTAAATTTTATATCGCGTTTGTGAGAATAACATTTTGCATTTATTTAGATTTTTTACATATAAGTACCTATGTATTTTTATTGTGTTTAAATATCGGTAGGTACCTTAACAGATGCCCAAATTTTTCATCATCAGAATAACATTTTTTGGAAACGTGTATTTCCTGTTTTGCATTCACATAATGTATTTTCGTGTGTTTAAATAAACACGTCAATAGATAGATTTTCTATCACTCATCAGAATTATGTTTGGGCTCTTTTTATAAAACGCCTGATTAAGGTCGACTTATTGTAAAATAGTGCTTGAGAGTGGCATTCATTTAAAATACACCCGAATTCGCATACGCGTTTAGTAAAACGCCTATAGGCGTATGACAAAACGCCTAAATGTATCAGGCGCAATGTCAAATCAAATCAAATCAAGTGCTGCTTATTCCTTCATTTTGCATTTAGCCCAGTCACTTTCGAAAAGTCTAGGCGTTTAATAAAACGCCTGCTATTGCAATATGCCTGCTACATACACATTGTTAGGTTTATCTTTACTAATTTAGGTATTATTTCTATCACTTGTCAGAATTATGCTTGTGCTCTTTTATAAAACGCCTGATTAAGGTCGGCTCATTGTAAAATAGTGATTGAGAGTGGCGTTGTTTTAAAACACGTCGAAATTCGCATACGCGTTTTGTAAAATGCCTAGGCATATGAGAAAACGCCTAAATGTATCAGGCGCAACGTCAAATCATGCTGCTTATTGCTTCATTTTACATTTAGCCCAGTCATTTTCGAAAAGTCTAGGCGTTTCATGAAACTTCTGCTTTTGCAATGTGCCTACGACATATACATTTTTTAATCAGAAAAAATAGGCCTATTCAACCATAGCAAATCCTACTATGGTTTCCATTTAAAAAATGTAAGTTTGTGTTATATCTGAAAAATGTGACCTAAGAAAATAATTGGGTACGCCACTGCATTCAAAATAAAAATATCTATAAAGTATGTCTTTACAGTTTTTTTTTGTGTCTACACACCCAAGCGAGAAATTGAGAGCTGAAGAACTATTACATTTTTCAAAAGTTGGTTATAACAAAAGACGATACAAAAATGGCGATGGTAGGGGAGACCGGGGCACATTCGGACATGGGGCACGTTTGGACATTTCAAATTTTCCCACTCAAAATGCAGTTGTGGTGACTAGCTTCCGTAGTTCGGTTCAGTACTATTGCATATGGCGACGGTATATGTTTGGTGTAGAAATATTGCTCTGTTACATTGCAAACTGAAGTTTACTTCTATTGACATAAAACGTAAGTTTTTTTACACTGCTCTTAAGGCTGCGGTTACTTTTATGAACTTACTTCAAAAACTGGTTTGGCACTGTGCTAAAGTTTAATCCATTCCCTATTAGTACGTATGAGGTTGAGTTCAGAGAAACATTTTGTGAGCTTGTTGAGCACATAAACTTTGATCGGTTACCCACGGGGCAGTTTCGTACAAAATAGCAGGGGCAGTTTCGGACGATTCTTTATTGTCCGAATCTACCCCAGTGAACTGAAGTAATTACAAAATTTTCTACATTACAGAATGGTCCGTACAATATAAAAGAAAAACTAATCGAGCATTTATATCGGAAGATAACATACGAGCCGCCTTAAATGAAATTCGCMAAAATAAGATGTCTTTAAGAGACGCCAGCACAAATTGGACGTTAAAAAAACAACATTTGKGAGATCCGACTTTATCCGATTCTGGAAATGAAATGAGCGACGATCAGACAGTTGAATTACACACAAGTTCAAAGTATAGCTCTAGACAGGTGTTTTCTTCTAATGAAGAATCAGAATTAAAAGACTATTTGCTTCACATATCGAACATCTACTATGGTTTCACTTATAAGTCAACAAGGTCTTTGGTTTACAACTTTGCTTTAAAATTGGGGAAAAGGTATCCGTCCTCATGGGATGCCAAAAAGCTAGCAGGCGAAGACTGGATGCTAGGCTTTATGAAGCGACATAACGATCTATCGTGCCGAAAACCTGAAAATACGAGCCTTACCAGAGCAACTGCCTTAATGAATTTAATGTTGCTACCTTTTTTGACAATTATAGGCAGCTAATGAGCATATACAAATTTAGTGCAGATCGTATCGTAAATCTTGATGAAACAGGTATAAGCACAGTGCTGCAGGCACCTAGAATAATTGCTCAAAGCGGAAAAAAGCAAGTAGGACAAATAGTATCCGGAGAACGAGGTACTTTGGTGACATTTTGTGGAATTGTAACTGCCATTGGAATTGGAATTGGAATTGGATTCCTCCAGTGTACATTTTCCCCAGGGTTAGGGTCAAGGATCAATATTTGTTTGGGGCTCCAACAGGGTCAGTCTGCTTTGGTTCAAAATCGGGATGTATGAAAACAAATTTTTTTGAAGGTGTTGCAGCACATTAAAAAAATTACTAACTGCAGTAACGAAAATCCGTTATTATTAATAGTTGACAATCATGAAACACATATTAGTTTGGCTGCAATATTATTCTGTAGAGAAAATGGAATTAAGATGTTATCATTCCCACCCCACTGCACACACAAGATGCAGCCGCTAGATGTGAGTATTTATGGCCCGTTCAAAACTCGTTGCAAACAAGCTTTTAATGACTTTCTAGCAAGTCATCCTGGCACTATTAAATTCTCGGACATTCCAAAACTTTCTGCGGAACCTTTCCTGTTATCATTCACTCCTATGAACATAACGAAAGCCTTTGAAAAAACTGGCATCTGGCCATTGAATTCCCAGGCGTTTTTCGATTCTGAATTTCTAGCAGCTTCAGTAACAGATAGACCTTCCACCAGCTCATTCCAAGAAACTTTTTAATGTATCAGTACACTCAGAAATATCATAGAATGAAAATATAGACCCACAAGAGTGCGCAATGTTTATGCAAACTTTAATTGAAGAAATATTGACTGCAGTTTCTAAAAGAGTGGAACGAAAAAAGGTAAAACCAAAAAGGGTTCGCGTAGTAGATATCAGGCCGTTTCCTAAAGCACCTCCCAGAAAATCTTGCTTAAAGGGAAAGGCTAAGGGACGTTCCTGTATTTATACTAACACCCCAGAAAAAGACAGAATCGAAGAGTTAGAAAAAAGCAGAGCGACAAAACAAAAAGTTGAACATGTGAAAAAGGCTGTTCTTGCTGATAACATTGGAAAACAGGTAATCCCCAAGGCAGCACATAAGAAAAAAAACAGGAAAGTTCGCTGGTAAGGATTTATCTTCATCATCAGATTCTGGATGATTTTCTTCTGATTCTGATTTGGAGTTGGATGTTTCGTCTGAAGAAGCCCCAATTGAAGATCAGGTGAAGGAGATACGAGCTAACGACTACATCTTGGTGCAATTTCCAACCAAGAAATCGGTTAGGCATTTTGTGGGGCAAGAGAACAAGGCAACAGAGGATTTGTCTTCCCAAATGTACCGGATGTGTCTCATGTTCTGCGAAGAGCTGTGTTATCAAAGCTGCCTCCACCAAATAAATCCATGGGTACCTCCAGAACGAGTTCCTTTTTGAAATTTCCAGTAAGCTTTGATGGTTACAATGTTGATTAAGAATGTGTAGGTTGTTTGTACTAGATTTTTTTTCAAATATATCTATAAAATGTACACGTTATATTTACGTCCGAATGTGCCCCTCCCATGTCCAAAAGTACCCCGTCCTGGGGTACTTGCGGACAAATGAAAATTTTTCCAAAAACATCAATTATTCAAAAAAAATTTGACATTATATTATAAGCGTACACATCTTACAACAGGTAAGTGATGTGTAAATTAGCTACCACATTGAAGTATTCTAAAATCGTAATATTAAAAAAAATATAAGGGTAAAATGCAAACCGTCCTAATGTGCCCCGGTCTCCCCTACAGCTCAACTCAGAACAAAAAAATAATACAGAAGTGTCGAAACCGTAACCCTCTAGCATTAATAGTTTTCGTGATACCCTACAATTACAAGGAAAATTGGACACTCTGTACACTGACTGATCTTGTATTTGACACGAGTGGAGTGGTAGTGCTGTTGATAAAAAATATAATGCGCTGAGAGGAGAAATTTCTCGGTCTCGTCTCGATCTTGTCTCGAGATTCAAGACTGGCATTTTTAAATATTAATGGTTAATAAACAAATAAATAACTAACAAAACGTAAAAATATTCTATCACTGATATTCTTTTAAAAAATTCATAATTATAAAAAGCGAGAAAAATAAGTTTTTAGATAAGGCATTGTTTTACTTAGTTTCTAAAATGTCGAATTTTATTCGTTTCAAAGTGCATCTGTAATTGATCATCAGTATTACACAAGACTAATAATCTGTCCTTGTCTAATGCAGCAAATGACATTCGCGGGTCATGCGTTCTATTAGGCCTATAAGTAGGTATTTGTCAGCTCACCTCCCTTATGCGCTATGCATCTATAGATATTCAGTAAAATTCACTTGTTAGAAAAAACTAATTTAGATGCGCAGGATTATGAGTTTATGCAAGAACCTACCTCCAACAATTCAATTGTAACTAACATACGAGCCAAGCTCTCATTTCTCAGATGCATCTTATACCATTTAAGTTTGGGGGGAAAGTTTGGCGCGCTATACGGTTCTTTAATCGTTTTCACTATTGGCAGAGCCTCTGCATAACCGAGGTACTCGACACGACACTGTGTAATTTAAGCTAGATATAGTTATGTGTTATTTACATTCTAATATTGCTTACTTACACATTCATCCTGATCAAATAGCTGAAGAAGCACATATGGCGGGTGTTCTTTGATGTAGTCGCTGGATCCACAGACTTTAACACCATTGAATAATAAGCATTGGTCCCATACTGGATTTAAAGTTGATTTTTGCACCTAATTATATAAGAAATGTAGGTATTATACATTTACTCGTTGCCCACATAAAATCATTTACAATAAAATGTAATACGGATTTGCATTTGATTACGTACTGAGAAATTACATGGAATATTTGATTTATTTATACGAAATTTCATAGAAGGTTAATTTAATACCTATCTCCATATAGGTGTGAAAGAATACTAGCTGTTAATAAATAAAAAAAAATATTTGATAAACGCTGAATATGCGAATTGTTAATACAAATACGTATGTGTGAGAATAACATAAAATGAAGTTCGCTTAACTTGTTACTCTTTAATTGACATGTTGTTTTCCGGGCTGGTTCCCACGTTGGTTATTAGACCTTGACGTTTCGACACTCATGTCGGTGTCTTCCTCAGAATTAGCTCTGAAACTACTACTTCTGAGGAAGACACCGACATGAGTGTCGAAACGTCAAGGTCTAATAACCAACGTGGGAACCAGCCCGGAAAACAACATGTCATCGACAACAACCACGGAAACCTTCAAACCAATACTCTTTAATTATAAATTTCTCATATTTCGCACACCCTACCCTTAGTATGGTTTTGTTTAGCTGTAAAAATTAGTATTATCTTTCGGTTTTTAAACTTTAATGAAGGATTTCTTAGCTTAGGTGTACGAAGAATAAAGTCCGAAATTACGGTTTACAGGTCAGTTATACCTCGGATAGTAATCGAACTACAGACCACCAGCGAATTGTAGGCTTGTGGTAACCTCTACAGTATACACCAATGCATTGTGGAAGCTTTGTGTAGTGCAGCTAGCTTTACTACTACTTAGTTTGTGAATTTTACTATTGCGGCAGGCTAAAAACATCTTTCAGTCCATCATAGTGCAATTATTTAACAGGCTTACTGTAGCCCAAAATCATAAATATGATACATAACCTAAAAGTAGTTATACGAAACCGTGTCAGCCCATAGCTACGAATTGTGAGCTTTATGCAACCTCAAAATTAATTATTGCACAAAACAATACAGAATTGAAAGTTCAAAATAAAAACTCCCTCGCGTTTTTTTCTCATATTAAAGTATATCAAATAATCCAATCGACAGATGAGAAGTATACGTCAAAGCAATTGTTGTGTTCACTTTCTTGAGAGGCGGCAAACTGATTTAATCGATAATTTCCATATGCGCTGTGGATGCATGAATCATTTATAGAAACCCTGTACGTACAACATTTAGAAAGATATTTTGAATTGTTAAAAGTTCATTTGAAAATACAAATGAAAAGAGCATTTTGATATACCCTGTTCAAGTCAGTTTCCTTTGCAAAAAAAATAACAAACAATATTAGTAACCCCATTGGGGGCTTTGCTGGAATTGCATACCTTTGTCTGCCTCGAATGATGTCCTATTGTTACTCGAACAAATGCATCGCATAAACCGGATTCATCAGCTCCAGGAGATACATGAGCTTGGTAAATATGTGCTCTGCAACTGAACGTCTAAAAGAAAGGTGGATTACAATTAATTCCACTAATGAACATTTATCACGAGCTACTCGATGATCCGCACATATCAAATACGGTGGAATAGAACCAGGAGCAGTAGCAGTAACAGAAGACGGGATATTATAAGCAGATGGCAGCGTGTTGAGGCAATATTCTTTATGTCGTTCCAGTCCCATCCAAAGGAATAGTTCAACACGACATGCGAATCCTTTGTCAGATAAAAGCTTTTGTGCTTTTTTTTGTGTTGCCTAAACATAGTAATTTATTAATAACAACCGGTTGTGCATTAATGTGTCAAACTTAACGGTAAAATATTTGTTCTGGATAACGCCACAATATTTTCCGCATTCTTCACTTATTACGGAGTACGCGACATCTTTGGCGGGTATTCGATGACAAGCAATTCTTTTATTTCCATACATAATAGTTACGAAAACATCTGGCCAGCAATCCTGAGCCTATAATCAAGAATTTTTATAATAAGATCTGTACAATAAAATAAGCATTTACTTCTTCTTCCAATAAAAGTAACTTTTCGTAGATCTTCTGTGCGTTTCTAAAAGATTTTTTCTTGGTTCTTGGATTATATATATTCTTGGATTTCTCTTCAATTTGTTTCTAAATCAGAAGTACACATAAGTAAAATGAGTTCAAGAAAACGAGTGGGTCAAGTAAACATTGGCTTTCTGTTTCTAACGCGAACGTAATGCCTGCCATGTAAATGTGTATACTATTAGTTCGTATGATTTGACGTATGGCCCAACTGACATAATCGTCGTTCATTAAAACTGATGAAAGGAAAACACTTTTACTGTTACCTGTGAATAACCGTTGATGCTGCAAGAACATTTACAAAGCGTGGAATACCCTAAGGATAACGGACAGTGTGTAAGGCAAACAATGCGCTATATTAGTGTGACGTAGATTTTCTGTGGTATGTCAAGTTCCTGGATCCAAATAAACCAAGTTGACATACCTTGCATAAGGAAGCTCAGTATTCGGTGCAATTGTAGTTTTAAAAGAACGTTTTGAAGTCTTGCTATGTATGTGTGAGTAGTTGAAACCCCTTCGCTTTAGGTAGCTTGTAATGCAAACCGAAATTTCTTATAGTATTACATTTGTTTAAAAGCTTACAATAAATAAGCGTGTAGAATGTTAGAATTTACACGTTGCACTAGAAAATTGTAATGTTTTGAATCCTGGATGTTATTACAATAAGAGAGAAGCGAATAAGCTTTACTGCTTTACATCACTTATATTGGGTGGTTTTTCAATAACAAATCGCAGGTAAATGGTAAATGTAATTTCGGTTTTTAATGCCTACTAAATAATACAGTTATATTAAGCTACTACTGAACCTGCAACCTACTCTTTTATCAGCCATAATTATAATGTGGATGACAACATGCCATCTAGTGGCAATACGGTATCATCCACTCGTCTCTGTGGGAAACTAATCTGAACGGCAGCCCACTATGCTGTGGACGTTCAAAACCGGCAGACGTTCCAAACGACGATTTCTGCAGAGTGCAGTTCTCAAGCATAATAATAACAAAATTACGCCTATACAATGTCGCCTGCGTCAAAACAATCTGTGGACAGCTGTTTCGGCTTATAAAGCCTCCTCAGCACAGCTATAGTCCAAACGCAGACAACACGGTATAGATCTGGCTTCTCTTATATACGCCAAGGTAGGCGATGTGTATGCGAGAATTATAATGCGGATAACACCATGCCATCGAGTGGCAATATGGTATCATCCACTCGTCTCTGTAGAGACATGGTATAGGCGTAATTTTGTTATTATTATGCTTGAGAACTGCACTCTTTGCAGAAATCGTCGTCGGGAACCCCTGCCGGTTTTAAACGCCCATAGCATAGTGAGCTGCCGTTCAAATTAGTTCCCCACAGACACGAGTGGATGATATCGTATTGCTACTAGATGGCATGGTGTCATCCACATTATTAAAGCCACTTTATCTTACAAAGTACCGCATTTGGCAGCCATTTTGTTTCCAACTAGAGGTGGAAATGGTGGGAAGTAAGCAAACGAACGAACGAAGTGTACTGTAGCTACAATTCTATACTGTTATAGTTCACTCGTGGTTGCTCAGTTCGAATGCCGCATGTGTTTTAGTCAGTATCATACAAGTCTCTTGCACAGTTTAAAACAAACAAGTTCATTTTATTCTGACGAACTAGATCGTTCAGTGTGGCGCAACTACATAGTAGCTGTAATAAACTACGTTCGCTCATTTGCTTACTTTCCACCATTCCCACCTCCAGTTGGAAACAAAATGTAACTTTGTAAGATGTAGTGGCTTTACACATTATAATTCTCGCATACATATTGCCTACCTTGGCGTATATAAGGGAAAGATCTATGTCGTGTTGTCTGCCTTGGGACTATAGCTGCGCTGAAGAGGCTTTATAGACCGAAACAGCTGTCCACAGATTGTTTTGACGCAGGCGACATGGTATGGGCGTAATTTTGTTATTATTACTCTTTTATCTACGATGTGAACTACTCAAACACAAACACCAACACCAACACTAAAGTATTTTCTTAAGCTATGATTATGCTTAGAACATTGATCTTCCCTTACGTAGCATATGACAACTCGGTTTGTTTGGATCCATAATCTTAACGTGTCTCTGCAAAATGGCCGACGTTTACCTCAGCATTAACATAGCGTATAGATCATCGACATAAATGACAGTTTAGCTTGTTGCAACACCACGGCTACATATACGTTCACGACGGTAAAAGAATCACTTACTTCACCTGTTTTTATGAACACCCATTGTTTATTATTAATAATTTTTAATTAATTTAATTTTATAATAATATATTATCTATATACAAACCGCAAGCGAACATGAATAACGGCACAATCTACGTAGGTAGTGCTCAACAAGTGGTGGAAACAATACATCTAGAGCTAGATTTGTAAGTTTGCTTACAAATAAATACTGCGTTATCAAGAGGGTGAAATATGGTGAGTGCGTATTATAACAGTTAAAACAGAACATTGGAAAGAAGAAATTAAGAAATAAACCCTTTTTAACGATGCATCCGAAAAAGTAAGGATAAAAGTGGATGTATTGAGGTGGCGTTGCTATGTACCTGCGAAATATTAAGATTAGGTGGCCACCGCCTGTGTATTAGAGTTTCTTGTTGTTACTTAAAGGATTTATTGTGAGCAAATTTGGAGAAAACAATTACTTCTATAATTGTTGCAGTGCGATATTTATATGTTAGACAAAACCGGCGGATCAAATATAAACGAGCCTTACCCTACTGAGCGTCGGGAGGAACAGATGAATTGATAGGTGGGAATACTAGAGTAGAGAAACCAGCACGTGCGGCAGATACCATATTTTGTTTATCCGCCATCAGTGAAGTGCACGTGGGAGGCAGGTTGGAAGCGAAAGAATATGTCCAAGACATTTTACAACAGGTAAGTATGGAAAATAATAAATAATCAATATGCATCGCAACATAAATAACCACGTTGCAGGAAAACCAGCAAAATGAGAGAACAAAGAGCACCCTGCTTGGATGCCTAACCAAAATTGTGTTAAAGAAGAAGTCCAGGGGGAAGAAGACATGGAGAGATACAAACGGGTTAATCGACGTTCAGGAGGGCAAACAAATAGCAAGACTAAATAATAAGTCAAAGCGTGAGAAGGGTTTAAAAATATGGAGGGATAAATTTATTTTACTTTCAGAAATTAAGAATATATTTTAATTTTTTAGTGTTGGGTAAGTGAAAAACAATATTTATTTTTTATTTTTAGCTAGTTCACTTTACCAGATAACCTGATTGAAGCATGCCTTAGTATATTTTATTTACTCTGGTTAAAGTTTGCATGGTTATAATACATTATATCATGTTTGTGTCCATTGCTTCAGAAGTTTGTCTTTTGTTTGGAACATTACTAATGTAGAAATATGAGGAAATGCAGTCTTGTTATAAAGCTTAGCATATTATGGTTGCATTGCTGGTGCAGTTTGCTTACATTTCTATATTGTAGTTGTTGGTAAAGTATTATTGTGTTGGTTCTGACAATCAATTCAACGAAATCGTCATTCTCTGAAATCATAATAAAGCAGTTTTTGACATGACCGTTTCGTCGAAATGACAAACCATTAGGTAAATCACAATCAAAACCATCACTATGTTCCAAACTAGTTCAAATGTTTTACACTCTTTTGAGTGCATTTATTATTGGATTATTGCTAGGTAACAGAAACCTACGAGAACATCGAAGAAGAAGCAGGTGGACTATACAAGAAGGTAGATATGATGCACTGGATACAACTGCATAGCAGCAAGCACACACACAAACATTCTCACATTACATGTATCATCACACAATAAAATTTATAATTGGAGTAAGTCCTCAGGGGGCAATTATTTTTATCTTTGAAGTATGGTGCAAAAGCTAGGGATAAATTTATAACTGAAAACTCAGGATGCTTGGATAATTTATTATATGGCAATATGAGCTTAGCAGCCAAAGGATTTTTTATACAAGAAGCAGTAATGTCTCGCACACATTGAGTTGCCTACGTTCTTAAAAGGAAAAGAACAACTACACCCACGTAAAATAGACAACACAAGACAACTAGCCAATGTTCGAATTCACATATCACGTGTGATAGGTACAATAAAGCAGAAATATAATTTTAAAATACATGTCTATGCTGCGCAGTATGCACCGCAACCAACTGCAGATCGATCTATATAGCTCTATATAAAGCAATGATGATTTAAGTAGAAAATTAGAAGGCAATGCCATCTGTCAGCATTACACTGACATGGCAAAGCAACCTAGTTGGCTTTATTGAAACTACTTCGTAAAGGAAGTGGCCGGTAGCTTGACAAGTTGACATGCACCTGCATACATCAACTTGACAGTAGGGCCCCACGGCACTTTTTACAATTGGGTAAGGACCGACACATTAAAATGCATGTCTATGCTGTACTGTCTGAACCGCAACCAACTGCAGATAGATCTATTTCTCTATCACTATAACTCATCATTGCAGTTTAGGTCTAGTGCAGACAGCACGGCATAGAACTGGTTTTGTCTATATACCTTGATATGATGTAAGTATAAATTTAGATTGCAATACCATCTGTCGGCATTACATTGACACGATGACAGACACCTAGCCGCCATTATGGGAAATACTTCCTAAAGTAAGTGACCTGTAGCCTGACAAAATGTATCTAATTTTTTACTAAAAGCATGAAAATAGCAAAAAGTTATAAAGCAGCACAAAAGTAGAAATTTCAGAATTACACTTGAAATCCGAAAAGAACAAAATTAAATAAAAAAAATTGTGTATCTTACAATTTGTCGTTCACATAATTTGAATCTATTTTTGTCCAAATCCGTTTCTGTAGCAGTAGACTGCGACTGCACGATGTCAAGGAACTTAAGGCACTCGGAAGATAAACTGTCTAACATCTTTATTGAAATATTTTCAATCTTCTCGCTAGGCCTATGACAGATGTCATCCTCGAACAACTCTTCGATTTCATCCAAGTGGGATTTCTGCAAACGCGTTTTTTAAGCAAATTAAACTGCAAATATTTTAATTTTATTACCATATTGGTAGCTATTTTGTTTATCATGTTGGAATTATACATTCTTCTCCTAGAATCCGGCCACATTGATATTAAAGACAGACATGGCTTTTCGTAGGCAAATGGTAGGTACCAATATATATTATCGTGTGTTTGAGGTTTCTGACCCACAGTTTTGTAGCCATGAGTGCCTTCTGGATGCGATTCTTGTTTATTACAAGGGCCTGCAGATATTTGAATACTTATAGGCTTGTCAGCATACTCCTTATTAATAACTGCCACATCCACTATAGCAGCAAATAGTAACACATTTTCGTATTTTAACACAGAAGCCTAAAATAAATTCAAAGTAGGAGTTAAATCCTAAATATTTGTTACAAAATAACCTCATTGAGTGGAGGCATTGTCGTAACAGCTGAAGACTTTTTAATACAAGCTACATCTTCATCAATTTGTGTGCTTATGGAAAGGAGAATCTTACCGACGTAGGCATCTTGAGAATAAAAAAATAGGAATGATGGTCCGTAACACGGTAAGAAGCCATGCTCTTCGTCATTTGATATGTTCCGCAAGTCAATATAACGCACAGCGCAAACTGTGGTATGAAGGTTTTGCAAGTGTTTTAGCTCTATTTTTATTCTTTGGCATAACGGAGGGAATAATTCTGTAATTGTTAACTTTTCATTCCATACTGGATCAGACGTAGCCTTTTGAGTTGTAGTTTTAACCTTCAAAATACACAATCAAAACTTGATGAAGATATTAAAACATGCAGTTATCTGTACTATAAATTTTCGCTACTACTGTAATTGACACCGTAATTTATTTTTTATTTAATGTCTCAAGGGCAAAATATTTTTATTAGTTTTTGTTTAGAATAAAAATTTAGGTATTTCGAATAAATGTCTTACACTAATTCCAACAAAGTGTATTTCAACGTAGCAACTGGGTGTATCCTTTTCTAAACCAGATTTAATGCAACTTCCAACGCTACTTGTTTTGCATTTTATACCTTCTCCTCGATATACCTTAAAAACATATGTAGCTCTTTGTCTTTCAGAATTTATTCCTTCCGGCAACAATAAATTTCTAAAACCAGAACCTAATGAATTAGCCTACGGTTATTATTTCTATTATACCCTTCTATGTCGTCATTCCCTAGGGTATCTCCTGCAGGAATTAGCGGTGCCTCGCCTTTGGCTGTTATACTAATATCTACCTTCAAATAACCTCTAGTTCCACTGGCGGGCTCTTTTGTTGACGCAGTTAAGACAGCCCATTTGTGGTAAAACTGATGATCTATAAAACTAGTTACATTAGAACAAGGAGAGGTACAAAATACTTAAATAAAGGTTTCGGCCTAGATGGCGGTGGTCGGTGTCTTTTCCCCTTTTACCACCGTTTCGTCTGCTGCTGCTGCAGGCACTTTTAGAGGTTGGCGAGGTAGTAAAGGAACGTAGAAAATATATCTAATATACTTACTGCTTATGTCGCACAGTAGTTACCTTCATGTTATATATAAGCAGTGATGGGCGTGTAGAATACGTCATGTAGATTACGCTATTGTCTACGCGTAAACTATGTAATATTCTACTTTGAAATTCTACTGTAGAAAATAGCATTGTGTAGATAATCAGAAATTTAGAAATATTTAGATATTTAATGGTGTCTATTACCACTACTGCTCTAAACGTGGTAAWTGTCTAACAGCAATAACATATTTGGTCATACCTTAGGGACCCGACAAGCGTGCTGTGAAAAGCACTTTGAAGCCCTCGGTCGGTCAAATGGACTCCGTAATGACTGTAAACTGTGATTTTATGTTCTTTCTTCTCTGTAAACAGAAATTTCATAAGCTACTCATGTTCTTTTATCGCAAATTCTTTGAAAGCAGATCAATAGGGTACACAAGCAGTTCTTGTTGCTGAACTAGATACATTGATCTAAAGAAGCAACTAACTATGACCAACTAGTTGTGTTGTAGTAAAAAAATTCTTTGGAAAAAAATAAACTTGTAACTGCGGTACCGAATTTGATAGTGTGTTAGGAAAACAACTTAATATAGTTGTGGAAGGAAAGATGTCGTAAACATATGCCTTGTCTTTTGTGTTTCAAAGAAGTAAAAAAACCGTTTGTATACACTGACTACTTACTGAAACATGATATGCAAGTTTGTAATATAATATTTACATTTACACCTATTTATTCTCTCAAACATATTAAAGTCATAAGTTAAGAAAATAAAAATGTTTAGTAAACCGTGCAGTTATTTATAAAAAATGTGGTAGCTATGTTGCAACTTTCAGATTTTGTCATTAATCTGTCTAAAATCAAAACTTCAAATTCCAAATAACATTATACATAAATGGATCGTATTTTGTTTTAGTTGGCCCCTTATTATAAACCGCTTTTTAAGTACGGTTCAACTACATGTTGTTATACTTATATACCATTGTAAATGTTTATAGAAGCCCTGACGAAGATTTGAAATAAAAATCGAAAGCTTGGCAAAGAAAGAAGAGTAAACACTATTTTAACATAAGAAGTCGATTTATACTTATTTGCGAAGACTTTAATATAATAAAAAGCGACGGTTATGTCCATTTAACGTATTAGATATAAAAAACTATAAAATTTTAAGAAATTTGACACATGGAGAAGTCAACAAAACAGGGAAATTAGAATCAAACTAATTTCATTTTGTTTTAGTATGTACTTAATACATTTTAGCCATAATATACTCGTTTTATATTTTCTACTTAAAATCTACGCCAAAGTGCTTTATCTACATTTTCTACGCATGTAAAGTAGAAAATTATAATTTACGCGTAAACGCCCATCGCGGATCTCAGCTAAAGATAAAAGTGATTCCCCTGCCAAACCAAAATTTACCAGTATAAGAAAGAGACTTTATAGCCTTAAACTTTGAAAAAATTCTGCAGTCGCTGAGCACAGGGACGCACCAACCGAAGGCGGTGATCCACAAAACTGTTGCATTTCAGAGTGCACCGACGGAAAGCGACCTCGCCACGACTAAGCCTTGAAGATACCTGTCGCAGCAGCTGACGGAACGTCAGGAAATAGACGGAGACACTGACCACGTCCGGCGTTCAAACGTAAATGTCTGCCGTAAAAGTAGCATGGATACCATTTCCTTAATTTCGTCGATATGTCCGATGTGTATGATAGGATGGATGGTGAAATGTAAACAAGCAGGTATTGATGCGTATACTAGAGAGAGATGCATGTAGTACATCACCTGATGACTGGCAAAAACGCGAGATTTTAGTGTTTTGCTAGGTGATTGGCAATGTGCTTTGTGCATAACTGTGAAATCTGGCATCAGTTCTCTAACCTCTAAGGTTAGGCTGTATGGTTAGATTCCTCTCCTTTAGAAACGTATCAATTTACCGCCACTATTTTGCACTGAAATGTGTTTTTGTGCCAATCTGCCAGCCGTCACGTGGTACATTCTTATCCATCTCTCTTGCGCATGGCACGGTGGACGCAATGTGGTAGGCGCTAAGGTATTTTAGGTTTAAATACAAAATTACGTAACCGATTCTTGAAGAACTGCCGTTTTGATAATAAAATCGCCTAACCTGGTTGGTTCCAAACTGTAGCCAAATCCAAAGCTATGTATCCCAAAATTTTTCTTCTTCTACACAGTTTTCGGGGTTGAACTACCTAAAATAATAAGCATTGAGAAATAACTATATGTAAAGCTTTAGACAAACGTACTGTTAATGTTATATTTTTTTCCAGAAGTGATTCCAAGATGGTGTTAAACTCAAATACGAAGTACTGAAACATGTGTACTTTATACTTTACAGTGCTATAATTTGGAAGCTGTACCTCATTGAAAAATGGACAATCCGTGTTGTGTTTGATTGGAGTACATCTTTTTTGATTTGCTACTCTAACCAATACAAATGAGTCCATATTCGGCCATATGAAATGCCTGCCTTCTATTATAGTGATGTTCACTAAAAAACACTCTCCTTTATGCATTATCTCGTAGCAAGCTTCTAAGTTTTATAAAAAGGTATACAGTTTTATTGCATTTTACAGCTGACAGCTGTCTTTGTGACAGTATACTTGCGTGTAGTCCGCGTATCGATCATAGTATATTCCCTTTTAAAAAGTTTTAAATTTTTTCTTATTATATATCTCGATAAAGAACCAAAACCGTTTTATTTAATTCCCGACATCTTCAATAAGAAATAAACACTATATATTGTATTTGATACACTGGTCGCTTGAGGTCCACACGATGATCTCCCTTGCATCCGTTTGTAGCATTATGCATAGACAAGGCATTATGTAATAGTGGTTATCGTAATTATTTCGGTTGCCGCGCATTATTATTCAGTATGTACAGGGTGATCCAGTTATGCTGCTCACTCAGTTGACGGCTTCATTAGAAATCTTCCTGGAAAATGTKTGGAATAAAACTTATTAGCATAAATGAATATTCGATAAAGCAATATAGAATACTTAAACAGGGTGTTTAAGTTTCCAAACACCTTACCAAACTTGCATTTATTAAATAAAACTACAAGCTTTTTATATCGGGTATTAATTATATACATAATTCTAACAAAAAAAATGTCAGTTGATATCAGAATCTATCGCAGGGTGAAAGAATCGGAAAAGATATCCTTTCATGGATAAGAATAACTCAAATACAAAGTAGTTTAGTAGTAGTAGTTGATGAGCGGGTCGACAATGCAGAATACCCAGTATCCTCATCAACTATGTTGTCAGAAGAAAATTTTGCGCAACCATGAGCGTACTTTATTGCTGTGATCTTTTAAGCAAGGGTTTGAGTATCCTCGCAAAATATGAGATTGCCCTGTCTGAGAGGTATTGCTTTTGCATGACCGTGCCGGGCCACATAGTATGTGCAACAACAAAAGCTAGTGGAAATGCACTTGGAAGATCTTGGGCGTGTTCCCTATAGACTTAGCACCATGTGATTTCGACATGTTTGGGCCTCTCAAAGAAGCATTATGGGTGAGAGATCCGAGACTCATGCGTTTTTGCAGACCCGCCCTACTTAATTTTTCAATATGAAATGAATAAAATGCATAAACATGGGGGAGAAAAATACGTTATTAAAAGAGACTGTGTAATATGCCTGCAAACCCAATCAAACATCACATATGTTCATTTATAAATGATTTCAGGCAATAATTATCTTTCCTATGTATAAATATATATGTAAAGTAGAACAGCTTCAAGTATTATCCAGTTTATTAAATAATGGGTAAGGCATTTTTGGCTAAAATAAAGTCCTCGGCAGTAGCAGTTTCCGAATTGTAAATGGTACTGACGATAACTTTATTTTAGCCTAAACCACCAATTATTTAATAAAGTAGATAATACTAGAAAAGCAATAATATAATTGCTTTATAACAAGTATATTATTTTTATTTACCATTGTACAACTTGCTTAATTGCTTGTATATTCTAACAATCGGTAGATTTGGCACTGCCAGCTGTCAGTGCTGGTTCAGACAAGGCAATACAATACTCACTCGGTCCATATCTAACATAGAAATCCAATATGAGGGTGAATGCTTTTAGCGTCCATAATATATGATAATATTTTCTCGGAAAGATCGCTGTCGTTTTAAAGCACTGACAAAAAGTTATTACAGGTGTAATCGAAACGTCAGACTAATAAGTGTTTTAAAACGACAACGATCTTTCCGAAAAAATATTATCTTATAGAAATCCAATGCTTTGTTCTTCCTTGTACTTGGCTGCGTTAGATGAAGTTACGATTTGGTTATGCGTTTGACAATGGGATTCCTTATTGCCTGGAAAGTGTGGCAGATCACATTGGTACCGCGCATCCAACTATACTACTACTATACTATAGCTCTTGGGCTAGTCTAGTAATGTCCGGTAGGCTTGGCACTGCCAGTTGTATTGGTCTAGGCCTCTGCGCTTAGCTTCAAAGTATAGAATGACTATTAAGCACGGTAGTAGATAGAGAGGTATACGCACGACCGTATGGTAACTGTATGCAACTGCGGCCCAGATTCGTAGTCAGTGTGGGAGAGAGAGATGCAACATAGTGGTAAAAGCACTCGCTAGTGACATGCATAACCATACATTCGGTGTGGTATTTGTCTGAAGTTTTTTGAAATAACAAAAATGGGAAAGTACTGTGTGGTGCCGAACTGTAATAATAATTCTTACATAGAGGTTTATATGCAGCAAAATTTTTAAATCGTCGAAATGCTTTACATGTAGGGATCATCTTTATCAAACAAATGTTTCTGATACAGCTGGTCCTTCATCTACACTTACTATTTTAAATCCAGAATGCCGCTAAATCATCCAAATCAGATCATTTCACAGTTTAAAAAAATAAAAAAATGTTTTAACTAAACATATTCACAGTGTTGTTTTTGACAATGTAGTGGATTTCGTTTCCTTGTAAAGTACACGAAGCAGAAATACTTTCAAAATGTTGTTTATTATTATATTATAATGAGAATTAAATAGTACTGTAAACATACTGACAGAGATACTGATAAATCAAGTGCAAGAAAGAAGAAGGAATCTAAGTTACAGTTTTTTTAAATTTTAGATCTCCTTGTATGTGTATTTTTAATAAACGTTGACTGCAAAAGTACCACTTTTTATCTCCTAACACTCTTATTTGATATACCTCTGAAATTTAGTGTGAAATAAGTATTACCCTCATAATATAATAAATATATAGAATAGTTGTATTTCCGTAATTAATTTTACTTCCTCATCCAACGGATGGGAAGAATTGTATCCCGAAAGAAATTTTCAAAATTTTTTATTTGCTCAAGCGCTTTAAAATGCTCGAAAACGTCCAAAAACGAAATTTGAGCAAAAATTTCGTGTTTGTATGTCTGTCTGTGTGTGGACGCGATAACTTTCGAAAGACTTAACATATGAACTTGAAATTTGGCATACGTATAAATCTCAACTACCCAAAGCAACATGCTGTTTTTGGATTGAGTAAGTTATAGGCCCTTTTTTCCTAAAATTGTGGGGTAACTACCCTTTTTGCAAACTTTTATTTTTTGCCTTTTAGTATGTGATTAGTAGTATAATTGCGAGTATTATTAATCCCTATAAATTTTCGGTGCTGAAAACTGTTTAGAAAAAGAAACCTCTCTATCTACTACCGTGCTATTAAGTTATGCACTCGGCCTAACCATCGTAACAAATCAATCCAACACTTGATCCCTGCAGGATTTATGTTGGCAGACCGCAATGATAAGCTATACAAGTCCCTTAATGTCCGGCAGGTTTCTTACTAGCTGCTGCCAGTGCTGGTCTAGACAAGGCAATGCAAGATCCCTGCGGCGATCTTGCATTATCAAACCACAGTGATAGTTACACTAGAAGCTATAGAAGGCAATACACTCACGTATATGTCTTCCTCTTCACTTGGATTCGTTTGATGAACTTTTTCAATGTAATTCGGAGTCCCTTAATGACCTGAAGGTTTGACAATACCAGTTGTCAGTGCCGGTCTAGATGAAAATCATGACCCTTGCAGTTGGTTTCGGAAGATAAATCGATTCATTGATCTAATTCATCGATCTAATTAATAAATCCAGCACTTTGTCAATTTAATTCGGCGTTTCCTTCTGCCTGACGGGACTTACTTTGTTGTTCACAATGGTGTTACATAAAAGACAATGCGCACTCATCATTTGGTTGCTCAATGTAATTTGGAATCCATTAATGCCCGGTATGTTTGACGCTGCCAGTTGTCAGTGCTGGTCTAGATAAGCCAATATATCCTGACTTCTGCAATTGGCTTTGAAAGATACAGCCATCCCTGTTAAGGATAAATCCAACACTATTAGTGTAACTCGGTACCCACTTGTGCCGGGTTGCAATCTTGCATTGTTGATTAACAAATTAAACATGCCCTATTCATCACTACATCATTTCGGTAAAAGAATTACGGGAATCGGACCAAAACAAAACTATTAAGTCACCTCTTCAGCAACGTTTCGACGTCGGTAGGACGTCTTCTTCAGTCCTACCCTATTTCAGACGTCCTACCGACGTCGAAACGTTGCTGAAGAGATAACTTAATGGTTTTGTTTTGGTCCGATCCCCGTGATGCTGTTACCTGATTTACTTTACGGACATGAAACACAAATGATTACATCATTTATTTGAACTAGAAAACGATTTCCCAATTCTCATCTTGTAACACGTAGGTTAGTACGCGTTATTAAAGAAATTTTGAGGGGGGATCACACGCGGTGAAATAACAACAAATACACAGCTTCTAAGCGAAAATCACTTGGCAACTTTATTCCACGTACATTTACATTAAACGATAAGATATTTAATTTAGGGTTATGTATTTCGCGGGAGATCGGTACGACCAGCCAACCGACACGCGGAATCTGATGCGACTCTACTGCTTCTGCGTTCAACGCTTCCTATTGGTGGTTCGGCTATTGGCTGCTGGCGTTGCGGTATCGCCGGACTGTGTGCCAGGTTGCCAAACTTGGTCGTGGTGTTACAATCTTTATTTACTACTGAACTGTAGCAACTAGTGATTAGATGTTTTTTTAAATTTCTATAAAGTTTATGCAAATGCAATTATTAATTGGCTTAATTAAACTTTAGTTATAGGAAACACTTTTTAAAGAACTTGCAAATTAGGTGCAATTTTTAACAATTTTGGTTGCATATTTTGAGAATTTTTGATGCATATATGTAAACACGTTCAACTGCATTGAACTGAATTATGTAGGTATCCGTAATGCAGCTAAGGACCAACACGTTACATACACGAAGGGAGCTGCACAACGTGCAACAAAAGCCCGAGGAAAGATAATGCTGTGCTGGTTGTCAGCGTGTTGTAACTCTTCTGTGTTTATTTCAACGCTGCCCAGTCACATTATGAAAGGATACGGAGACAGGTTCAGGACCATGCCAGCAAACTAGCAAGGTTTTTTGCTAAACAGTCGGGGCTGGGCTTTAGATTTGGAACATTGTATAAGAGGACCTGACCTAAGGAAACCCGATGTTGTTCTACGAAAAGGTGTCCATGTGAGAATTCCCGAACCCCTTAAAACGCATAACCTTCATAAAGTAGCTAAGTATACTTAACAGACTTTTATAGAGTGGGTTCGAAGGAAATAGCACGGCGTAGACCTCTTGAGGTGATGGCGTTAGTTATTGGAGTTCGAGGAGAAGCGTGTCCTTTTAACAATACCGTAGTAAGAGCGATTGGTCTTACAAAAAAATAACTGCGCTTTGTGTTATGCAATTAGCTACATAATTTTTAATTCATTTATTGATTAAATTCTAATTTAATTACCAAAGCAGGTAATAGTCATAATTACTATTGTTCACTATGGTGAGTCCAAGTACAGATGCAGTTGGATTGGCGCGTATTGCTTTGTCTAGACTACTACAGTATAAAGTGTGTAATGACAGAGCTCGACGCGAACATCAGTAGGTGTTCAATGTACATGGGTTCCTCCTAAGGAGGTATATAATAGAGTATTGCAATTGTTGAGCAAACCATTTCTGAGCCAGACCCTTCAGACACACAGTGAAGTCTAGTCAAAAACATATCACTGTAGGGTACAGTGGCACCTAGTTTTTTGTTAAATCGAGAGTGCCCTATTCATGCGCTATTTCAGAATCGGGTCTATCCGTTTAAAATAAATTTGTAGTTAATATTTCAGTCAGTTAATGCTCAGTTGTTTTTTTTACCATCACTACATTATTCTTCAGAAATTAAGAAAATTTTGCGTTCAAACCACCATTGCAAGACTTCAAATAATGCTCGCTAGGTAAACTGTGTGGTAACGGCAATTATTCAGCATGAGAGTTTTTTGGTTTAATTCGATGTGTTCTATCCAGTGCGCTGTACAGAATACGGGACCGTTCCATTTATCAAAACTGTAGTTCATATTTCAGTCAGTTGATTGTTTTTCTGTTATATCATCATTAAAAGTTAGCTATTGTACAGTGCCAGGGTGAACACCCTGTTTATATGTATATTAATTACATGTATTATATTGTTTATAATAAATAACAATCCAAAATTTATTACTGCTGAAGACATCTAGCGAACAAGAAGACTATTTCGATTTAAACAGGTCTATAAGTTTGTACTAGAACCGTTTCTGCTATATACAACTCTAAAGAATTCCAATAGATGGCCAGAAAGCGCCACCTGGCGTATGAATTCTCACGTGGAAGATTGGTCGTGAAAGTATGGTTACAGGGTTCGGCGAAATATCAGACGAAACTAAGCTGAGAAGCCATTTATGGTTAATTATGTATCGTAATTTATTTAAAAGTAACATGTGTTGGATTTGATGAATTATGGTCGAGCTTCAGTAATTCAGAAAATCTGATGCCTGATCCTTTTATATAAATCATTCTGTCATAAATTAATATACAAGTGTCCGACAAAGACTATTTACCAACTGCTAAGAAGCACAATGTCAATTTCAATTTCAATACCTAGTTGGAAACAAGAAAATAGTTGTTGATTATTTTGCCTGAGAACATCTACTTCTACAATAGTCTCTCTGCATTGTTTTGGTTTTATGCATAGCGTTTTCGACACATCATACATCAATAGTAGCGTTTTTTGTGATTGTGAAAATATAGCGTTATAATATACAATATAGAACATTTGAGTAACATCCATTAATTCATCTGAACTGTCTTATCTTGTATAATCACTACAATTGTTATAACAATGAGATAGTTACTGCTATAAATGCTCTTTAGTTAAACGGCCAACAGATAGGTACCTATATAATGTCATAGTTAAAATACGATTCATATCAGCTGGCAGCCACTATCAGATCTTTGTTCACTTTAGCGCACTTAATCTTAAACCATAAAGAGTTTTCACTTAAGATAAGTTATGTGATAATTTAAAACCTATTACAATATTACCTCATAAAAGAGTTTATTATCTAATGCAAGCTAACGCAGTGTTGTATAGGCACATTACAACGCATTGTAACCAGCTTATTACAAATTACAACATTTTTATTACTGTTGGATTGTGCGACCATTCCGTTTATTATGTTTATCAGTTTCTTGTACTTATTATGGAAGGGATGTATCACGCTTTAGTTAATAGTTAATTAATAACAATGTTGTCTGAATATTCAGACAACGGTAATAATAATTAATAGTTAGTGTAATGCTCACAATTACTATTACGTATAATACGAGGGTGAATGCTTTCAGCGTCCATAATATAATATTTTCTCGGAAAGATCGCTGTCTCTTGAAAACACTGACAAAAAGTTATTAGTCTGACGTTTCGATTACACGTGTAATCTTTGTGTCAGGCAAATTTTGAGGTTCTTCGTCTTTGACAAAGATTACAGGTGTAATCGAAACGTCAGACTAATAACTTTTTGTCAATGTTTTCAAGAGACAGCGATCTTTCTGACAAAATATTATCTAGTATTATAACAGTTTGAGAAAAGTAAAGACTAAGACGTACTACAGGCTGCCTTATTTACCAAACTCCAAACAATTACGCAGAACTCGCTACAATGTTGTTTCTAAAATAGTATTACTTCTACATCCAACGGATGGGAAGTATTGTCGCGAAAAAATTTTTTATTTATTTCAGTATGTGATAAGTAGTATAATTGCGAGTATTATTCGTTCTTATAAATTTTCGGTGCAGCAAACTGTTTAGAAGATATTAGCAAAAAAGCGTCACTTAAAGAAAACGGTTTTTCCTAAATATCTCCGAATATATTTAATATATTCAAAAAATGAAAATACCGTTAGATAGGAAATAAAATTTCTCACAAAAAGTGCCTTAGAAAATTTATTCAAAATTTTGACATTTTCGAAATATTTCCAAAAAACCTATGCTCGTACGATTTTTTTTAAATTTTGGTATTATATAGAAAATCAAATTTCTGATCAGAAAGCACTCTTGTAATTTTTTTGTTGAGTTAATAATTTTCGAGTTATTAGGAAAAAAACGATTTTAAAATTTATATATTTTTGCTAATCTCTCGAGGACTGTTTGTAAAGAGAAAAAATGCTCAAAACCTGATTACTATTCGTATAGTATAAGAAATAAAAACGTAACGTAAAAACGTCATTTTACAATTGGATGTGGAAGTATTGATTCAATTTGCAGCGGTTTTTTAGATTGAACTATGCAAGAAACGCAATAGTGTCATGTTGCTTTCAAGAAGAAACCTGACAGTTCAGGACGACTTAAGGTCAGGCAATTTTCCGTCACTAGGTACGTTAATTCCATTCCAAGATACATCATTTTGTTATTGTTGTAGGGGTATGTTTACTTGTTTGGAATGGTAATAACTTTATTGGAACTACTTATACAAAATTGCATGACATCGTAGGTGTCGTTCCATGTAGGTACAGTCTTTGAATATAGAATTTGCTTTCTATAGTCAAAGGTATAGTCCATGTAGACGATATACCGACCTTCAGTCAGATTTTTTAGCTCTGTAAGTTAGTCTACAAATTTCTATTCAAACCAATAATCCGCAGATGATTATTTTGGTCTCGTTGTTGCAGGAGCTGCGTATTTTGAGTACATGTCGAAAGCTACCGTTTTGTTTCTAGGCTAGCTCTTCGAATCCCCTTAAAAATGTATTTTAATTAATTCAATTGCTACCTTTATCGGCATATAACATTACTGTACGATGAGATTTTTCCACAAATTTTGCATCTGATGAAATCTAGCGATTATGTTTTATATATACATATGTGCCTCTATTAGGTATTTTGGCCGACATATGTGCGATATGCTTTACGTACAGAAACAGGATATTACGATTTGAAAATGCCAAAACGATATAAGTGCAATATGTACATCTGGCTACTAGGGTTTTTAAAATAAATGTCTCGTGCATCAAGTGGCCTATGGAATATATCATTAAAACTGTCGCTATGCCATTTTTCAAGAAAGCGAACATGATTATGACATTATTGAAGTACCCTAAACGTATCTACGTCAGTTAAGTTGTCATCACATTTTAATGTATGCTAAAATAACGGTAATTTTGATACTATATTAATTTTAAAACAATATTTTTGTTTAACCTTTCCCAGACCAAAATAATTTTGTAACTTTGGATCCGAAGACTGGGTCAAAAATGACCCAATTTCAAAATGATGATATTAGGATCATTGATGCAAACAAAGATTTATAGGAGAGTCACTTTGTTATTTTGTACATACACGTGATTAACTTGAATATTAACTTAAAAAAAGAAAATAATTCAAAACTTGTATAAAACCTAAAACAATGTATAAAAATATATTTTGAAAAGTAAAAAAAAACAATTAAGTGTTGTTACCATTTGGCGGCTCTCCATCTTCATCTTTTTACACTTTCAGATTCTTCATCTGAATCAAGCACTATTAGTGCTTCAAATAACTTTTTCTGACAACGGTCTTTGCAAAGCCATTTTACAATGTACGTGGAAAGTATCGAGTGATTTACCGGCTTTACGGACAAAATGCGCAGTGTTCAAGCCGCATATAAATTGCAGTTTAGTAGAATTCCATAACCGGGTCATTCCTGAACAGAACTTAAAAAATGTAAATATATCACAAAATATGTGTGACAAAAATGATCTGGTACAATTTTGTCATTGTGTATAAGGAAAGAGACGCATTCTCAGAAAGAAATTTGAAAAAAAAATTAAAAGATATTAAAGGGTTTGTCAATTCTGGATCAACGCAGACCCATTTTCGGGCAGGCAAGGGTTAAGGATGCAACCATCAGTACAATTCTGTATGTATGGCTGCGTCGTCGCAGTTCATAACAAGACGGCACAAATCAGAACCAACTTGGATGCATTGCATCAAGCATTTATTACAAATCATGTACACTGTTGATGTATGTATTAGGTATGAGTAAATGACGCTAGTAGTTCCTTCTTGCACTGCGTATTATAGGTAGCACCTTATGCAATGAAATAACGATCCATTGCTATATGAGTAACTTGCTTATTGCTCGCAACAGTATTCAGTATACGAGCTTAGAAAACAAGCCTCTCTATCAAACTCAAAAAGCTATGGCAGAACAGAAAAAACTAAACAAAGAGTCACAGCTGTAATGGCATTCATACACAATCATAACCATAATTCCAGACAAGATCTACATGAAGATTACCATTATAACAGATTTTTATTTTTTCACAAAAATTTATTTCAAGTAATAAGATGTGAATGTGAATATAAATGTAGATTTTGATGCAAAAAAGGTGTCGTCTCCTGTATTTTTTACATATTAAATTGTATATTTTCGTGGGTACTGAGGCACATTTATAAAGAAAAATGTATTGGCTTCCACCGAGAATCGAACGCAGGTCTCCAGTGGTCTTCGCTTTTAAATAAAACATGAGTTAATAAGACGCTTCCGCCGAGAATTCGACACGACCCTCATTGATCAGTGGCAGAGACACAGGGGCTAAATCTGGAGGCCCGGGGTTCGATTCTCGGTGGAAGCCAATAAATTTTTCTTTATAAATTTACCTCAGTACCCACGCAAATATATAACTTAACTATTACCCATTAATGCATCATTGAATGAAGATAGTAATATTATAACTTGTATTGCTGGTTGCAGCTGATTTTTGTCAAACAGAAGATTTTGAAAAGAAATTAGGAGATCTGGCAATGTTGTATTATGCTTTTGCGTGTGTGTAATCTAACAGTAACAAGATAAAAATCTTTAAGTACCGAGATACTGCGTGTATCGCTATTTTTTTAGGTATCGATATCCTATGTACGATTTAAATAAAATGGTTGTCCTGATCCTGCATATACGTTAGTTTTATGATCACATAGGTACCTATTTAAAAGAAAGTTTAAGATTCCATTATCTCTTTATACTTCAAGCTCTAGTTTCCCATAATCTGGAAGAGAAAATAATAGTTATTCGAAATGACAAACATATATTTTGCACATTAGGGAAGAAGAATCTGCAGTGTCTATAATGAAAACGGATTTTAAGAAGGGCGGTCTTTACCGTGATTGCGTTTGACTTCCTAATTCCCTTGCCAAATCCTTATTTATCTGCAGATGCTGTTATAGCAAAAGGCTTTTTATGGGCATGCTGCTCTTTTTGAATTCGTAGTTTGTTAGATAACGCTGCTCGGAACATATATGTGTAGAACATTTTAGGAGAAAATAAAAAGGTGGAATATTCATTTTTACTATGGAGAGCTTAAGCTGCTTCACCTCAGTGCCACAAAAATAAACCACTTAAAATATTCCTTTTAGAGGAAGTAAATGAAGATATCTCTATCTTACCTAATAATTAAAACTCGAAAGCAGGTAACTTCAATAATATTAAAACTAGGCAATATTTCCATTTATATTATACAATTTATGCAATTCCTTCAATTATTATATAATGATATTCTGAATTCAAGCATACGTACTTCAGCCGTTTTTACTAGGTATTAATAAAACTGTTTTATTTCCGTTCCTTGTGTTTGTGTGGTTAGATATTCAGCAGTATCAATGAGATGGAAAATTAAATTACAAAGAAACCATTAACAATTCGTCGTAAACTACAAACCAGAAAATATCAAATGTACCACATTACAAAGGGATAAATACAGTGTTGATACGTAATGATATGCAACTTCTGATCCATAACACACGGACATACAAAACCTACAGCTTTATCCCTGTACTTTGCTTCCAACCGACAACCGACAGGTACCTAAACATGCCAACCAATTATCGATTAGGTCTTATTTATATTGTCCAGCGACACATGGAACTTGCAGGTAGGAGGCTACCACTCCTTAAATCTGCCAAAGACGAATGTTATTGATGATTAACAATAAATGTAGATACCACTACGAAACCGTCCGAAAAACCTAAGCGCGTACCATTAATTCAGCTTTGGGTTAATTAAGTGAAATTGTTGAAATAGCTATATAGAAAAAATGCGAGCTCGGAATCTTTCGATTGTCCGGTCCCCATCTGTTTCACGCTTAGAGCATTTCGTTGTATCATTTAATTACTCGATAGCAAATTTTTATTTTGAAATAGCCGTTTTCTTATTGCACAAATTTCCATAGGAAAGACGTATAATGATTTTGAGATGAAGAACGTAACTTCTTCATTTGACACATTTTAACAAAGACGCATTACAAACAACTTTATGTAGATAGTAAAACTTGCCAATAAGTAGTATCAATTAATTATTCGGAGTTACTAAAGGTAATTAATCAAAGGAAAATATTATTACGTTCTCTAAAACTGTTCAGTCTTTACCGCCAACCGGGTAATTTCGACTGCTCGGGCAACATCGACACCAAAGTGCTCCTTCATGTTTTAATGTCGTCACTCGTCAGTGCTCAGTGGTAACAAAAGTGAGGTTAAGATCAACAAACGTCGCGTAACATCATACCGAAGGTTGTATGTGATCAAGTATGCCTAGGAAATCACTAACAGTTATCGGGGGTCGACGATATTCGTAGTACCATACAGAGACCATTGAAAACGCGCTGGAGGATATAAGTAGTGATTAAGAGGGGCGTTTACCTAGAGCGAAACGGGTCATTTTAAGCACCTGCCGTTTTACATTTTACCGAGTTATTCGAAACTTTTTCGAAGTGAAATTTCAACATGGTCATGACAAAAGATGTAGCTACAACGTAGAGTTCGAGTTTTTTCTGAATTTGGTAGGGTAATGTAAATATTTGTTGTTATATTTTGCTTAAAAATGCGTATTTTTGGCGAGCTATTTCTCGAAAACTAAGGCACATAAACGAAAAATTCGAACTCCACGTTGTAGCTAATATTTCTTTGTACACTACCAAAAACATGAGCACGATAAATGAGTAAAAACATTCAAAAAATCTAAAACCGCAAACCCTTCCGTCACGAGAGCGAAATGCGAATGCCCATCCCCACCAGGTCCGTCGCGTGGTATCCAGTGAACAGTGAGGCTTAGATACAAACCTGTCGGGAATGATCGAGCGGTATACGATCTATTCCGATATGACTGAATTTCTAAGATTGTATGTCTAAATACACGTGACATAATGTTAAAACCTCTTTCACATTAATTTACTGTCTGCCGAAGCAATGGGGAGGCGGAAGGAAAATTATTATAAAAGTTCCTCCAGAAATCATAGTCGACATGCAGTTAGAATGAAATGTTCATATTTACAGAAATAAATGGGTTATTCCATATTTTGAATAACCTGGTATAATATCATAGTAAGTTACTAATATCATGCTTACTTTTTTATGCACACATTACAGTCAGCAATTTTCCGAATATTAGTTTAGCCCGTCTGTTGCTCGTACATACGATCTTTGCGTGATTTCAACATATCGGCTACCTTCTTACGTCCCATGTCCCGCTGGTAATATGGGTTGCATAGTTTACATTTCTGCCCGATCGCTCCAAGTAAATGCCCCTCTTAAGGCTTTCACGGTCGGAGTCATCCGTACTGGTAGATGATTCCGGTTTAGTTGGCCGTGGTTTTGGCGACTTCCTCTTCACTGACGTTCTCCCACTGCTGAGGTGAGCATTTTCAGAGCAGAGTTCATCGTGGAAGTAATTGTCTCCGAGCGAACACAAACTGTATGCTACTCCTTCTGTTCCTAGCACTTTTGTTTATTTGGTTTTCCAAGTATACAAATTCGTCTATCTCTTCGCATACCATTTTGCATCTTTGCGAGACATTTACAACCTCCAGCGTTCTGTTAGAAATTATTTATCATTCTACTACATGTACTACAAACCTACAACCTGACCGTCCTTTATGCAACAGAGTTCCCGAGGTCCTTCCTAACCAGGCGAGAGCTCACTCTTTTGCGGTGCCTTATTAAGCAAGAACATTGCAGATATGCCCTTATTTAAGTATCATTTCTTTAGATTTTACGCAGTTTTGTTTTATTCGGGTTTACTTTATACTACTAGTTACTAGCTACTATAGTATATTATGTTATGAGGAGATAAAATGAACTTTTATGTAGCAAGGCTGGAGTTTAACTGCCGAGCTTGCGAGGCAGATAGGTCCAGCCGCGTTACATAAAGTCATTTTAGCTCCAAATAACATATGCTATTTTTTTTAAACGTCGACAAAGAATCTAGCACTAATTAAAAATTTGAGTAGTTTTAAATTTGCGTATCGTGCTTCAGTGATTATTTTAGTTTGCTCTGGGAAAGGTTTCTCTAGTGACGAAATGTAAACAACCAGAAAAATAATTTGATGTGTCACAAAACCTGGCTGCATTTTGTAAGTTTCACCGAATATTCTAAAAATATTTCCCATTGGAACTAATCATTTTGCAGTTTTCGCCATGTCAGACATCGAATGCACGCCCCCTGAACTTTTAATAACGTTAATAAAACTTCATAATTTTAATCAAGTTTCCTTAATATTTGCCGCCGTGGCTGCAAATGATTTTTGCTGCGTATATGCAGCAAAAGTGAGTGTCATTGTTGCTAAGATATAATTTGACACTTTGGCTCCTATGCTAGCTGCAGAAAATTGCCACTTTAATAACGTTTGAAAAAAAAAGATATTATAATTACCTGTCTGTTGGACTTCTATTTTTAATAAATGTGTTATGTGAGCTGTTTCTTAAGTTAATTAAACATTGTTTTTAGATCCCGCACCTTAAGAATAGAGATATAGTATAGAACAGGCACTTCTATTAAGAACTTTTAGGGGAATCTGCATCGTAGATATAAATCTATAATATTTTTATTTCACTTTGTCCGGTTTAGTGTGGGCGTTGTCGTTGCCATCCAACATGTGACTGGAATTTTGTATAGATAACAAACCCTACTTCAAAGATACTGGGATTATGTTCTTTAATAAACGCGTATCTCCAGACACAGTGATCAACTCGAAGTGCATGTCACTTAAGAATGATATTTACGCAAACTACGAGGAAAAACATTCATCCAGATTGCATTTATTCGCTTTGCTTCGAATGAGTTTTGTGCTTCTTTGAAGCATGTGTTGGGGCCTCCTTTTCGCTGGGTTTTTCATACGCTAATGCAGACGGTGCTATTCAGCTCTATGCCTTAACCTTATATTGAAAAACAGTTATAACTTACGAATTGGATAATAATGTAAATTGCTTATTATCAATGTTTTTCCTTTAAGCGTACCCCTGAATCAACTCTTCATTGAAAATTGGTATTTAAACCACATGTTGTAAAGTAAAATCAAGTACTTTATTAACTACATGCGATTAATAAAATACATGATATTCGTGCTTCGATCTAACACATACTTAAATATCAGCAACACTTCAAAGGAGCTAAGCCATACCAATACGGTAGCAGCTTAGTAAATGAATGTAACACAAAATTCAAGTTTCCTTTTCATATGACACCACATACAACCATATCAGTTCCATTTATCAAGTATGTACAAAGACCTTTGGTTACATGAACTACGTCTGGTACTTGTATTTATCAAATAAATCAATACCATTTGTTTATTGATTAGTTTAACGCTGCTAATTAAGCGAATGCGTGATTCCTTTATCTCTATAAAACTTAACAGATTTAGTACATACCTAATATCTGAATGGAGCACTAGCCTAAATACGAACGAACTTGGTATACAAAATAAGCGCGCCTACTTGTACAATTATATCACTATATCAAGGAACATGGTATTCTACCCGAGCATTTTAAATTTTAGTACATGTCACTAAAATTTAATGTCTGGCCGCTCTGTGAGTGGAGATGATGGTGTAGCTCTTCCAAAGATTGTGCTGTCAAATTGGCGGGGTCACCCAGCATTCCCGCAGATGCTGTTGCGTTGGGACTCTGGCCTGCGTTTGAACTCCCTTGGGCGCTCTCCTGTCTCATAAGATTTCGTCTCCACTTTGCTCTGGCATTTTGGAACCAGACCTATTGGAAAGGAAACATACATAGATACTGAACTGCTGCTGAGCTTATTCGTCCAGTCTGATCATTTCTAGACCACAGCGACCGGTTTCGACCAAACGCGATTTCAAATAAATAACATTTCCAATGGGCGTTTGCATGTACTAATGTTTCGTTTTGTGAAGTGAGATACAGCTTGATTGACGAGAACTTGCAGCTGAGACACTGGACAGAATGATATGGCTCGTTCAAACTACTTTGTATTGTCTGGTTAAAAAAGGGACAGATTAATACGAGATTGTAAAATGCACAAAACATATTTTTAGGTAAGCGGCAAAATATCTTTAGAAGAAATGCGCTTTGTAATAACATTCTCCGAAAATTGCAAACCGCTCTTGTAATAACGCGTACCGCATTCATAACAATAAATTGTACCACGACAGGACTCTTAACACACTTATAAATAAGGTTTCTCCTTATCGTCTGTTACGAGGAGTTGGACTTCGAGTTCAACAATGGCCTCCGCTTTAACTTGTAGTTCAACCCCCTAATAGCCGACGATAAAGAGAAACTTTTGCATCGAAATTGAAAAACAGTTGTTTGTGGACAGATCATCAAAGATGTTACCAACGTGTTGCGGCTATACTGGGTAAAACCACACTTACGAAGAAAAATGACTTATGGTTGGGTTGAAACGAAACCGCAACCTCTTAATGGAGAAGCCCAATATCCAGGCGCTAAGGTTACATTATTTTCGACAAATCAAACGATTCCAGGCAGACGGTCGACCCATTGTCTACAGGTATATGGATGAGACCTATATTCATTTTTCACATACGCACCAGGAAGCCTAGAGCAAACGACGGTTTACTTCGACCAGTTTCCAAAGGAGAGGACTCATAATTTTAGGCGCTGGAAATGAAAATTTGAGTTCTGTCGATTACCACCATGAGGTGAATTGGACTTGAATCAAGAAGTGTTTTTGGCAACGACGCACCATGCTATAACGTTCAGAAAGACAAGTGTCCAAACATGAGTTTTAGCAAGGACACAATGAAACAATGGTTGATTAACCATAATTTGCCGTTTACAGACGATATGTTGAAAGCAGATTTATACAACTATACAAGCCTATTGACGAAATATTCCATTCTCATGGTCACAATGTTTTGAGTTTGCCGCCATATCATCCAGATTTGAACTCTGCAGAACTAGTTTGGACTAGCCTGAAACAATGTGTGGGGAACAGAATTATGCAATTTAATTTATCTACAGTCGAGAAACTGTTCAATGAATTCTTTTCGATGTTCTTTGCTGATGAATTGACAAAGAGATGTCAGCATTCTCAGAAAGCGTAATAATTATTCATGAAACAAGAACCCATATTGGAGGGACTGATCGATAGCTGAGAATCAAAGTGAGAGCTATAGTGAAGATTACAATATGTTAGAGAATGAGTATTTATGTGTAAATATTTTTTGTCTATTATTATTATTGATATTACTTTACATTTTTGAAAACATTTTTGCCATGCCCTTTATTGCAATTAAATTGTTCCTCGCTTCAAAAGTCGGGATTTTAAAAAATAAAGGCTCGTTTATCAAATATCCGTTTGCATAATTACGCTGAGCATATTTCTTTCTAAGGCCCGGTATTTCAGTGAGAGGTTAAACTTTGGGTTAAAGTAAACCGGTTTTATTGTTAAACTAAAAGTTAAACCCATTAGCGTATTTCAGTTAACAAATCTGGTTTAGTGAAAATCGGTTTAACAGTCGACAGTTTTAACGGAGGTTGGCGCTACTGTTGTGGTTGCACCTGCGTTGTAATACTCATAAGCTCATAGTATGTTTGCGCAACAGTTCGTTGACTTATAAACTCATTGACACTTCTAATAAAATACTGTTACAGTTCCAAGTTCTAAAGTGATATTGACAGTACGGCAGTTTACCGTTAACCCTCGTATTCATCCAGTTCGAAATTCGCTTGCTTACCTACATTAACAAAGAAAAGTGCCAAGACAACAATTACAGTTCGCAAAGGGATCATTTTCAGTTGGTTGTTCTGGAAAAATTACCGGACTGGGCTTTAAATTCTTTCGTCAGAACCACCAATGCCAATTTTTTTTTGTTAATTGTGAACAACCCCTAACTCCTTGCTCTGTAATAATTTCATGTTAGTTTGAAGTAGTTTTACCAAATCGATTTCCTTTGTTTCGAAATTTTTAGTGCAAAAACTCGTCGATCTTCATTATTAGCAAGAGTGATATAAAAAGTAACCCTCCTTAGGGCCGGTATTTCAGTCAAGGTTTAAACAAAACTTATCAAGATAAACTGGTCGCGCAGCGTATTTCAGTACTCGATTACGAGTAAAACCGAGTTAAATTCCTCGGCAACCCGTCAAGGAGGGTTAAACCCGTTTTTCGGGTTAAGCCTGCGCACTGCGCGATACTACGACTTCACGTTTATGTTTATAGAACTAAACTGAATTTCGTTTCGGTTTGTTGTGACAGCGTGCGGTTTTGTCTTTTACGTATATTTCTGTTGTGTGGGTTACTTTTTATATCACTCGAAAAGAAACCCTTGGTAATAATGAAGAACGACGAGTTTTCGCACTAAAAAATTTGAAACAAAGGAATCGATTTGGTAAAACTATTGTACTTCAAACTAAGATTTATGTAGGTATTACAGAGTAAGGAGTTAAGGGTTGTTCGCAATTAACAAAAAAAATGACATTGGTGGTTCTGGCGAAAGAATTTAAAGCCCAATCCAATATTTTTCCCAGAACAACCAGCTGAAAATGATCCCTTTGTAAATTGTAGTTGTTGTCTTGGCACTTTTCTTTGTTGATGTAGGTAAGCAAGAGAATGTATAACTTGTTCCTAATCCGAAAATTTCGAACTGGATGAATACGAGGGTTAACGGCCAACAGCAAGTTCCATACTGTCAATATCATTTTAGAACCGTCACAGTATTTTATTAGAAAAGACAACGAGTTTATAGGTTAACGAACTGGTACGTAAACATACGTATGAGCATTACGACGCAGGCGCAATCATAAAAGTACCGCCAACCTACGTTATAACTGTCGACTGTTAAACCGATTTTCACTAAACCAGATTTGTGAACTGAAATACGCTCATGGGTTTAACCTTTGGTTTAAAAGTAAAACCAGTTTATTTTAACCCAAAGTTTAACCTCTCACTGAAATACCGGGCCTAAGCGTGTTAAGCCAGCCATGAATAACGCGTACCGGGTACGCACCCTCTCAGTGCCGCGCGCACTTCCGTCTCTTTTCACCTGAATACGCTCCCACTCATTCTTGTGCGTATTTTATCTGAGTCTCGGACGCAAGTTCTCGTCGGTCGATCTGTACCTACGTTTTATACTTACAAATACTCATTAAGATTAGAAACAGAAATGTACTTTAATAATGCGTTAAAGATTTGATGTTAGAGCATACGTTGTCACTTGTACGTTTTTTCGTTTTAACACGATTGATGACATAGGTGAAAAGATTCAGTGACCGAAGTTCCGAAATATATCAATTTGCGTGTCACTTTCGTGTTGATTTCGGTTTATATACCTACCTGAAGCACCCTTTTTGAAAGGCCCGTCTTCTGCGCCAATTGCTTTAAGTCTTTAGCATCCGGATTTTGGTTAATAGCAAAATACGTTTTCATCGTGCGCAACTGGTGGTGTTTAAATGATGTGCGCATCCTTTTCGTCCTTTGATTCTGATGTCCAGTGCTGGAGGCAGGTGATGTCACACCAGAGGAATCGTACGCCAATGATTCCATTGAAGACGATAGCTCTCCTTGTTGTAGCATTTCTACAGAAAAAAAAAGATTATAGAATGTGTCGTTATACTAACGAACATAAGATTCATAAGCGTGGTTAGTATCATTTTCTTGCCTTTATTAATTTTACTAGTTTATCTATAGAATAAAGGAAAGTATAAGTTGGTAAAAAAATTATTCTTGTTTACTCCTTGTATTATTTCAATAAAGCCCCGTTGTGTAGTGTTGTGTTTAAAACAAACTTGATTCAGATTACTTGTAACCACGATTTAACAAAATATAGTAGTAAAAAATGGTAGATGAGATTTTCTTGTACCTTGTACTTGTATAAAGGAAAATTTGCTATATTGGGCCGGCGTTATTATTGAGTTTATAGTTTAAACGTGAATTAAACTGGTAAAGTGGCTACTAATATTGCTCCTGGTGGGTTTATGTCTTTATTTGATTGATTCTATGGAATATTTTCAGAAACTTGCACTTATATAGTTTATACAGGTACAAATTAACTTCAAGTTGCATTCATAACACTTAATATTTGTTGAATTTTTTATCGTATTTTGTATAACGTTGAGCATTTATTTATAAGAATAGTGTTGCATGTGCCCAATTCTACAGCACTTTTATTTGAAGGTATTTTGAGAATGCAGATTATTATACATTTTCAAAGTTGCTTTCATATATTTTTCTGTTATGTTAAGTATTTAGTTTTTTCTTACCATTGAGCTTTACATTTCAAAAGAACAATATTAAGCAATAACCTTCTGATATTTTAATCATTTATGACTATTACATAACTTTTTAGACTACAATCTCATTGTCAAAGTGACAAAAGACGAAAGTGCGTACTTTAATAACTTTTCTGTAAGAATATATCAATTTCGCTGTTGTTATAGCTCGTCAGCGTAGTTTAGGTCTAGTGCAGAGAGCATTGCTTAGAACTGGTTTTGCACATATACCAAAGGCTTGGTCACTTCCTTTAGGAAGTAAGTTCGCATTAAGGCAGCTAGGTGGCTTGCTCTAATGTCAGTTCATAGCTTACAGATGCAATCTAGTCCCTAGATAGACAAAGTACCGCAAATGTTTTGTCGCCGTGGCGCCAAAATGGCGGATATACGGTGACTCTTTAGGTAATTATATGTTTATAGGTTGTTAATGTCAACCCTATCTCCACAAGCGTTCTGTCAACGCGTCAACAACCTGTAAACACTAAATTCCCCAGAAAGCCATCATATGTCCGCCACTTTGGCGCCACGACGACAAACCAATTTCGGTAGTATATTTGTCTAGGGACTTTAGTTTTGTACTAACGTCGTACCAAGCTTTTGGTATATAGGCGAAACCAGTTATGTTATGCCCTCCGCACGAGACCTAAAATACACTTGAAGCTCTAACATCAGCGAAATAGATATCTCTGTACTTGTTTGCGGTGCAGACAGCATAGCATAGACAAGCTATGTCTATGTATGTCCGTTCTTGCCGGCCTGCAAAGGGTGCCGTATCAGTCTGCCAACTTGCTAGAATATAGGTCACTTCTTTTAGGAAGTATTTTCCATTAAGATAGCTAGGTGGCTTTGGCACAATGCCTGTTCATATTATGTATGATTGCCACTTTAAAAATGTGCGTTTCTATCAGCCTTTCGCATTGAAAGAAGCCTCAAAATGCATCCTTAAGCAACCTTATTTTACAAAATTTTCCGAGGGAGGATGTGATGATAATACTTACTTTAAACAATTTTATTTAAAAAAATTCCTGACCTCACGTGTACCTTGTTCCCTTGAGGGTTATTTAATTCTATATCTCAGGTACCAGGTTGCATACGTCATCGCCTTAATCCAGATTTGGCGAATACATCATAACCAGCTTCAGTAATTACGTTCAACGACAGACGTGAAGAAAATCGAATTTTTGATACCTTAGGTACCATGATGCTCGCATGATGCATATCCACATTCCACCACCACATTTAACAACAACTACATATCACATATATGAAAAATGAACATTTTGACCCTAGGGGCAGCACCCTAATGCTAGGGCACGGCAATAAACCATAAGCTACCATCCTTTCAATGCACAGGCGTCGAGATCTGACTAACCAAGTATGTTTTTTTATACTGAGGTATTGAAGGAAACTACCACGATGCAGAGAAATAATTTTATAGCGGACACGAAAAAAATAGAAATTCCTGTTGTTTTGTCTTTATTATCTCTCTGCGCAAGTTATGTATAAATTACCAACAGATACAAAATACAAATCTTGCAACTATCATAGTTTCCTTATTGTGTCAAAAAGTGCAATAAGACAACATGAAATATTCAAAAGTTGAATAACTTTTTTGTGTATAGATTTGGTGTGAACAGTATTTTTTGATAGTACCTAGTGAGATGCAACACGAATTTTTATGATGATAAAATAGAGTAAAGGATCAATCACGAAGTAATTGTTTCATCAGCAACATTTTTACACTTACTAATTAAAAAGTTGTAAAGCCAATACATGTGGAAATCAAGACAGTCCTTAGGGATACCTATGTCATTTCGTTTTTACGGAGACCATAAGGTGGGCAAAAACTCGTCGCGTTGAGCAGAGAACCGGTACTTGCGGAAATCGTTTTGATTGGCAAAAATCGGACGCAGCTGAAGAACGATCCTTTGAACATGCGACCTCGTTCTTGTTCACCTGACAAACTGACCGTATGCAGGCACTATGATTGATTTACGCACATGGACTAGATTGATTTATAATTAGAGGAGGTTGCGTCTGCCGGCGGATGCGAGCCTTATCAGCTCGCTAACCAGATATGGTAATTTTTTATACCTGAGGGAAATCCTTTGGTTACTTGCCGTACTGTCCCTAAATTGGGAAGTACGAAAAGAATTAAATATCAGGTTAAAACGGGATCTCGATAGCTCGGGATATTACATGTATTAGTGCAAAATGAAAAATACAGGGTGGTCAAGGGTATGCAACAGCAAATTGCGTTAGTCTCTAACAAATATACCATAACATATTTAATTGTGTAAATGTAGAGATCATGATACGCATAAAAGTATTCAACCTATGAAAATAAACGAAAAACACAAAAGTGTTGCTTTGATATAAAACAAATCGTTCCAAAATTAATTGCATGATTACAGATTCATAAAATTTCTGATAAATGTGAAATATCAACAGAAATTGCGAAGTAGTTACAAATGCAGGTATATTTTTGCTTATTTCACGGTAACGGGGAAAAAGAAATTATAACGCAAGGTTGACTTCAATTTGCGAGGTTACTTCTGTTACTAGTTTCAGTTGACCGTTAGGACGTAGGTCATCATTATAAAATTAGCTTTTAATGCCTTTAAACCCACTTCTGCTTTCCGAATTGTGTTTGGGGGGGGGGGGGGGATACGAAATGCAATAACCCGCAAGGGAACGAGGTACACATGTAAAATTTGGATGACGAGTACGCACCATGGTACCCAAAGGTACAAAAAAAACGATTCTGCTTCTTGGATGTCGTGGGATGTACTTTTTGATGATGAATATGATGGTGTAGCCAAATTTAGACTAAGGCTATGAATGACATGCACAAAAGTATCTAATTACTTTTTTAACAATGTAGGTGCATGTATTTATTTTAGAAACCATAATTTTATTTACATACAACGTGGACCCCAATATTAGACGCATTTATAGAGACGGAGCAATTTTTCACTTGCATGAAGAACGCAAGGACGCCAAATTTATATCTTGAGGAACACCAGAAGTTACACGGTAAGCAAAAGAAAACGCTTGAACTCAAAAGACTAACTAGGTTTATGCAATGTACGCAATGTACAACAAAAGATCAAATGCACATCACAGAATAAAGATTACACGGCTTATAAAGTTTATTTATTCCATATTATGTGTAATCAAATCATAAATTGTAAAAATTATAAAAGGTGCCGTTTTGTGGTTACGAAAGTTAGTATGGAGCGGTCATAAGTACCTTCACGCACTATAGAAATATCACATCAACAGTTCGTACAGCTACACTTGAATTGCACAAAATAAGACGAAGTATACTGGTAAACGAATTGACTTACTTATGTCCATTAGTGTATGCAAAAAAATTTGGAAGGTATAAACAGATTTATTTTTGTGGTCAATACTATTTCTATTATATAAAGATACATTTAGGCTACCTACAACCAAAATACTGTAATAGTAAATAAAGCTCAGACTAATAAAATGTTAAATTAAAACATTGAAGTAATTATTTATTATTATTTATGCGGTCTGTCTAAAACAACTAGGAATAGATGTTATAGATATAGTTAGATATTATATGTTTTGAAGCAAAACTAGGCAAATCAATGCAAATGCAGGTGTAAAAAATAGACTACGTGATTTTTGTGTTGACAACATAGAAAGTGAAATTATTTCATAGAATATGATTACATGTTCGGAAACATTTGAATAGCGACAGAAAGTATGTAGAAGAATAACAACCAAATGCAATGTTATTAATATTGATGAAGTGCAGATCCGTACAATGCATCACGAGCATGAGTAAGTTTCAAACGCTCCAAAGAATCATATTATAGATATCGTCTTAAGAACGTTATCCAAGAGATATGGGATTCAGTAGAATTAGTCTTTGCTCTAGTTTTTTTTTCGCTGCGGATAATTCGTTTTCTGAAATCTTAATAACGCTAGAACAGGATGAAAAGAGCAGTATGCCTAACAGATGCTTAACTAAGAGACCGAAGAAGTTACGAAGGATCTTTTCGATAAGGTTTCTAAAGGGAATACGAGGGTTAAAAAAGTGGATGTATCAACAAGAAAAACGAAACTTGGATATGCTCAATTTGTAAAATCCTACAGATACATATATGTAAATGTGAAGCCTGATGTGTGACTTGGGAGTCTTTATTTGTCCTACATGCAGGCAGCGCGGAATTTATTATTTGTCTATAAAATTGCTCATAGCCTTATTATCGACCTAGGCATGTAATAAGTGCTGAAATTGGGTTGTGCAATTTTTTTAGCACTATTAATGCTACTAGAACTGCATGATTAGTTTCACTTGTTATATGTAGTAATGTCTTTGTTTACCAAATAAAATAAGTTGTTAAGTTTCGTTTGTCCAGAATGAAATATTTTCCATTAAGCACATCTCATTTACTCGGCAATACCTTATTGATAGTTTAATTTCATCATTAACAGAATACTAATTATAGGCGATAAATTTTAGTAAACTGAATCGTGTTAGCTCCATGTTAACTTTTCAGCGGAGGGATAGTATATTAACATATCGATTCCCTTTCACATAAGAGTACGCACTTAACAATTATTTTTATTGCGGCCATGAATAGAATCCCGCACGCATTGAATTTCACCTTGGTTTATTTACATTTCGTTGCATTCGTATCTTACGTTCTGCAATAGTCAGCACAGCGAAGGGTGAAATACATCGTACGCTGGTTTATGGTATGGGGTGTTTGTGTATCTGGTGCACTTGAGCACGTCTCTAGGGTCATTCAGCTCAGGCGTACCTTATGTACCCGTGAGAGTCCACAACCACCTCCACTGCAGTTATAGTTTAAGTACACTTCAACCCGCTGTATGCCGAACAGAGTAAATACAATTAGTTTTGTGCGCCGTTCCAAATAGAACATTTTCAATAAAATGTTTAATGAGTGATACAGTTCGTCTACCATTAAATTGAATATTATATGTAAGTGAACCTGCGAAGATGTTAAGCAACACAAGACTGATAGAACTACACAATATATCTTAGAATTACTATAATTGAAGCAATTTCAAATCACTTCGATAAAAAAGATATTGTTAGTGAAAAAAGTAACACCGGTAATGTTGTCATCAGGGGTAGTTTTAGCCTTTGTGGGACCCCAGGTGCTTAGGAGCCAAAACCTCACTATCCATGGGCGGACGGAATATTGAGCATATACACCTAAGCGCTACCAATTTTAGTGGGTTGCGTTAAAAAGTGATGGTGGTCATCTTTCGACTGCGCGCCTTTAAGATATAAATGTGAGTAGTAACAATATAATCGTCATATCGCATAAAGTAGTTCGACGTTTTATCTCTACTTGAAGAATCGTCCTAGATGTCTCCAGCGTCTGATAACAAAATATCATACCTGTTTTATGTAGTTCCTTTTGGCTAACTCCTTGTTTGAGTCTTTCCATCCTGTCATTTTTATATTATTAAGGAAAAATCAAATTGGCCTTAACTTCTGGATAACGTTAACATTGACGAAGATAAAATTTTTGGAGTGCATTTCCCGTTATTATATAGTGTTCTTAAACAATGTTTCTTGTGGTTGGAAGTACTGCAGACCAGGTGTATATTTTCAGGTTGTTATTAAACTAGATACGATTACCCTAACAAGAAAGCATAACCGCGTATGAATTAAAAGCCACTATTTCAGTTCTAAAAACCGACACAGCATTAGTAAAAGTAATTGGTAAGTAAAAGAAAGACCCCTTCGTTAACCCAGCATCAACTTACAAAACTGCAGCCTATTTCATTTTCCGCGTAGTGTTTTCGTCGTAGTTTACATTTAATCTTAAAGAGGCTACACCATCCTATTTTTGTAACGAAATAAAATGATATCGCTTATTTCTGCGGATACCATGCCTTCATCGTTAGTTATGTGCAATGCGTGTCCATTTTATTAACAATAAAACTTTTCCCCAGATTTTGCCAGGTAAAAATGTGTTTTCAACTAACTCACAAATATTCCAGAAATTATGACAATGGCTTTCTTGTAGCTGGAATAAGTAATAAGTAACATACCCGGTTTAGATGAACTGACTGTTGCGCAAATAACAATACTTTTACTCGAGCTTCAAAACTGAAGTTGCGTTGGTTAGCCAGAAAAATTTGATACGGTTTATTTCATGAATATGAGTTATTTCTGTTGCTTTTTGGGATGTTTACCCACAAATGGAATAAAATATTAGTACTTTCAACAAGTGATTCAGCACTAAAGCATAAAAAGCAGATAGACTAAAGCGGTTTTATTAACTTGTGAAGTTTAAAGAACAACTAATGCTAAAAACGCATTTGCTTCACGTCTACCTACGACCGCATACCCATGAATATCCCGTTCAAAACCAATTACGCAATATAGAAAAAACGTATTCAGTAATAAGAGCAAAATAGATAAATTTGTATATGAAATACATTGTTACTTCTGTAAAGTTTGTTGCCTTTCTGACGATGATATTAAGGTTTTGTCTGAAAACAAATGCAACTATCCCTTACCTCCCTTATTTCTACCTTACGGTCGCTAACTTTTTTAGATATTGCTAGTGGAGCATTTCTGTTCTTGACAGGAAAAATGTTTCTTTTAAATTAAGCAAAACAAACAGCAATGCTCTTGAGTAGACACGCCTTAGTCCCCACTTTGGGGGTCTTTGTGTGAAACGGTAGCTTTACAAACTATGGCGTAGGTTGGTACGAGTACAGAAACCTACATTGCCGATTGCTCGGTCATTTGGTGAAAATCGGTAATACGTCATATAGTGGTGGCTTTACGAACTACTAAGCAGGTTGGTACGGTCTCCAGCCGTACAGAAACCTACATTGCCGATTGCCCAATGTGCGTTTGAACCCACTAGAAAAAAGTTACTTTGAATAATAATAACCTTTATCATATTCATTTTAACTGTCATGTGTTTAAGATAGACCTCTCTAACAATACTTAAGTATAGTGTTCGTTTTAAGAATTAAGGAAATGTCTAAATATTCTTCTTATAAAAACTGTATTGCATGTATTTAGCGATTGTTGTATGTTGTATTTTGTGACGAGCAAAGTGTTACTGATTGAATTATCAGATTTCCACATTATGTAGAATATGGTGTAGAGCTTCTAACTTCAGAATATAGGTAGTTGTCCAATTTGCATCTACGAATAAAGGGTGTGTTGTTTAAATGTATGATTGCAAAACTGCCTGCAAAGGGTTTATTTTGACAACGTGTTCCAATTGTTCTTTTTTATATAACGAGCTCGCCACATGGCAGTACCTGTACAGAATGACTAGGCTATACCTGGGACCTGTAATAACTTATTTTTTGAGACAATAAAAATATTATGAATGAAAACCATCAAATAACCTTTTAAAAACATTAATTATGAGCCAATATTTACTTTTGTTTGAAATTTAATCCTATCGCTTCCTCCTAATCATTTATATTTATCCCTTTTGGTCGCTAAAAGTTCGATAGTACTGTTTTATAGTTTCAGTACATATTGCTGCTTAAATAGTACTTTTATTTTTGTGGTGCCCAGATAGTGATATTATTCTCCTTAAAGACTAAGTTGATATAAATTCAAATATGTGTTAGTGCAAGCATTATATCTAATATCTAGGTGCTAATAAATCTTAATATTTATGGGACATTCTATTTTTATTGGATTAAAAATATATTTATGTTGTGTCCAAATTTTCAATATTAATTTTTCTTAAACATTTTGTTTTAATCATGCCTTCACTACCTTTTCGGCCATCCTTCTCAATTTATCTTATTTGAAAACACAAACACCATGTTATTTTTTCTCTCATGTCTTGTAAGAACCGTTCTTTTGTGAATAATTACGTTTTTTATACAAACTTTGAGAATCAGATCCGTGTTTAGAGTAGTTGGATAATGTCGACAATCAACTATAAATAAACATGCTTATTTTTATTGAATTTAAGTAAAATCGAATCTTTTTTACGGCATGAGCGCCAGCTGAATGAATGAGTGGGCAGCTTTCACTAAAACAATTAGCTAGATATACATTTTAAATCTTTGCCGAAAGCTTCCAGTCGGCTTTAGGTATAGCTTATGTGGCAGAGGGCAGATAGTGTGCAGCCATAACGCGCTGACCAATTGGCTACCGTATCCAGGTTATCCAATCATCGATCTGTGAATACTTTTCATCTGTCACCAAGCATCTGACTCGGCCACCCAGCATCAAAGCGAATCCATAAATAACGTACCGATTCGATACCCATCCTGTCGCTTACCGAACCATTGCAGGATAACTCGTTTTCGGGAATAAAATAAAAAGGTCGGCTTGGCTTCTCGATTCCGCCGCGGATATAGGCAGGTAGCAGGGCAGTCGAATAAAACAGTGGCGCAGACATAGGCTAGCCAACATGAAGAATATTTAATTTTATTTAGGGCTTCATTTAAGTAGTTCAGATTTGTTTCTTTACGGAAGTTGATAGTGGATACAAAGATCTTGAGTAAGGCTCACAGTAGATGACGTTTTAATGCTAATAAAAAATGAGATTGTGATATCGACTACTAAAATTACTAGTTTCGCTGTGTATTTTATATAAGTAAAACCCTCATCCTTATACATTTAAATACCATGGCGAATATTTGTTTACGATTTATAAATTGAAAATGACTAAGAAATTTCTAGTCAAAGTGACTATACTACTAACTAGCTAACATACATTGAGTTAACAGAAATTAGTGTATCCGTATTTTGTAGGTTAGGAAACATGGATCAGTTGATGTTATTTGGCTTTATAAGGGTACGTCCTGAAATGATGCTGTCTCTCCTTTGTCTGATACCAATACCGCTAAGATCCTACAGGAACTATACTCCGATCACCGAACAAATGGAGTGATCATGATGCGTGTTCTTCACGTAATTTTAAAACCGTAATATAATTTTTTAATTAATTGTTCAGTAATCAAAAATTTGTTATAAAGATTAAATCGGATTTGAATAAATAGCATCAAATCCGATAACGAGTAAGATGCATACAATTTACGTGATCACTCCATCTGTTCGGTGATCGGAGTATAGTAGGTAGTTGATTCACACGCTACACCAATAATGTTTTTAAAGCTGGCATTCTAGAGAGAGAGGGCGAGAGAGAGCGACAAGATATGTGCGACGTAATGAGACAGAATGGGCATAGAGAACCGCCTAGTTTCACACAACAATACCACTCAAAAGCTACTGAATATTTAGCGACAAGTGATGCTTATAGGAAATATAAAATATTTAAACTAGAGCCCAAGCTATTTTTCAAATAAACATAGGTGCTTAACGTTTTGTACTAAAATTGCGAGGTCTTCCTTTCAGATTGTTTTTAGTCTACACTTTTAGGAACTACTTAGGTTGCACGTACAAAGCAGAATGTGTGAAAATGTCGATAACAGGCTTTAATTATTGAGTGCTGCTAAGAAAGAACAAAAACGCACAGCGAAATCTAACGGATCCACTACAAAATAGAGGCACGTGCTTCTAACTACTAAGGCCAACAGTAAGGATCTATAGTAGTTAAAAGGAAGAAACCTATAAGCATGAGCGAATGAGTAAAAGAGAGAGAGAGAGAGAGAGCGCGCGCGAAGATCCGTCCGAGATAACAGCGAGCAGAATGCAGAGCAGAATCTAATGGAGCCACTGCAAAATACAGCTATGCTGAGCTTGGKTGGMAAGTCGATATCTCCGTCTGATGAGCTGCGAAAACAGCAAAACTCATGAGTTACAGGGTAGGGCTTTACAACAAAGTCAGGTAACATATTAATTTACTTATTGAGTGGTGCTGTTTTGTAAAAAATATGCTTCTCTCTCTCTCTCTCTCTCTCTCTCTCTCTCTCTCAAATCTTTCATTTTCACCAATCTGAACTTCATTTGCGCATCAAATCTGCTGTTATAGTGCAGCTATACGCAAACGTACATTAAAGCTGCAACACTCGTAAATTTTCATGTAGAATCGTATCACATTTATTTTTTAAGTATTCTCCTAGTTGGAGCAAACTATTTTAAACTCATTGCCAGTGCTTTCTGCACCAGTACGATTTGCCACTCCACTAAGCAACACGCACTCTAGTGTTGTTTTTGGCAAGTATTGTAAGTGAGTCGCACGTACTTTGGTTGTATGCACGTAGAAGCTAGTTATCATATTTTTTTTCCGTTTTTGTAAGCGTTTGCGCTGCGCATTACCATGTATTACTCCCTGTAACTGTTCATAGTAAATTTAGTTAAGTTTACTCGTGCAATGGAAGTCCCACAAAAGAAGAGACTAAATAGAACAACTCTTCATAAGTCATAAGTATTATGTAGTGGGTACAGTTGTAAGCAATCCCCTACATTGCTCATATAATTTCATTACTTCCCATCGCAGGGCCTCGAAAAGTAAATAATACTAATGAAATAGGACAAACTGAACAATCTGATATAAGGAAACATTTACAGTTACGTACTACGTCACGTGTTGTCTTAAAAGTGCCATTGTGCCAAGTGTACAATGTGACTCCACTATTATTTTTCCTTATGCTGCACACGATTTTATAAATAACCATAACTTAAGAGCACTTCGTCTAAAAAGCGAACGTAATAATGTTAGTGCGAGCGTAAGTAAATATTATTTAATGTAATAAATCCCTTTATTATCTTATTCAGATTCTAGACTCCGGGGAAGCATTCACATAATCAGTAATCTGACACATTGCTTATACGTATTCGCAAGTACATTGCAACTTCATTCGAAATCCCGCAATTCGATCCGTACGCACACACGCTGCGACTCACTAACGATCAGCTGACCGAATGGGGGAAACTTAATTTGAATCGCGGATAACTAAGGTACAAACTTGACTTACTTGGTATTAAAATAATCATTAGATGCCCCATCATATAATCTTACTGTCAACGCTTTGTTGCAATATAGTACTTAGATTCTCCCTTACTAAGAAGAACACATTAATTGTCAATAGCTTATTTGCTGGCTATTTTCGGCACATCCCAGTAAATCTTTTAAAAATGATTAAACATTTTTTGCGTCCAATAAGCCAATATTTACGGACAAACTAAAAGACGGAATTAACGTACGTCACTGGCTACCATCGACATCGAAACTGGTCCTGTTTTTAGATGGTGTCGTTTGAAATCGCCGTGGTGACCCTTTGTTGGCCGCATTTTTTAGCTTTACTGTTAATTGGGTGTTTGTCTTTTGTTTTATGGTTTTTAGGGGCAACAACGTTCTCGGAATAGAGGCAGCCGTGCTTCCAGATGCCACTTATTGATTTGTTACAGCCCAAAACAATGACACCTAAGAAGAGGAGCCCAGCGTCAGCATCACCTTGTTAAAGGAGGGTACATGAATCTCGTTGGGATTAATTAATCATAACACGGTGAATGGACAAATTAAATGACAAACACGTACTGATACGAGCACGGTCAAAAATGTACCGGATATAGTGGACCGTTAAGCCATTTATAAACCTTATTTACAGTACTGTCGCTGGTTCTAATTTATTCATTGAATATTATAAACTGTTTGCAAATCTTGTTTGCTAGATATCTAATTAGGTTTCTTGAATATTTTTTATTTATTTAAAATCTTTTGAGAAGACTATCAATTATACTTTTAAATCAAATTACTTTAATAATCTCTTTTAAACTAGTGTATGGGGTCTGGTCCTTATAGTTAGTGCTTTTAGGGATATAAAGATGTAGAACTTTTTACAAGCTATAAGAATACGTTTTTGAAAAAATGTTATTAATATAGCAAAATTTAAAAAATGAGCTACATAACTTTTCTTTAAATGGAACACCTTATATAAGATTCCATAAAATAAAAGTTCATTTTCTCCCGTTTTGAAGAATATAAGCATAGTCAATATCTAGAAGGCGAAATATTTCATGTCAAATATACCATTTTAATGTTTATTGCCGAAACAATAATCAAGGATTGCCGTTATTTAAATGAAGCGGCTGGGTAACCATGGATATTTTGTAAAAACAAACAAGTAAATAGTTGTCAAATTGCTAAATCTCTGAAAGTAAAGCTTCACAATGAAGTAGAAAAGGTTTATTTTTATCATAACAACAATATAACGACATTAAGAAATAAAAATAACAATTAATGGTGAGGAATTAAACAAAATATGTTTTACACTTGTTCGATATGCCCGCCATTATTAATAATACATTTGTTGTAATCGACTTCGATTATGTGACCCCACCATTTTAGTTGCTGTTGTTCTATCTTGTGAAGTATTAGTCCTGTTCCTAAATCTTCTCTTACTGCTTCGTTTATAATCTTATCTCTTCTAGTTATACCTTTTATTCTCTGCAAAAATCTCACCTCTATTGCCTCAATTTTATTTTTTTGGTATTGTGTTGACTTCCAGCTTTCGCTCTCAAATGTTAGTACCGGTAAACACGTCTTATGTATGGCCATTTTTGTTTTATTTGAGATCTCTTTTTTTCCTATAACACTATTACTCTTAGATATTTATATGTGATTACTTGTAAATTTTTTCCGTTCAATATTATTCTTGCTCTTTTGCTTTTTCTTCCCACTTACATTATTTTAGTTTGTAATAGGCTTCTAGCGATTTCGCGTATATAACGAGGTCGTCTGCAAAAACATTCTGATACCTCGACAGGTGTCAAATTTAGATATCCAACTTGAACTTTCTTTATGCTCGGACTTGCTTCTTTCATTGTTATCAATTTATAGGACGAAATAATGAAGGGCTTAGTCCCCTTACCTGTCTGAGGCGATTCTTTCTTAGAAATTCTCCTGATTCTAAATCATTTATTCTTTTACAATTTCTTGTTTTCTTATTATTTGTCCATTATAACGGTTTTTAATTGTGAATATGCTTTCCTCTTCTCTAGATTCTCCCATATTTTTGTACGGGGACTCTGTCAAAGACTTTTTCCAAATCCACAAATGTCAAATAAAGTTCTTTATTTTATTTGAATGTTTTCTCGATTTTTTGTTTTGTTACAAATCTATGATCTTGGATACATCTACCTGTTCTTAAGACACATTGCGATTCTTCTAACTGCTCTTCTGTGCATTCTCTTTCATTTTCTAGATTTTGTTCGTATAATTTGAGGGCCACACTTAAAATGTAATTCCACGATAATTTTTGCATTGAGATTTTCCCCTTTTTATGAACCGGTAGAATAACTCCTATTCCCTAATCTAGTGGCACCTGTTCTCCCAACCAGGACATGTTCTTTAATTCTAATAGTGCCTTCCTTCTTTTTTCTCCCAGATGCTTTATCATTTCTGCAGTAATCTGCCTGCCCATTTTTGCTTTTAGTTCTTCAAGGATTATGTTGTCCGTGTTTCTTCTTTTATGTTCATCTTTACTACAATGGTTGTATATATTCTTCAAGTACTTTAAGATCTTGTAGAATAGTTTTTGGTTTTATTTCATAATGCTTTCTATTTGTTATCCGAATTTTTACCATTCCTTTCTCTTAGATTCAGTTACTAATTCTTTCACGCTTAATCTTAGCTTTTTATAGTTTTCATAATTATCGTCGGTTTGTGAGTGCAAGTAATTTTTATATAATCTCTTCTTCTCTTATACTTGTGCTTTAATTTGTGCGTTTCACTGTCTGCTTTCTGTTTTTATCGTTTTATTGCTCATTGCACAAGTTTCCGAAAGACCTAACATCTCTAGAAACATAGAGCTTAATTTATTTGTTTGGAACTAGTGAGCGATCAAAATTCATGTACCTGGAGAGTTTCTCAAAATTTAGAAATAGCATATGGTCTATAAAATCTGCTTTTTAATTGTTAGATACACCGGCTAGTGGGGCTAATTTAGCTGAAAAGTCTTACAGATATCTTCTTGCGAACGCTATTTTGTTTGTGACATTGATTGAGGGCCTATTTTAGGGACTACTGAAAGTAGAACTAAGTTATAAACTTAAAATAATGCAACAGAAAATTATATTTCTTGCCGCTAAATTGCCACCGAGCCTAAATCAAAATGTGTGTTCTATTACTCTTCAAGTACTTATTGTTGCGAGGATTTTGTGTGAAGTTCTTTGATAATTTTAGAAGATACGAATCCAGGTTTTCAATGTAAACAAATATTCAAGTATAAAGCTYTACATTCCTCATCAAGCTCTTATAGATTATCCTATCCAATCCTTAACGTGGGTTCTTTTAGTTCCTTAAACCATAAGTTCATTCATTAAGCTTCATGTGGAAGAAMTTTAAATTTTATTTATTATATTTAATATTAAAGATAAAGATATTCTACAATATTTCTTTCTCTTAAACATAAAAAAGTAATGTAGCAGAAACGAAACAGATATACCTAGGTATATATTTCTACGAAAATATAACCAATGCACATTTTTTTATGTGGCAGCAGAGAAATTCAAAGAAAATATTTACTGTTTGTTGCACTCAGCTGTATAAAATACTTGCATAACCCTAAGCGCCTTATCACTGTCAGCAAATGCGTCTGCCATGATCAACGCTCCTAAAGAGAATTTTAATTTATTTTAGCAAAATTGTTGCACAAACGGTACACTAGCCCATATAATTTTGCAAACAATCCCATACTAACTAGTTAAATACTAAAAGTAAACAAACATGCACAACTCTTACAGTTTATATGAATTAGACTTTCGCGCTTACCCAACGTTGCAGCTGCCATTCTCATAGTTACAGGAATATCTCCACAAGCATCACCCTCGGCAGCAAGTTTTCGCTTTCTAGGTCTCCCTTTGTGATGCTGTGGTGGAGTACTGGGATAATAACCTGAAGGGGATTCCCCACCTCTAAATACTAAATCAATTGCGTCATTCGAGTCGCAGTAGTCGAGAAGTTCATAATGCGGCCTAAACAGCAAATCTTGTGATAGGTACCAAAATTTCCCATCAAAATTGGTTTCTTACCTGCAATATATAAGTCCTCCCCTCATACCAAAGTGGTCACCCTTCGATAAAAGTGCTCCACATGAAGTACAGCAAAAGCAGTGTAAGTGATAGACAAGATCTCTTGCCCTCATAACTAATTCATTTGCAGATATTCCAGCTTGACAGCGTCCGCATCTCGTAACGGCGAATATTCTGTAAATTATAGAATTGTAAATAATTGGAACATTACTTTTAGGTAAAACTGACGTTCATGAAGATTTATACCGCGGTTATGTAAAACCGTATCCATTGTGATTTGCTAAAGGGTTTGCAAGAGCAGTGTTCGATGTACAAGCGAAAAACAAATATGTTGTACCTATAAGTTCCTAAAAGTTGAATTTATACGAGGCATATTCGTAAATGTAAAGTTGTTTTGTCGTTAAAAAAGTACTCGTTTGAAAAATCTTTTATTCAGTTTTAGTTTCCTACAAACGTATTTTACTTTTTTATGATATCGAGCTTAAGATCCTCGTTGTTATCCAAACGTTGTGCATAAGCGACTGTTTGAAGTGTCACAAGAGGAAATAGTTGCTAGGTGCAAGGTCGAGAATGTAAGATGGGTGGACCAAAAGTTCCCAACGAAAATCGTAATTCCTTTCATACTTAGTTGTGGCAGCGGTGTGGAGACGAACATTGTTGTGGAAGATAGCTATATCGACAATTTCACCTAGGATTTTTTCTGAGTCGTTTTTGGTGAAGTTGAATGACACCGTTACATTGACCGTACTACTGTAGGAAGACAAGTCATCTTAGTCTTATCGATAACGATCCAAAAACGCCCGTCTACTTGGTATTCTTTGCTATTTGTGCTGATCCGCAAGCATTTTTGGTACCCATCGTGCACACAATTTCTGAATATGATGGTATATGTTCTCCTGAGCTTGATGGCTGTATCGATATCCTTTGTTCTGTATCCATTAGCTCTCAGTGTAGTTTTTAGATGGTTCAGTTCTTCTTGCAGGTATTGTGGATCCGATATTTCCTTTGCGCGGGGTACCAAACTTTTTATGATGCCTCTCTTCTGTGCAGGATGGTGGTTCGACTCTGCGTGTAGATACCTGTCAGTATGAGTTAGTTTTCGATAGACCCTATGAGCCAGTTAGCCATTGTGTGCTTTCGTAACCAACGTCCAAAAGTACGGAGGCGTTGTCCTCTACTTCCATGGTGAATCGAAGGTTGGGGAGCCTGCAGTTTAGGTGATCCAGAAATCCGTGTAGAGTGTCCTTTCCATGCGGCCAGATTACAAAAGTATCGTAGATGTATCTATACCAATGCGTGGGTCTTTTAGTAGCCAATGCATCCTCTTCGAATTTTTCCATAAAGATGTTGGCCATCACTGGGCTTAATGGATTCCCCATGGCAACACCATCCTTCTGCTAGTAGAAAGTGCCAGTCCATAGAAAATAGCTTGATGTTAGGCACTGTTTTGTTAAACTCACCTCCTCCTCAGGTAACCATGCTAGTAGTAAATCCATAGCGTCGTTAACGGGTACTTTCGTGAATAGCGATTATACATCGAAACTTACTAGCAAGTCGGAAAACTTAATCTCGATGTTTTGTAAGATTTCCACAAAATGTGACGAATTCTTGATGTGGTGTGGAGAATGGCCCATAAACGTCTTCAGCTTGGCAGCGAGATGCTTTGATACCTGGTATGTTGAGGAGCCTATCGCGCTCACAATGGGTCGTAGGTATACTACACGCACCACGCATTGTCCGTCACAGAGAACGAGCACGCTATAAGAAGAATAAGTTCAGATTACAGCAACCAAACCTGAACATCACCGAGGATGCTGCCGGCGAAGAGCAGCGAAACGTTTGACCATGGCATAACAGCCCGGAAGAAATCATCATCAGAATGTCTTAAGCTATTATTTTGGGCTACTTTAACATACTGACACTTGTACTACTACTATTACTATTAAATATTACATAAATCCAAAGTACAAAGCGTCTGATTAGGATGTTATGCCATTTTAAAGGAAATTTTAATCCTGATATTAATGCTTTATTAATTTATAGCTATAAGTAAGTCGGAGACAATTTGTGATAATGAAAACAGTTTCTCTTTTGTTCAAGTCGGCAAATATCCCCAGCGCCACCTAAGCGTAAGCTCTTCATACCAGGCCGCAACGACTGTGGTAGCCGCTTACGACCTGGGGTAGGTTGTTATTTATTTAAGATTATAATATGTTCAAACGAAACAAGTTGGCGTCAGGCTCGTAGTGACATCCTCGATCCAAATTTAATCCCCAACGCACCATCGCTTTTCACAGCAGTTTTTTATATTGAAGAATGATGAACGTTTTGTCTAGGTATAGCTGGACGGGATCTCACTGCATAAGATTGTACATAGAATAGCAGTCTGCCTACATTGATTTGAGAAATATCGTTATATCAGTAAGCTTTACTTACGCATCATGCTCGAATAACCTTGTATCAACAAAAAATTATTTATCCATTAAACCACATTACATATAATCTTCTTCTTCAGTTCATATGCAAATAAATATTTGTCGTTATTGAATGTAATCGGTACCTACGCAGTCCTTATCTATAATTTATTATTTCGATTTTTTCGATAGGTTTCTTTAAAAGTTGGAATAGTTTACCAAAGTAAAAGCATTCGCTTGTGTTTCTAAATACTGGAAGTGGATTTCGCTCTCTTTTTAGTAGATATTTTTAAGATGCTAATAGAGCCCTGTTAATTTTATATTTTATAGTGGATACAAAGAGCATTGCCCTGAAGATGTTGAATGTAATGGCAGACGAAATGTCACACATTCTCGTCCGAGAATTTGACGAATGTATCTTCTCACTCATCACATCTTATTGCAGTTGTATACCGATTAATTAAAAAACTCTAATTGTAACAAATTTGTACAAGTGAAGAATTCTAGTAAAACAAAAGATTTGCTTTTATATGTGTGTAACTAGGGGCATAGCCATAATTTCTACATCGGTACCTTTTTGAAACATCTTATGTACCCACATCGTTAGACGAGCTTTAAATGCATGATCCTGGGTCATCTTTTATTTATGAAAAATACGTTAACATGTAATCGAAGCGCCATTAACTACTTATATCCCTTCTGTCTCTGCATCTATTGAAGACGTCTTTCATGTCCAGACTGCCGTAATAGCGACTGAACCGCTGTCAGGTCGGCTTATTAAAATTTCTCGTAGTCTCAGCATTTTTATCTTAAACAGGTATGAGTACGGCAGGTAGATAGATAAACTTCACTGAATAATGCTTGCCGTTGTGTTTTTGCCACAAGCAATGTGAGTATAACAAGTACTTATAAACTACACCACCATTATAGCAGGTACTTCAGGTAATTATTTTGTAATCTGCAGTAAGATTTACAAGCATTCCATGTGTTTAATGGGAATTTAAGTAAAACTTTCATAAAAAGGCTAACCGATTATTTAATATTAAACCTAACAATTCTGCAAAACCCACTCCGATTACATCGATAAACGCAATTCCCTCTTGGAAAGCTACAGTGCTCTGCGCTTATTTATTGTTGTGCTTTCAACCCATAAAGCATGTTTGGATATGGCACGTTTGTTATAGTAACGTCTTGATGTGGGTGTTACGACGGGAGCCCTATGCATAAACAACGCTTATTTGTAAGTGGCGCCTGCAGCGGACGTCCGAAACAACTGCAGGTTCACATGGGAACAATACCATTCACAAAACTTACGAGTTCGTATGACAACTAGGTATGTTTCAGATTTATGGCAGGTAACCGAGCTAGCTTTATTTACAGTAAAAACAACTTGAGCATGTTAGGGTTTTTCCTTAACTATGGTCAAGTACATCAAGCGTTGTTTGGCTGTCTTAATAATACGTGCTGAAAAAAAAACGCATTTTATATACATATATCGCTCCAAAACGTTAAAATAAACTTTTACTGTGTGCTCTGTTGCCTTAAGCCGTAAGTGAACAAAACTAAGAGTTGTGTGATATCAAGGTTTTTAAGGATATGTGGTCTGAAGTTTTCTAATATAGTTATTTATTTTATTAATCAGTAGTTATCAGTAACGTGATAACAAGATGTCATCAAGAAACCGTATTTCATTGAATCAAAAATTTTGTTACAGTTATGTCCCATTTATTACCTGTAACATATATAGATATAATATTTGTTCTAACATACAAATAACGGAAGGTGTCCCGCCTAAGAGTGTGCTGGTTCCATCTCTTACTATTCAATCTAATAAAAACTCATATACAGCGCAATCATACTTTAGGTACCATGAAGCGTGGTCCTTCATAGCTTTAATCAGTGACGTGTCCATAGGCGGGGGTTATAACTAGGGCTGGGCAAAGTATCGATGCTTACTCAAAGTATGGATGCCTTTAGCGGTATCAAGTATCGATACCACATTCAAAAGTATCAAAGTATAGAAAGTATCGAAGTCCAAAAGCATTAAAAGGTATCGCAATATCTAAAGTATTCAAAATTATCTGAAGTATCGAAAGTATTCAAAATATCGAAGTCCGAAAGTATTCGAAAGTATCGAAGTATCGAAAGTATCGCAGATCGAAAGTGTTTAAAAGTATCGAAGTATCGAAAGTATTGAAAAGTATAAAAGTCCGAAAGTATAAAATACTCTGACCAGCATAAAAAACGCAACACCTGAAATGATGACCCGTTTCAAACTGCCATAACTTTTAAATGTCTTACTCGTTCTGAATGAGTTTCTTGTTTATTCAAATGGGCTACCCTTTGATAACATTTCTGTACTAGCCCTCCCCATTTAGCGCTCTCAAACTTTAGCAGGGGGGTGAGTTAGGCTAATGCGTGCTTTCTTCCACCACCTTAAAACTTTTTGTGGGTGCACCAACAAAAAAAGATAATTTAAAAAAAGGAGTTTGTAGTCCCGTCTTTTGTGAGCACTCCTGATTTTAGTGCGAGTGTCTATTGTTTTTCACACCCAAGTTGGAAGCTCTAAAAGACAACGCAGCTGTTTTGGCCACACCATGAGAAATTAAAGCAAGACATGGAAAATGACAAAAACAATTCTGTGATGATCTGCGAATGGCGCTTGCAGAAGAATGGAACCTAATTCACCAAAATGAAATACAGAATGTGATAAGAAGTATGCCTCGGAGGATAAGGGATTCAGTTCAATCGAGGGGGGGAAATATCCGTTATTAACTTACTTGTTATTGTTGCGTTTATGATTCTGATTTTGTTTTTTACCTTGGTAAAATAAATTGTTGGCATTGCGTCGTCCAATATTTTGTTACATTTTGCTCATGACAGTTCAATTTGATTGCGTCAATTTCTATGGCTTGCTTTAGTTTCTGATGGTGATGCCAATACAGATGTGTTGTCTTTTAGAGCTTTGTAACTTGAGTGTGAAAAACAATAGACAACTCATACTAAAATCAGGAGTGCTCAGAAAAGACGAGACTAGAAGCGCCTTTTCTTTTTTTTTTGTTAGTGCACTCCACAAAGAGTTTTAAAATGGTGGAAAAAAGCACGCATTAGCCTAACTTACCCCTGCTAAACCTTTTGAATAAAAAAAACTTCATTCAAAACGAGTAAGACATTCAAAAGTTATTTCAGTTTGAAACTGGTCATGATTTCAGGTGTTGTGTTTTTTATGCCTGTTAGTGTATATTGAAATTATCGAAGGATTAATTTGGCCTGTGCAGTGTCGTTACTTACTCAAAGTATCGCTACCTCTGCCAGTATCGAGTATCGATACCACTTTGTCGTGGTATTCAAAGTATCAAAAGTATTCAAAGGTATTGAAAGTATCAAATGTTTTGAAAATCTAGTATTGCACTAATTTAAAGTATGAGAAGCTTCATAGGTATAGCATCATCCAAGGTATCAACGTTGTTAATAGTAATGAAAATATTAAAAATTGGAACAATGCAAAGTTGGAAAAGTACGTATGAAAAAAAATAGAAGCGTCCAAAATATTGACAGCATCAAATATATTGAAGGTATCTAATATCGATTATTGTCTAATATTATCGCCTAGCCCTATTCGGTACTTTTGATACTTACGATACTTTTGATACTTCGATACTTTTGATACTTTCGATACTTCGATTCTTTTGAGTAGTATCTATACTCCACCGGTATTGAATATCGATACCTGTCTAATGGTATCACCCAGCCCTAGTTATAACACCCCTCCCAGATCCATGAAGATTCAGGGTTTATAAATCAAAAACGCTAAAACAAAAATTACGCTCTAGAAACTGCTATATACAAGACAGTTTTCAAATATACACAGCGTTTATTAAATATATGCAGATATTAAAGTAGTGATAGTATTCATTAAAAACATCAGGACGAACAACTAAATACAATACAACGATAAAAATCGATAAATGCAATAGACCATTAATTACCAAAAATGTAAGAGATTATATTTAATAAATATTTTTATCTATAAAAAATGTTGTTTACAAATATTTAAAAAATGTAATTCTTCAATTTTTAATTTATGTATCTTATTAAATTGCAGCTGTTTCTCTTTCACCTCCTCCCTGTAGGTGTGTAATTTCCTCCTCCCCCGCCAAAACTTCTGAGCACGTCACTCACCTTAATAAAAATTTCACAAACACCATCGTATTCATACACTCATCAAGCAAAATCAAATTTTTGCACCTTTAGTACCATGGTCAATGTCGGTCAAAGGCTTAATCAAAATTTTGTATGCACTATCATACACAACATTAAAAAATCACATTCAAGGCAACCATAAGCCAATATATCAAATTTTGTATGAAAAAATCACGTTCAAGAACTTCAATGAAGCAAAATCAGTATTATGAAGCAAGGGGTACCTGGTGGTGCAAAATATTATTATGTCTTTGGATTTGATAACGACTGCATCATTAACTTTTTTAAATAGCATTATTTATTTTTGATGAATTTCTTTATGACATAATATGTATGTATAGTACCCTGCAAAACAATATTTATTATAGCAGTTTTAAATTTTGTTAATCAAAATCAAGCGACATAATTATACTATTTATGTTTATTATGAAGGAGAGATATCTTAGAGCGTTATGTAAATCTAACTCTGATTATGAGACCGTTAATAGGAAACTGAAAAACTGGGCAAGTATTTAATTTAATTCAATAGAAAATTACTTGAAGTAGTAATGAGTAAAGAATAACCTTCATACTACGAGAATATACTACAATCATATTGGAAATCAACTTTTATCTCGAGATACTCCAATCTTCCGAACAGGGTGGTTCGCACCAACATAGCTAATTCTAAAAGAATGTAATTTGAATCATTAGCAGCTTAATATTAATAAGAGATGATAACGTAGCACGCGTGAGTGGCACGTCGTTAGGGTAACTAAATGACGAAAAAAGGTTTCGATAGAAATTTCCAATAAATGCTTGCACTGTTATGATAGATAACTATCTGGACAGGTTTATCTATACCATTAGATGCAACACCATATGCATTTCTCGACAAACGAATTGCTTAAAATATGTTTATTATTCATTTAGGGCAGAGCATCTTGTTTATGCATGACGAAGCCAACTTGCGGATTCAATAGCTTTAATTAGTTTAAAAAAAAGTTACATTGGGAAATGGATTGTAGGTACTTGGAACCAGCAATAGTGTGGTCCCTTTTTCGTCCTCTTCAAAAACGTTCGCCGTACCTCAACCCACTAAATTTATAGTTCTGAGGTCCAACGAAGAATATACTATGCATGAAACTAAAATGTAACTTTGAAGTAATTAATCAAGCACAATTGAGGAACCCCCGAAGTTAGTTTTCTTTTCTATGGTACTGTTTTAGTAACAATTTTATATACATGAAGTGCACCTTAAACAAGAAGGCAGTAAGAATGTACCGAATTAAAAGAAATAGGATTCGCGGTAATATCTCCATTATTTATAGTTATTTCAAACGGTAACAGGACAAACACCTGACTTATTATCGGTTTATAAATTGGGCAGACCTCTTTTCAGAGGAAGCGATTAATAACTGGACATATCAAATGTCCATTGGGAAAACAAAAACAGAACTCGTTAAAAAGAGGAATTCGGCACGAAAGCGCATAATAATTTGTACCCTTCAGACTAATTGCCATTAAACAGCTTGCGAAGTCAAAGCTGACAAACACGTTATGTTTGTAAATAACGCATTCACCCCACAACAATGATGCGCTACACATTTAATAACGACATCAAGTAATAATAACACCTAACATCCTACAATTTGTTTTGAACGACAACGCGCAATTTTCGTCCATATGTCGTGCGGCGAAACGGTTCATAATTTTAGAAACCAATGTACAGATTTAATGATATGAATTACAAGGGTCTCGGGTATTGGGGGGCCGCGTTAACTTTCAGATTGATTCGTTGATACTGTTTGTCACCATTAACATACCTTATCTCAGTATCATAAAAGCAGAACAGGTTGAAAGTATACCACTAACACCCCCTTACTCATCACGGGTACAGTCATATTATAAAGACGAGGATAAGCTCGCAGCACTATTCTAAAAAGGGAAAAAAGGACACTGTACAGCAGTGAGATGTTATATTTTTTTCTGTATGTAACAATTTGATTGGTGGCATAGTTTTTACTTGTTGTCAAAATACTCTCTGTAACTTTACATTGATTGGTATTTCACTGAACTACACTTAGTCTATGTTCCTTTTCTTTAAATAGAATATTAAAAAATAAACATCAGAACCGTTTGCCGTAAATAGAAGTGTCATTTCATAATATTACAGTAACTGGTTTATTATCTTGGTTGTAGTTTCTGTGTTGGTCTTTTTTTTCTACTACATTATCTATTCTTTCGTTTTCTACCATTATAACTTTTACAATAGTGTAACGACTTCGGGCTCGAAAACTGTGGATTTCTGACTTAACACTTTTTTATAAACACTAGTATCAAATACTAAGTCTAAATACAACTCTTTCAAAACACTACTGTTTTAACATCTCCAATTCCCTAAACCAATATAATCACTTCTTTTCTGGTACCTACTTGTTTAAACGATTACATTGTGCTTCGATCTTTGATCCTAATGGGCTGCGCTGGATTCTGTAGACTAGGTCGTTAATCCTTTTCACTACTTTATAAGGTCCTTGCCAGGATGGCGACAACATAAGCGAAAGGCCTTTCCTTTTTTGTGGGTCGTAGAGTCACCACCAGATCTTCCTTAAACTGCCTTTGAGTGGTTGTTCTTTTATTGCGAGCTTTCATATGATCACTGGTGGTAATCTGTCCTAATGAAGTTTCTCCCACGTTGTACTGCTTCGTCCTTTCCCAAAGTCGTGTCGACGTGCCCTTCATGCCTGCGCAGGTTGCACACTTGTAGTACCATTTCTCTACGTCTTCGCGACAAGCAACTCAGTACAAACGTTCGCGTACCTTTGCCAAAGTCCCGTTCACTCCCAGGTAGGCACCCGATGTACCTCTTCCAATACCCGTGGTACATACTCCTTGGGTACTACCAACAGCATGGTAACATGCCTCCCACGGGTGCATTTCCAAGCTCAGTAGGCCGTTCTCCACCCGTAAAGATTCCCCCTGAGTCCACATCGCCTTTAGGGTCGAATCCTCCAAGAAGACTTCCTCCATTCCAGGTCGTGGTCTGTTGTCTTCCTTCCGCCTAAGTATAGGACCAATATCGCCATCTCCTAGCTGGGCCTTCCGGAACAGTCCATTCCGCACTTTTCTTGGTGGTGACTCTCCTTACATTGACCGTGCTCTTGCGCTGTTCCACCCGCTTGTAATGTCAGAATTCTTCACATGGACTTCGTTGCCCTTGATGTCTGGAGGCAGCTTGAAGCACCACTCTGCAGTTCATTCTTAACACGCCCTGGTTTCCCACAACGGTAGCAAGTCGGACAACTTCCATCTTTTATTATGTTTATTTCAGCTTATTTCTTGTGAGTTCTTAGCTGCGTTGTTTTAGATGCCGTTTTCCGAAATGTAATTCCAACGCTGCAGTTAGCTTGTCATAATTCCTCCTGCGGCTACAGGGAGCTTGTGAAGTAAGTCGAGCGCTGATCCACGAAGGATAAGTTCCAAAGTCATTGTTTTCTCGCGATCATTCTGGTGGGTCTCCTCACCAGCCGCCTAGAAGAGTATTTTATATGTCTCGAACGAAGTCTGACCATCATACAGCGGTAGATTAACTTTGCTGCTTCCAGTCCCTCACAAAAATGTGGATCCGTAAGTTTTCAGTCTTTCCAGATTCACTTCCACAGTCATGATAGCGTTCTCAAACTTGTCTTTCATGCGATCGTCTCTTTCTCCAATGAGTCCGGGTCCGTCTTCGACTGTTGTTTCAATCTAATCTCTTGTCTTGTGGACTCTTTCCTCGACACCATCCACTCTCTGTTCGATCACACTCTGATTTGCTTTAATTCCATCTATTTTTTTTCCAGTTACTGTTGTCCAATTATCATTTCTTCTTTAGTTCCTTTAACTTGCATTTTCATTTCTTCTTGGACTTTTTGCACGGCTCCCAGAGCTGTACTCATTTGTATGAGTTCTACTAGGTGTTCTAATTGCTATTCATGTTGGTATATTGCCTTCTCGGCACTCCCATTTGACTCACTTGACTTTACCTCTATGACTGATGCTAATGTTAGAAATTCCCAAAATTTCCTGTTCTTCTCCTCATCTAAATACCGTCCGTCCGGGTAACAAAACACTCCAGAAATCCACAATCCACTTCCTGACACTCCTTTTTTTAACACCGCTAATTCACTAAACCACTATAACTGCACACACTTGGAACTAAAACACTTGCTTCACTAAGCCTTTTGCTCGCTCGATAACCGCTATTCGAATTCAGAACTTCACACTGAAACTTTAGACTTCCCGCCATGCACCAGCCCACGCTTTATACAGGTAGTTTCCGCCTACGCCATCTTTCTAGATGTTTCTAGAAGGACATCTTGCTGTCACAGTCAAAATTTCGAGTACATTCCATCGACATTCCCGCCCTCTAGCTGTTGCCAGGATAACTACTTGCAGTGCCCTATTATACCGCATTTACATCTGCAACTCAGGTACAAAGTTGGCTTTTCCAAGCAATTTGGTGCATTAATTAATAAACGTTTGCTCTGGTCAATACGCTCGTATCCCACTACTAGTTTCGCTCTCGTTGGGGCTCTTCAGGTAATAATACCGAATGAATTGAGTGCAAATGCCCTCAGCACCCCCTAAGCGAATGTCGACGGCATCAGAGAATCTTCTCCGTGCCCAAGATTAATAACAAAATAAAGATCTGTTCTGGTCAATCTATTGGGATCACAAAACTGGTGTCACCCTTATTAGGGCTCTTCATTATGTTCAAGAGATCAAATGCCCACAGCGCCACTTAAGCGGAAACTGTACAACCGTGTCAAAAAATGAGAKAGATGCAGTGGAAGTACATAAATCACACAATGTTTCCAGTCCGTCACATAGATCGATTTTGCCTTTTTACAAACCCGCATAACCTTATATGCGCTTCGTAATTCGTTTTCAGATATTAATCCATGATATTCGCATGCGACCAACACGACAGTCCCAGGTTCTTCTGAATTTCTTCCTGTTTTGTTAATTATTTTTACAAAAAGTCTTTACAACACACATTTATTGCTGATCTGTGTATAAAGCGCTACGATCAAATCATATTAACTTCCCAGCACAATCTCATGGTTTTGACATTTTTAACACAGATAACAGTTGTCGAATGTGGCTTATTTCAAATCAAACAGTTTGATACGGCACACTTTTTTATATTGCTACATTTGCTGCCCAACTAGCATAAAAAACAGAAGCTCATTTCTAATGCAGTGTTAAAGTAATTTAAAAAAGATTTTGTTATTAGTTCTCAATACGGGATACTATTCCTAGAACTATTAAATTTGAAATGCAATATAAGGAATGTCTCAGTTAGGAATTTCTAGAAAAAAGTATCCTGATATCCACTAATTGGATGGCACGGTTAAAATTTTTAACATTTCAGTAATGTTGTGTCGCCCTGAATGCTGAGCTATTCCATTCATTTAGTTATTTACATTTAAGGAAGAGTGGGGAAATTATGCGTGCATAAGGCAAACTTACTGCTGAGATTAAATAGCTACAGATAATGTACCGAAATTTATTGTAATACAAGTGCCAAACAGTGAAATTTAATTGTGTAAGATAAGATACAATCTTACATGTGGGTGTAGGAAAATATAAAATAAAATACGGATAATCCCTAAACCGCAAGATTCCCCAACCCTTGGGTGTAATTGTGCACATACGTGAGGTAATTTTGCGCAATACATTTTAGGCCACACATAAGAACGAAGTGAACTAAGAACATAATTTATTCATCCAATTTATGGTCATTACACGGATCTTGGTGTTTCAATTCTGACTGATCGCTTGTACCCAATATTGCTATATTATTCATCATTTTCTCCTTTTTCTTGCCTGCTTGTTTCCTGCTTTTCTTCATTTTTATTTAAGACGCTTACATTTCTGAATGTTGCTTTGCCCAAAATTTCCTCTTGGATGCATCCAGCATCAGTTTTTGCATTAGAATTGACAGTTTCTTTAATGGCTGGACCATTTTTTATTTCTGATATGGTAAGTCTGAAGTTGCAAGTATTTTCAAGTGTCTTGTGCTTGTATGTTCAAGGCATCTACGATTTGGGAGTAACTGATTCATCTACGTGGACGAGAAATGTGCGCTAATGTGTGTGATGATAGTGCAGCGCACCATTACCCCGAAATGTTGCGCAAAATTACCCCAAAGTCACTTTAATATTGAAAAACAAGCTCAACTCATAAAAACTTTTATGCGATTGCGGATTTTGCATGATATATTGCAGAACATAATGCAGCCTATTTACGAAAATTCAGATGCGCATAATTACCAGCTGCGCACAATGGCTCCTCTCTCCCTTACGCTCACTTTACGCCGCTTTCTATAGAAAAAATATATTGTGAATTTTTCACTTGCTGATAGTTTGCTTTATCTTGAGTTCAACGAAAATAGAAGCTAAAAATTGTGAGTATTTGATAGCGTTAATTTTCAACATCACAAGTGCATGGACTATAGAATAGCGCGAATGATCAGGCATCCCATATAAATCGGGATACCTTTTGTAATTATCATACGCTGTATTTTCCCCAATAAATTGACTTTTATAATTACCCATGTAGGATATCTCTTTCTACGTTTCAAAAATATAATAATCTAATATACAGGGTGATTCACTAATGGCCGGTTGATTGCTGTTGCTATAGCAATGACCGCGGTGTTAACCTCGGATCAAACCATGGCAACGCCAATAAGAATGCTTAAAATTAGTGGTTACCATAGTTTGATTCGCGGTTAAAGTGAGTCTTTAGCGTTTTAAGGCCACCCGTAGCAGTCAGTATTTTATTTCAAGGGTGGCGCTGATACTTAGTGGAGAACATTACCAAACAAATAGCTTTATCTAAATTTCTGTTGTTGGTTACGTTGCATACATAGAAATCCACACTACACGAAACGCAAAATTCGTGCGATATTGTATGTTAGGAGTGCAATAATAACAATTCAGTAATATTGTGTGCCTTAAATGTTTTGATTTTGTAAATAAATTACGTCTATGCCATGTCGCCTGTGTCAAAACAATCTTTGGACAGCTGTTTATAAAGCATCATCAGCAAGTTTTGGCCCCTGGTACTCCTTATATTTTTGCTTGCAATAAACTTACCCGTCTTATAATTATTAAGTTAGCTCAGTGAATACTTTTACCTTTTACATTATTCGAAAGATATGCAACCATAAACAGCAGATTTGTTTACTCTTTCAACCATCTGTAGTATTATATGAACTAGCGGCTTCTAGTTGACACTTGTAGGAATGTAATATAAAGCCGACAGGTGCTCTGAGCCCTGTCGTCGATAATATCAAGAAGTTTCCTATACTGACAAGCTATGCAATGAATACTACTCACTGCCTGATTGCAGCATCTCTCAATAGATAAAAAGTATCTCATAATCGGTAAATTCAAATTAATTGAATGACTAGTAATTTTTTGAGATCATTTGGATCATTTATCATTTTTCTTTGCAAAAAGCTTCTCTTCGAAATTCGACATAAAAATATCGGCCAAGACTGGAGATAAAGGCTAATCCGATTAACAGTCCATCGTCTTGCAGGTAGAATATGTCATTGAACGTAAAATCACTTTGATCTGTGGAAATTTCACAATATCAAATAGTTCAGGTTTTTCTGTGTTTGATAGGTGGCAGTTTTCTATTTTATTATTGAGAATTGTTAAAAGAAAATTTTTTAGAGATAGAAGTGAAAAAATTAGATACATCAAAGGACACAAGAATAGGGTTATTTGGTATATTTGGTATTGATCATTCTTTTACCTTTTTCGCGAATCCTACGGAATTCTTCACGTTGTATTTGGATTGGCATTCAATTGATCGTGTTGTTGGCGAATTTGTAAATAAACAATGATACTCGCCTGCAGTTTTTACCTCTTTCTTTCTCATATAATAGCTTACAAAACGAAGTGGAACACGATTCTATTTAACCTTTTTAGAAATTGCGGAAAATATGAGTTTTCTAATTGGCACCCACTACTGCTATTTAGGGAATCCAAATTTAGAACAATTTACTATTAATATTAATCCCCTTGAAACTTCCTCTAAAATGAGTCTAAGTTTGTTAAAGGTTGAGATATAACATCTACAAGTTTCGATGTTATTTTGCCTTGTAGAGTCGTTACCATGGTAACTAGAAAAAAAATTTTATCGGCAATTTTTTTATTTATTTGCGTTTATTTGTAACGTGATGTCAAATTCGCCCCCTAGCGGGGAACTGAAAAAGTTCACAATATTTTTAGTGAATTTGTCTGATACGTTGTTTAAAAATAGAATTCTCAAAACGATAGCATGAGTGGTTTTCGAGATACAGCCGCTCCGTACCCTTAGCGAATCACTCTGTATATTACATAGTTGTTAATAAAATTTGTTACAAGCGTCGTTTGCAGCCATACAGGTTTTGTTATCATCGCTTACCGACAGAGAAAAAATATTCTACTATCTACATGATGAACTGGTGAATTTAATTAGTCATGTCTGCATTAGGTACATCAAATAATTGAAATACAATTAATCCTTCTCCAGTATAATAATTCCCAAAGGTACCAGAGCGCGCTCTGTCCTAACTGGTTATCTTCGGTACCACACAGAAAATTATGTGAAAACAATGCTATTTTTCTTCTGACAATCTTTAGAATGCACACTATGTATTTTCCATATGGCACTGAAGACTCCACTCTTGATACTCACTCTCATTTTCAGTAATTCAAAATAAATGAAGTGGAGAATACCTGTTATTACATTTAGTTTATTCATCATTCGAAAAGCTAGCTTAATAATGATAATTTAAGGAACTCACCTATAGTAATCTTCTTTGCAGTATATGCTTCCGTCCCTAGCAAAACACGTCAGTTCTGACTCTAAAGGTAATTTGCACTCACAGCACTTTAGGCAATGTGCATGCCATTGTCTGTCAACCGCTAGAAGATAATAGCGGTCATGAATTCGTCCTCCACAGCCGGCACAAGTTGCTACATCTAGAACCGATCCTCCCAGACAAGGGGATGATGTCGCCCGTTCCAGAGGTTCGCGCTCCTTCAGCATTTCCGGATTTGACGTGGAGCTATCTTCTGCCGGTCAGTTGCTTGGTCACCAGCAGGTAATAGTTCTGTGGGTGTTGGCGGAAGTCGGTCGCTTAAATATGTCCAATTTGGTACAAGTCTGTAATTAACGGCAACGATTTAATGAATATTGTCGTTAATGAGATTCGGCTAATCGTTGATGCAAGCTGGGAGGGATTGTAAGAGAAATGCTACCCAGTGAATATGCATGTTGCACAGTTACATGATAACAAAGTTTAGCTAAGGTAATAATGGTTACACATACATAAATATTTTTATTGATGTACACCATGACAAAACATACATCCTACCACATTTTTGCGACTGGTACTGCTATTTTCAGTTTTTAGTGTGTGTCTGCTTAGATATGCTTTTCTATCAGACCAGATGAACTACAGAGTAAACATATACTCTGACCATACCAATACCACAGTTTAGTTATGTATCTTCTAAGGGAAACGGTTATTTAAAAAATATTGTATCTGGCAATCATACATGATCAAATATCCTTTCACTTCCATCAAAAAACACCTTTATGGAATGTGCTTTCGACGTGGACACGCGTTACTTCGTACATTAAAGTCATTTTGTGAAATTTAATGTAATTGTAATGAGTTATCTAGCAATGCGACATAGATTGGTACAAGCTGCAAGTAGTGACACCTACATTGTCAATTGCACAGTCTTTTAAGGAATATAGGTAATTCGTCATTTAGCGGTGGCTTTACCTCCGTGAAACATAGATTGCCACAGTCGGGAAGTACACAGACCTATACTGCCGATTCGAAAATAAGAATTTGAGCCCACTAGAAAAGCCCAGTGAAAAAAGAGTCCAGTGAAATAAAATTACCCTTTGCTATATTCGTTTTAGCTCAAAGTTACTCCTATATCGCGTATTTAAAAGTATAACATACCAATAATAATCACAGATACGTAAAACAATCGTTTTACGTATCTGTGAGGATATTTTCCCTAATAGTTTTATAAAAGCTTAGATATTTCCAATTACACGCATYTTTGCGTTTATTTTTATTCTAATCATTAACATTTTAAGTTTTCTGYACACTGAGAACAATATTATTATTTTATCTATAATGAAGGCTGGCAATCGCAATTGCACACTGGTGAGTTGATGTAAAACTTTGTGCCAGAAAAATGCAAAAATGTGTCAAGCTTGTAAAAAAAATCAATTTTTTTTAGTGACCTAAGAAAGAATTTAGATGGCAGTGCCATCTGTCAGCATTACACTGACATGATGACAAAGCAACCTAGCTGCCTTAACGGGTACTACTTCCTAAAGGAAGTGGCCTGACAAATTATCACACCCCGTCTTAAAGTTGAAACTTCTTAAATATTTCAATTTAATGTTTCAAAACGATAAAATAGAAACAACTATGCAGGTTAGTCGGCAATAACTACTATGTCGGTACCATATTTTTCGCATATCACATCTAAAACGTCTGTAGACACTTCCGCTAACGAGTAGACTGATTGCGGTGTATGGGTAACATAAAGTATATGAAATTATCGACTAATATGGGACTGGCGCTTTAATCGCCATGGAGGCGTCGCGCGTCGAGCTATTTAATTAACGAAGTCATTAGTGGATTTCTAATATTTAGCATTACTGGGAACCTTTCACACATGTTTTTCCAGTATGAGATTCAGAGGGGTTCGTACCTATCTTATAAATAAAAACTGGCTACCTACAGGTAATATCTGATTTCATTTTAGTGATATAACGTTTCCATAATGAAAATTTTAGGACTTTGTCCCAATATTATACTATTATACATATAGGATTATTAATTACGAAGAGAAATCTGTTAACGATTTAGCTAAACTTATATTAGCACCAAAACTGATATTAACATAAATACAGACTGTTAACTGTTTAAATCACATCAATAATAATATTTAAAAAACTAAAGCATCCCGGGTTTTTATGTTAGCGTCACTTGCGACAATAGTGATAATTTTAAATCGCTAAAGCCTTTTGTGTCTGCCTGAATACACATTACTTTAAACAAAAAAATTGTTTCCGCTACTTTTTCACATTACAAGTTAGTAAAACCATTGTATTAAAAAAAAACCATTAAATTTAAAGTAAACGTTCTAAAATGATTTTATTGGGAAACATTTTTAAACGTTAAGTTTATGTTTTAGAATGTCACTTTTTCCGAATTGGCATTTCTTTTTGGTCGTGTTTTGTGTTTGATCTATGACATCATCGAAAATTTTTGTAAACGGCAACCCTTTTTTTCAATATATTGCCGTGGAGTACATTTTTCTGACCAAGAAAATGCCAAAAAAGTGTGATCTTCAAAAGGCAAGTTTTCGAACTATAAGTATGATTTCGAACTTTTAAAAATATGGGCAAAAGATCAAGAAAGCACTGAAAAAATAAAAGATTTTAACATTTGTTAGAATTTTACTTTTTAATCGGAAATCATTCTTCCTCAGCTATTTTAAAATGGCTCTTCGTTTGAGCGAAATGTAAAGAATATCTATACTAATTAGTAATATTAAACAGTCCACTGTTAGCAAAACAAGCAAAAATTTTTGGAAGTGAGCTAGGTAAGAGACCACGTTAGAATGGGTCGCCCACTAGCCCAAAATTTTTAATATTCTACTTCTGTTTAAAGACGATCTTCCTTTTCCAGTTTGCCAAGTAGCGGCAAACAATGAAATAGTCCCGAGTTCCGTCTTGAAAGATTTAAAATTAGGAAAATTGTACCCGTATAAAATGGTTTTCTCCCAAAAAATAACCGAGGGTAACGAAAGATTCTTTGGCAATTAATTTACTATCCTAGCTAAGCAACACGCACCCTGGTGTCGGTTTTAACAACTATTCCAAGTAAGCGTACGTAGCTTGTTGGTTTTTTTCTTTTTGCCGTGTAATACCACTTCGATGTTTAATTGACAAACTGTCAAATTTTGACAAATTTCCAGACCTTCTACAAAACTAAACGATCACCGAGAGGATTTTGAAGATCAGGTTTGGTTGTCTAAGTGTCGGTGATTTCTGGTTGGTAGGAAACAACCAATAATGGACCAAAATCAGAGAGATTTGGCTACCGAACATCAGTTACTATTCGCGTCGTTTTCGACAACTACTGAGAGTACAGAACTTAGCAGAACACACTGGGATGCTGGATGCGTTTGGTCATGTTTTCCAGCTTTTGGAAGTGTTTGTGCTATTTAATACCTTGTACTTTTCATAAAAATCTTACTAATACAATGTAATTGCCTAAGAAAAGACAGTAAAAAGAGCAAGTCAAACGTGTATTGCTCTTGATATTGCAGGAGTGATTGTACATTGTAATTGGAACTATTTAAAACAACCCCTGCAAAATAGCAATGCAGGCGTAATTTCCTTGAATTTTCCTCCAAGTTCTGCCCAGTAAGTGCATGTTACATGTGAAATTATTGTCATGTTGCGTTGTCTTTAAAGTATCTGTGAACGAGAATTCCTGAGGATTTGCTGCCAATGTCAACGTCTACACAAACACGATTACTTCATTATATTTTTTTCTTTATGCCGCACTGATTAAATAATCGACATTAAAGAGAACAATTCCTAATGTCCGTGCAAACGTAAATATTATTACATGTTAGTAAACACTTCATACCGCCTTTAAAACTTCTGGGCCTCGGTAAAGCACTCAAATAATCGCACACATTGCTTTCATTCCAAAACATTGCAATTTTGAAATCTAACAAAGAAATCCGCGAGTATATCGCACCATTAAAACTATGACATCTGCGAGTCAATAGGTATGCACTCGCTAACGATCAGTTGATCAGACGCCGGAAACTTAATTTGAATCGGGAATATTGCTGTTTCTGAGAGGTTACCTTTCATCTCGACGGCGCTGTAGTGAGCAAAATTGTATATATGGGTCTCCTCGAACTCCACACTGGAAAATGAAAACCCATAGTCGGTTTCCACAAAAAGTAAACGAATTCCTTTGTTCATACATTATCCAAATGAATAAGACAGAGATCTGGCCAATAACACGATACGGTGCCAACAAAACGTTTCACCGCCCATTTTATAAGGATCGTTCGCGAAGGTTAAATCAACTATTTGCTAACCTATACGTTGGTTATACCGGAATTATCGCAAACCCTCCTAGCTCTCCTGATCTTACCCTCCTCGACTACTTCTTATGATGATCGTTAATAAGCAATGTCTATTTAAATGCATCAAATACCATCGACGAGTTAGAAGATAGAATTTGTAACGAAATGAGGGCGATTCCATAGTATGATACTTTTAGTAAGGTTCTCCAGTTTCAGGATAGGATATTGCCAAGAGATGCTTGGAAGTTGTTTATTTTTAATTTTCTTGTAATTGTTGCTTTTTCAAAATGGAATAATTTGGCGCTAAATCTTTTTGGAATGCTCGATAAGTGCATTTAATTAAACCTCTAAAATGCTTGATCCACCAAATAACTTTTACTTTCCGTTTATTACATATTCGTGCTCAGAAAAGTATAAGTACTGAAGGGAAATCAGCTGTACAAACTGGGTTACTGTCATTAAAAAATACACGGTAATGCTATAGCTCAAAGCAAAACAAAAAAGGAAATAAGTGACATTCTAAAAAATCCTTTTATTGACAGAATTAATTTCATATTTTACAAGTTCCAGCATAATCACAAGGTTTTAGCATTTTTAATAAGACAGTTGCACAAATTTTGACAAAATACTATACTATACCCATGGTAGTAATATCGCTGGCCAGTATACTTCACAAACTGAGTCAGTCAAAGTTGCATTGATACAAATGAAAAATATGCCTTAAGTCTTTTAGTCCCAGAACAGCATCCAACTCGTGTAGATCCTACTTAAAAAGGCAAATTATTTTGTTCATTGTAGCGGGCAATTTTCTTGATAACCACAAAATTAGACTTTTTTGGGCAGTAAGAGCGAAAGCTAGAAGATTGATGTCTTCGATAAGAAATTTCGTTTACCCTTGTGCGTTCTATCTTTGTATCTTTTATATCTCGTTTCAATGGGTACCCAGGTATAAATCTACCGCATACTAAGAATTCAGAAATGGCACATTTCACGCTTAATAAACTCATTTAAGCCAAGCAGTAAAACAATTAAACAAAGAAGTGACGGCTGCCTAATATAAAAGACATAAATTTAATTTTTGGTCGGCTGTAAACCTATAATTTTATTATTGCCAGGCTAGTCTTCGGTAATTATACCTTTTACGACTGTAAATTATTCTAGTTCAAAACTCATCGACTGTTTAAAATATGAAATTTTCTAAACACGGGGGTCCTTTATGCATACAAATGAACTATCTTCCGTACAGTGGCCACGTTTTATTACTGCACACCAAGTTTAAGTATTGTTTATAGGCGTTTGTTTTGTTTTATAGCGGAAAAAATAACATTCCAAAGTATACCTATCTTGGTAGGCATCTTTAGGAAATCGTCAGTCTTCCTGGTAAAAAAAATGAAACGGTGGCTGATCTAACGTACAATTCGGAACGCCTCAGAGGTGTATTCGTTTTCCTAATATAAATTTTTTCCTGAACGATACTCTTCTGAATTATAGTTTGTATATCATAACATTATTAAAGAATCAATCGATCGTTCTACTAACGAGCATACGTAACTGTTGCCGTACCTGTATGGAATAAGCTATACATAACTGTATACAACTTTTCTGGAGGAAGATTTTACAATTTCCTTCTCTAATAGTAACAACATACCACCATATTGGAAACTTTCGCAAACTAAGCATGTTCGTATAACCATAGTAAAATAGTATATGCTATTTACACGTAACACACTTAACACTTAACAAAAATGACTCATCTGTTTGACGCCTTCCCATGCTTATAGCTCTATTTGTAGCGTGATAGCATCTCACGTATCGCATTTCTGCAGCAATTATCCGTTTAATTGAATCTTCCGATCAGCGCGATCTTCGTAATTCTGTAACAGATAAGCTCTACACATACATATAACGCCATGCCTTCTGAGGTTGACAGCGTTAGATTATGACGCAAAAATTTTTATTTCAATGTTTCAATTTGATATGTAATGTGTGTAAGATGCAGTTATATATTTGGTCCACCTGCATCTTATCTGCTATTTTCTTGACTCACTCGCTTTGAACTTAACATTCTGAAAATTTTAAGAAAAAGCAGTAAAATGCTTGTCACGAGACAGGACGGATAGAAGGACAACCGATCATTAATTTATTGCCGCAGCTCTTATACATTAAGAAAAAAAATAATAAAAATAACAGCAGGTACGACATATAAAGCTAACGTTTAGATTTTGCAAGTGTACTTGTAGCTAGGGGTAATAATTTTTTAATCAATTATTTCAACCAATTTTAAAGAGACATTTCGTGTTGGAAAGGATACATATTTCGATTAACTGCAGAATAATTTACTGATGGCACTAACAGTTGATAATCCCCTATCATAACAGTACTTTATTGAATTAAAACTGAAATTGCTGTTGCAGCATGATTTCTTCCCGGCCCATGGTTTTACTTGCTGTTATTCCCTATTAAATGAGAGCTAATGCCCTCGGAGGAAAACTCAGCCCTTGATCTTGAATTTTTCGAGGCGGGGCAAAAACTGAAAAACGCCGCCCTTGCTCGCCTGTATTTTTACCTTTACCTTTTTCCTTTACCTTCATCATCATTTGACACCCACTGATGAACACAGGCCTCCCGGAAAAGTAATTTAAGTGCTTAAACTAAACGTCTCAGTGGTCAAAGTTGCGTTAATGATCAGTTGTGTATTTGACCGCCAAGTTTGAATTTGCCGCCCGGAGCATGGGCACCGACTTGCTCCCTCTGGATCTGTGGCTCAAACTCTGACCAGAGCAGATTATATTTATTATAGTGCTGTTGCTATCAGTTATCACCGTTAAGCGGTTAACCTATTACGATGTGACAGTATTAAGCGATAACCTAATAAGTGACCCTCTAATAAGCGGTTTAGGAATAACTGGTTATTAAAACTGGTTAAAAATAACCGGTTACAACGAGCCTTATTGACAGTGTTACTTGTTTAAAACTTTAGAATTAGTTTATGAGCACTGCCTTTAGTTTGCAATATAAGAAAGTCCCTATGATATGTCTAGAAAAAGTCATTTTGTAAGTTAACATAAACCGGTTAACCAATGGTTTAATCATTTTTAATAAAACTAGTTAAATCTATTATAATCGCCAAACTAAACTAAAATTTATTATTTACTTCCTTGTCGTGCAATATTCCTATAGGCTTTGCTTATATTTATAATTTTAGTGACTATGTAAACGTTTAACATAAAAGTTTATTATATATAGGTATAAACAATAAAGGCATAAATGCAAACCGCTAGTACGAATACAAGTATTTTACTATTTAGAACTCACTATGAACAATCACCGCTTTGCACTTTTCAAAACCTCTTTAACTTATTTTCTTCACTTTTTTTGTAAAATTTCTCTGCGGCCTTTTTTGTGTTTTTTTTTTAAATTGTATTGTGTTCAAAAACGTATAAGCTGACTTCATAGAATTTGTTCTAATATCCTTTGTTTCCATGTTATATACCTATGGTAACAATTTTGCACAACAACAATAGCAGCCTATAACAACCCGTTTTATATCATTTTTTGCATTTACTGTTTCTTATTTTTATTTTCATCGCAAAAAAATTGTGTAGATATGTTAATGCGACTTGAAAATGAGTGCAACAGATTCTCCTAGGAATCATTTGGTAGCAAGCAATCATTAATAATAAGTGGAGCTTGGATTACATGCAAAATGCACACTAGATGCATAAGTATACCCTTATTTTCGTCAAAATTAGTAGTTGCATATACACAATTTTTACTCCATGTTTGTCAGTTTTGTTGTAGCATTACCCGCTTTATAATAATGTATGGTAACTGCATTTCTGCGAGGAGTTGTTTACAATAGTTGTTTATGAGTTTTATGATTATCACCGTAATAACCTATAGTAGCCAATCAAGCCGATATTTAAGAAAGCATTATTAGTAAGCGGCGCGATATTGAAAAACGGCGTCATTTATACGAATTTTTAAGGATAATTATAAGTATCTAGCACTTTATGATAATAATATAAGTGTAACAACAAACAAAGAGGTTCTTTAAAACCTTAGGGCAACGATGAAGTTGTGATGATTATATGTTAAAATGCCTAAAGAAAGGCCCGACAAAATGAAGCTAACAATGAATTACTGACAGTAAGGATTTCTGAAAGTGCATCTGCAACGTCTGTAATAATAAGGCGAGATAGTCCTGGCAAGATAATTGCAACCAAAAAAGCTATTTGTAAATAACTTGAAAATAAGTATCTAACTTCACTTCAATACACATAAAGCCATCCTAAACAACAACTAATTGCTATAAAAATGCATGGTGGTCAAACTTTATTTTTAAAAGATACCTGTAACTGGACCTTTGCAATGGTTTTGTTGGGTATAATATCTACCTATTGCTCTAAGTTTTTGGTACTGTGAGTACCAAGTAACCGCTCTGAGCAGTTCAACTTTACGGAAGAAATATATTATATAAATTGCACTTCCACAGTGGATTCTACAAAAATGGTAGTCAAATAAATAGTTAGTGTGAAAGGGGCTAATAATTTAGCAATTGCCAGATATGTGTCCTTAATCGGTACTTAAAAGAAAATTTGTTTTTGGTTTGACATAATAGCCATTCATCAAAAAATTTATTTAATTTAAAAAATCCAATGTGTAGTAGTACCTACAGTTTCTACTTTCTTGGCAAATTTAAATGCGACTGAAGGTCGTAGAATATACATTTATATTAATTTGAATACATCGTTCTGTTGTTTGCTCAACAAAGAAAGCAAAAATAACTGCAGGCATATATTTTCTTCATTTTTACTTATACAATTTTCTACATACTGCAGTATTTTTTTAACTAAATACTTAGCTAATTTTCAGATTTTATACAAAACACTGAAAATATTCATCTACTGAGGAAATATGATTCATAAATCATATCAATAAACTGTAGTTATTGCAGAATGGCTGATGACTGAAATCATTGAAATGAAGGAAAACGATGTTTGCTGACTGGCCGCTTAGATGCTTTATTGGCGCTATATTATACCATGATTTGCTCTTTTTATAAATTGATAGTTAATTGCTGTTTTCTAGTCTTTAATTCTCTTGACCAAAATTTTTTATATACGAATGATTAGTTCATGGTTTCATTCAATAATTTAATGAATGATTAAATACAAGAATATAAACGGTTAAAGAGTTTAAAATAGACACATTTTATTCGATAATATGAATTATTTGTTTTAATTTCATAATAACCACTGCTTGTATCAAACCTTACCGGTAGAGAAACATAGTGTTTAAAACCTAATGAATAGACACAGTTTGGATGGCATGAAGAGTCTTTTGAAATAAATCAATAAACATGGCTTTTTATGAACGCTGCCAAATCTCAAAATAAAGTAACCTCTACCGAAGAAACCTACCACAACGCTGTTAAAAATAGAAAAAATGACACTGATGACGCATTATGGGGGAGTCCAATGAAAGATTAGGTAGTTTTTTCCAGAGGATAAATTTTTGTATATTCGACACTGATGAGTGACGACATTCACGGCTGCCAACTGTATGATTAAATGTCAGATTTGCAAAAGAAATTGTTGCCTTATGTCAGCTCAGGGCGCGTTTCAACATCCAGTTATGTGCGGTACAACGTAGTTCATTGGCTTTTTCTTGTTTTGAAATATAATCTTAAGCTTCTTTTTTCACGAAATCTTGCAAAAAAACGTTTCTAATTGTCATCGCCTGTCAAATTTTAGCAACATCACTTATGCAATGTTGTCAGACGTTAAAAATATTTTTGGTATTTAAGAACTTTTAGCTAGTAATGTGCAATGCCAAATTCGCCAGGTGTTTTCATAAGTTACTAAAATTGATTTCAGAAGAGTTAGAAGGCAATGGTTATCTAGACCCGCTTACGTAGTATCAAATTTTACAACTTTAATGCAGAGAACATAGCTAGAAGGCTTGTGCCAGATACAGACTACATCAACACTTCAGAAAGATGGCTGTTATTTTTATATATCAGAAAGGCGCGCTTCTTCTGGAATGCAGATCATTAGTAGCTTTCCATTTCGGTGATGGACAGCCGCGCTAAGGGAAATGCTAAAGCTATTCTTGATAAAGCTAAATAAGTAGAAAAGTTCTTACTACCGCACATATGCTTATCAAACTCTCCATATTATTAAAATATTGATTATTTTTTATCAAAATTTAGCATCCTGGTTACAAGATCTTTTTATCTTATTTTGACAATTCCGGTTACCTATTAATTTTGTGTTAAAATCTAGACCACCCTGTATATTTGAGCTCAGTTTGCACTGCATGCCATTTGCCATTTTCTATTACAAATAGTCAAAATGCACTGCAATCTTATTTGATTCCAACCCAATTGGGTCATCAAAGGGATAATGGTGTAGCAAAAAGGTTATGGGAAAACTTACCTTTATAAGGATTTTAAAAAATCGTATTGTTCAGTGAAAAATTTTTGCAACAAGTCAAATTTAGTGTGTCTGTAACTATGTCTTCAACATAAAAAAACTGCTCTTTGATAATACTTTTAGAATTTATACGTAGGAATTCCTAAACTAGATTTTCCTGGTATAGTGTCAAAATTATTTGATAGTTTTATTTAGATAAAAGTCAAAGGAGAGTACCGAAATGTGTAGTGTTGTAGTATCAATAGAATGTTTTAGGACCATAATTTGTTAGGGCTTAGATTGTGTTAATATAATTTACGCTCATCCTATGTAGATATACCGTTTAATCGTTATTATTAAATATGGTGATGCTTTCAAAAATGGTTTAATAAAAAGAAGTCTATGTGCCAACGATCTCCTAGTGAAATTTTTGGTCATAAACGTACCTTCTACCTATTTGACAATAAAAAATAGGTCATGCATAATATGTTTGTTTAAGAACCCAATTAACTATTAAATGTTGTACCTATATACAATAATTTCTTTATGCAATATCTGATAATTTGATCAATAAGACATTAGCAGTACTTGAATAATTGTTCTACCAAAAATATGAAAAATTACTTATTTACAGAAGATTTTTCAAATTTTGTTATTAAAGGCTTGTATGGGACATGCGGGTAAAACGGGGTAGGTGCCTAAAACATGGTACTCTGTTTTTTTTAAATCACTAACCCTCTCTACCAAACGTTTTCGAAATTATATTGCACCCGCGCCCGCGTGCATACGATCTTTGCCATAAAGCAGAAATCAGCAATTGTTAGTCGATCACTGAAGTTAGCGCATGTGCGTCTTTAGTACTGTTTAGTAAACACAGTTACAATATCGTCGAAAAATAAATTCATCGTAAGTAGTGCTAAACCGATTTATGATTAATAAATATTACTACCAACCAAAAGTGCGTGTTTTCTAAAGACTCTCTTTGTCATTGTGTTAATAAGATTTATTTCTAATAAAATAAATATGTCATAACTTGAAAATCTGAGCATTTGAGCAAAATGGGGTACCAGCAGGAATGGTAAAACGGGGTACCCCATTTACCAAAGTAAAATCATGACAATAAGAAACAATAGATGATCAAACGCATACAGTTAAGAAATCTAAAGTGACATAAACTAAAAAGGTAGGGTCAGAATCGGAAGGCGAAGAAGGTAGTGACGCTGACTGTTCTGCGGATACCTTTATTCTAGTTCTACAGAGAGATGGATAATTTGTTCTAGTTGTCACAAATGGGTTCACAATTCATGTGCAGGTGTAGACGATGAAGATGTCGAAGCAATTTTTATTTGCGAACTCTGTCAATAAGATTATCGCGGTTTAAATATATTACCCCATTTTGCCCTATGCGACGGGCATAATGGGGCAAATTGCATTATTTTCCTTATTGTGCAATATAAATAAAAAAAAGTTGTTTTTTATAAGTTAAAATGTTACTAATAAATAATTAATACTGTGACGATGTTATTGCTCTATTTCCAGACTCTCAAAGTTTCAGTTCTTTTTTTAATCGCACTTCAAACATTAAGTACCCTATTTTGCCCTTCTCCCCCTTACGTATATTTTATCTTTACCTACTTACATAATACATATGGGTTATGAAATATTTTGGTTTCATTCTAATTTAAATGTAATGTGTACGAGCTGGTTGATGAGTTTTTGAATATATTTAACACTTCAAAGAGACTATCTACCTACTGGCATAATATCTAGCGTGCACTTCTGTGTAATTTGTTATTTTATTATCGGGTGGTTTACGGCAGCTAAATTGTAAGTATACGTACGCAGTAAGTTACCCAATGATGTCCCGAGCCCCAATCAATAATAAACACAAGGAAGCACTGGATATTTTGTGCCTGTAGTATCGGTTAACACTATTGACATCACTGACTACACTGGTAGTTCTCTCGTTTGCCGACAGACGTACAAAATAGGTTCTCCGTCGCTACGCTATGGGACCACATSACACTTGCTTCCGAAGTTTTTACTGATGCATCAGGGATGCTGCGAGGCATGTGCTCCGCCTCCCGCTGAGGCGGTGTCAACCTGGTGGACGCCCAAGTTAACGCCCAATGAGGCGAGACTGCCTAGGTGCTATATCAACTTGATTCTGTCGGTAGGTATATCATATATAGAAAGTTGCCGACCATCCGCCGTTTGATTTAGGCTAGGAACTTTGGAAATTTATAAAGTTCAGTCTAGATGAAAGCATGTCAATGTAGACAGGACTTGTGCTGGAATACCTGCCTACAACAACTACAATTTATAGGAGTATTCTATTCTGTATTCGACCCCACTGAGAGGTTTCTTGCTACCTGTTTCCATCTTAATGACATGCTTATTAAAAGAAATATTTCACTTAATATAAAACGTTCTATACGCTTGAACCACGTGTGAGATCTTTTTAATGCATAAACTTCAAAATTGTTTACACATAGATATAATATGTACCTATGTACAAAGTATAATGTAGGTATATGCCCGTTATTGCTTTTTCTGTCAGTATGTTTGGAAATCGAAAAGCGGCGCAACTGAACTGCCCCGAAACCTATAAGTGCATTAATCAAACTCTACAACTTTCTTCACCTGAGTTAATTTCAAACCCTTACTCTCACGCGGAACTGCGTTCAAACTTAATTCTAAGTAACCATCCAGTTATTAATGTCGGCTTTTCTAAATATCAATCCAATGTTTTTTTCACGGGATTTTCTTTTATATTTACAACACACACTTTTTTGCATTTCAGTAATTCTTGGTCGTGCTCTGTGCAGTTCACTGAACGGTTAAACAACCCTCTTGCTGGCACATTTACCTAATTGCTACTAATCTGTGCGCAATTTAAATGCCTCCCCGAAAGCGATATGATAGTTATATAAATATTTACTTATTTATTTTCTTTATTTGGGTAGTTGTTAAGGAAAACACAAAATGATAACTTAGCAAACTGAAGAAAATAATTTAAACACTGTTCACAAAAGACAACTATAGTAACCCTGAAAAAAATTAAAACAACACAAAAAACACCTATAGGTACATATGCAATACATTTAATGTGAACACAGTCAAATCTAAGCCTATTTCACTTAAACCTAATACAGCGTTTTTAATTTTATTGATGTTAGATACAACTAAAAATGTCAAAGCTATCCTGAAAGGGAAACTATTGCGAGCACATGTTATAGTTGAAAAGAAGAATTACGTAACATGTAGTTTTAGCTCGATAAAATAATCTATGTGAGCGAGCTTAAGTCAAAAGAACATTAAATCTTTACGATACAATAACTCCGGACAATTGACAAACGCCGTCATTAATTTATATCAGAAAAAGGTTTGAGACAAAAGCTCGCGTGTTTATAGATCTGTAATTTGAAATCGGCTTAGTAAGTTTGAGAAAGATCTCTTACAGGATAAACATCATCCAGGCTGAAGTTCAAAATAATTCACAAATCTTCTCTTCGATATAAATCTCATATGCACTTTATACTGGAGATCCCAGAGAATACTAGCAAACTCCAATTTTGGCCCAACAAGTAAGTTCAATAAATAATCAAGGGCTTTATACATTTCAAAAATTACTAATACAAGATTTGCAATTATTTACCAAGCGTATGTTCATCAAGGGAATTTGGAACACTCGCTTTGTAAAACACACGATAGCAGGAAGATTTATTTTTTATTATGTTAATTAAGTTCTTGTTAAACCAAGGACGAAATTACATCACAAGAGTTGTGGATACTCGTCCAGTCCAAATCACAGATCAGCTGGAGTAAAGCCTAGAAATTGGGCCTTTAAAAATTGAGCGACGCATGTAATGATTCCTGAAAAATACTGAATATCCTTTAAAAGTTTATAGAAATGGTAATACTAAATAACTGGTGATGAGAACCAACAGGCAAAAGGCAATCGGGTCCATCAATACGCTCAAGTCCATTACGCTAAACCAAATCCAAGAATATATAATTGCAATTTACCAATCTGCTGTTGTGCCAAACTGGTTTAGACATATAACAAAAATTAAGAACAGTTAAAGTATTTCTATCCAACAGAGGAGGATGGCCGTTATAAATATCAACAAATCTACGTTAATTTAGATCTCTCAACAAATAGCAACATTTTCATTGTTTAAGAAGACATCGTGCGTAGGAAAGTTTTCAAAAAATGCCTACATCACAATTCAAAAGTTAGATGGAATATAAACAACGACACAAATCCAATCCAGTTGTTAGAATCAAAAGTATTTCTTCTTCCATCCACTCATCCACATCAATAAAAGGGTATGCAGAAATCGAATTGCTAAAATCAAGAGAAACAGCCCTGACTGAGTGTATGACGACAAGGACGACACAACCTCCAGAGAAACCAATGAGTGCAAAGTTTCTTCCCCTTCCGAAAACAGAATAATTATTTAGAAAAACTCTGTCATAATATATTCGAACTTTAGTACTGTCGAATTCGAATTACTAACGTGAAAAATGCAGTGATTGCTTCTGCAGAGAAACATTAGCGACGAATAAATGTTAGCAGTAACAAATTGAAAAAAAAACTTAAGCTGTTGAACAATATAAAAATAAAAATGAGCATTTGTGATAGATGAACGAAGCATCACTTAAGTCGCGACAACGTTAGTATGGACAATATCTTATTTTCGATTAAACTTTTGGAGAAAAGACAAAAAAAATTCCTTCAATAGTATCAGCCTGAGAAACATACTGATGTATTGTCCAGTACCTAAACACATATTCATTTTTTCGCAATGTTATCAAATTCTACTTTCTGAAGAAAAAATTAAGTAGGTGCACGTAATGAAAACTGCAGAGTGGGTACAAAGTTTGGAATACATTAAAAGATTTTGTGTATTTGAAGAACAGTATAAAGCTGGTGTACCAACATTAATGTTTAACATAGTTAAGAAAGTAATACTTGGGGTTTTAGTTATAGCTCGAGTTTGATGATAGGTGGGAGCTAGAACGCAACCTAAACGCATCATGAGATACATATTTCGATTAATAGCAAAGCATTACTAGTAATGAAACACTTGCATTTAATCCCACTGAAGAAGGCCGTGTAGCAGTTGAAATCAGGCCCAGTAGATAATGTGCTGGGTGAAGTGGGTAGCTTTACTTTACATATATACCCCATTCCAAATCAGCCGAAATTGTTTGAGAAATTAGCAAAGATCATATTATCGAGTATAATTAAATACTTAGTTTTGAATTATCCACTCCGAATATGCTTCGACATGATTGTCGATTTTTATCAAGTTATAAAGACTACTTCAACAAAGCAAATAGGAACACATTTTGCAGTAAATCAAAAAAATTAAATTGCCATAACGACAATTTAAGAGAAGTTAGGAATTTCTCCAAACAATACGAATTGACCAGATTGTTAATTCTGGAGCTCTGCTAGCGGGTCTGGTTCAAATGCTGGCATTTCGCTTTGAAACAAATAAATTTGGAAATATAAAGGATTAAAAACAAGTTTTTAATTATTAGTAATTAATAAGTTCCATCATCATCAATGGTATGTAACTGTTATGTAGCATCAGTATTATTGCTATAATACCTTAATATGAAGATATAATTATACCCAGTGGCGTAGCCAAAAGAGGGGCAGATGGGCAATTGCTCCCCCCCTCTCGCCAATGAATAAAATTATTTTAACAGTTGAATAGCAGATTTTTTACATTTAAGAGTGCAAATTTGTTGCAGACTGTAGGTTTATTGTATAATAAACATTTTAACAAATTAAAATTGCTAAAATGATTGTTTAAATTGAGCCTGCTTTGTATCTTTATCCTTCGGGTAAAGTACATAATATATAGCATGCGACTAACAACTAACGATGACGGGTGACGCATAGGACGAAATTATTTTAGGGCCATCATTCATTTTTCTCGGTTGTCAGCTGATGGGCTTTCCAAGCTTAAATTATGAAAAGGGATTTCTAGCAGATGCCTTACTCAAAGGAATTTCTGCATGTGGCAGAATGTCGTTACACAGATGTACTTAGAAATGCAAAATTCTATAGTCCTCGCCAAATTGAGAGATGACATGACGTCTATAGCACCATATTATACGAGTTGACTCGTCCGCCATGTTGAGTTTCATTGGCAGTTCGAGCTGTATGTATTGTTTGGAGGAGTCGGTAGTCTCTTCGCAGTTGATTTTACAGGCAAAAACGAAAAAACATCTAAAAACTACGAAGGTAACTAGTTTAGGATCTCATATTAGGTATTTTAGTATTATGTCACAAGATCATAATCCAATCTTCCTCTGTCTTTTGTCGTTTTCGKTTTAAAAAAGCCTGMAAAAATGAAATTTTTCGGAGACGGGAGACGGMCCAGCCCCGTAAGCAATACATAARGCTCGAAATGTCAGTGGGCTCCAACATGGCTGACGAGTCAGCTATGATAATCGAATGCTTCAAAGACGTCACGTCTCTATTGCACGCATCCATGGCGTAGATGGGCAGCTGCACGCAGAAGCGGCCACGTTTGCCACAAGTTCGCGGATTTGGCTTTTTAGAAGTTTCCCTTTTATTCCATTCAGCTTTTGCATAATGGAGACACAGCGAAATAATCACAGAAATAATGACCGCTAAACATACTCCAAAAAGTTTCAATGACTTCTTTAGAAGTATTACMTAAATGAATTATACAAAAGAATAACAAACACTAAAATTTAATTATGAATATTTCAGTTGGTTTTTGTAGGAAAATATATTTTTTTAATAAAATATTGCCAACTTTGACATGGAATTTGAATGGGGTTTTGATGGTGCATCGATAGCATATTTGATTAGTAATCAAAAGGTCACGGGTTCGATTCATGGTCAAAGCGGGGCAATACTTATATATTTGCTTGGAAATCCCAATTAAAATTTTAATATAATCATTAATTATACATACAGGTAATAAATAACTATGATATATAATAATTTGGGTTGCAGTTAGCTTCTGGTCAACAGAATCTGGCCACCATGGTAGAAGTCGGCTCTGAAGCTCGCAAATAACGAGTGACGATACAGCTACAAAAGCGTCAGATGCCACCTACATATGCCATTTTGACCTGGAATTTGAACAGGCCTTTGATGGTGCATTGGTAGCGGTTTCGATTTCTAGTCAAAGGTGGCAGTAATTTTTCAAAAATATATTTGCCTGCCAAATCCCATTGAAATACTTCTATAATAATTATTTATACAAACAGGAAATAAATAACTATGATATTAAAATTTAAGTCGCACCACTTCTCGTTTTTCCTTAACTTTTTCCTTGTGCTTTGGAGCTTTGCTTTTCCCAATTTAATCTTCTGGCTACGCCACTGATTATACCTGGATATTCATGAGGACTTAATGAATAGGAGGAAATAAAAGGAATTCATTGCGTTTGTACCGCAATGTAGATTGTTTTCTCAAAATTTAACCTACACTTTATAATTTTTCCCAGTTTGCCTTATATGAATTCAAAAGTGTGTAATAGTGCAAATTACTACTCGTAAGCACACTTTGCTGTTATTTTGGCAACCCATCAGAGGGCTATCAATGTAAAGCTTATCTAAGCAGCTGCATTACGCCCATGGGCTTGAAATCCGAAGTAATTGTATAGAACACATACTTAATACTTACACATGTAGGATATTTTTGTAAAGTACCTGGAAATGATACATGTAACCACAACATTTATACCTAATTTTATAATTACAGTTACACATTTAAGTTCTTTGATCAAATACCGTTTCTATGGTTTGAAGGTTGTAAAGTAGGTACATAAGCATCGGATTTACACAGGCGCGCTATACCGTGTAAAATGTATAATAATAAAAAAATAAATTTACAGATGCATAGAGTTACAAAATTTTCATATTCGAATTATTGGTAATGAATAAATAATTGCGTTGTTTCAAGTAGTATCGTATCCACTCCGCAAAAAAACAAAGCTTTTTTGGTATACCGTCACGCTCCTTTTATGTATTAGAGGTTACATCAAGCAGGTATAACAGGTTTGTCACGTATAGTTCCAAAAGATGTTATTATAATGACGCTATTCACACATCTAAAACTTTAAACAATGCACATTTTAGACCGCGATAACCATTACCGCTAATGAGGTAGCGTTATTAACGTTTTTAACTTTGTATATTGTGCAATTAATTGCTAATAAACTGTAAAGTGACAGACGGCGATACAGAAAGCTTTTTCTTTATTGAGTGGGTCAAGGACATTATCCTACCATAATGATCTCGTTCTTAATTGATTACACTCTTGCTTTTAAAGCCCTTGTAGTTGCTTTTTTATATGCAACCGTACCATCATGACAAATTATTATTCCGGTGCCTAAGATTCATTTGCGATTAATTGTAAGAAAAAGAGTATTTGAATAACAAAGTTGAATATTTGCATGTACCGGTTCTTCATTATATAGGTAAGAGTTTCAAAGGACATGAGATATTCTTAAATATAATAAAACCGCCTTTTTAAACGCAGTAAAGACAACTTCTTCATGAAGAGAAAGTTTAACTTTCAAGCATTTCTAGTTACATTATGATCATATCTAGACATTTCCGGATGTTGCCTCGAAAACAGATGACGTATGGATTGCATCCCGGCGGTAGCCCTTGTGAAACTGATCCAAGAAGTCTGTGACAACAAGATAAAAAAGTTAGTTTGCATCTCCTACTGCGGGGTATTACGTTACTTTTGTACGTAAGGTATTTGGTGGTTCATCTCATATTAAAATTATATATAAGTACTGAAGCTTCTCACATTTAGGAATCAGATATATGTAAATATTCGAATATGCAGGTTTCCTTACTGGTCATAAAACACACATTTACTTTTATAAAAAAAAACAGCAACAAATAAGTGTTATGTTAATTGTAGATATGTATTGCGAGGTTATGTCCTTATTAGACCATAATTTACATTTTTATCATTTATTATTTTCTAGATAATCATTTACATCTACGAATGGAGCTAATAGTCCTTTCTATCAAAACCCGCTATTTTAAGCAAAACAACTTTGTTTTTTCGGTTAAGATTTTTCAGAATCGATTGTAATGAAACAATTTGGCAGATAGGTTTGGATGTATTTGAAAACCAGGAAGCTGCAGCCAGTTAACTGAAGCAGCTCATATGTGTTGTGTGTAGCTCGAGCTCTGCTAATCTTAGTAATTTTAAATACCAAAACCACCTTAAAATAAAAAACACTGAAATCAGCATGTAAAACGAATTAGTGGATTACTGAAATAACTCAAATCTTGGGAGGATCAAGAGGTAATGAACATATAATCATATTTCATAAATCTAAATTTGGAGCTGTAACTTCAATATAAATTAAACCTGCAAAAGATGAAGAGTCTGAGCAGACTAACTGCTACGCTTATTTCCACCACACTTTTTAGAAACTCTATTAGAAACTCTTATAATTTATGATACATAATAATACAACTAAAACGTCTTTGAGGAATTCTCATAATGTAAGAGAAACATCAAATCCCAAAATGTTAATGGTCGAGCCCAACTGTAATGTAAATAGCAAGTTGAGAAAAATCTATAATTTGTTGATGATAAGTAGTATGTACACTAATTTTCAATGTATATTCTCTTAATAATTTATATCCTAAAAGTGAAGGAGCACTAAATGTCAGTGTGAGCCACGCTTTTGACAAAGAATCCTGCATTCTTATGAGTTCACAGCATCTTTTTTATTGTTCCATACATCTTCAGCTCCTGGAAAAGAAAAGAACATTCAGTCGCCAAAGACGATGTGACTACTGCCTGTGTTATGAAAAATGGGCTAGTTGACGGAATGTTAGTACGTGTTTGGGCGCTAGATCTGATAAGAAGATCGTGGGTCAGAGGTTAAAGTCTCGGATTGCATGTACTACCACCACACGCCATCTAAGGTTTCAGTTGCGTCGGTTACGCAACATACGGATGTTTTTGGAAGAACGTGATTCACTACAAAGCTTCTGAAGTGCATTGTAAATATCGTTATTTGTAGAAATTATTCATCCCGTACAACAAAGATGAATCTGGGAAAAATCATTTAGAATTTGCAACGAAGTACAAGCAAGCTATGAGGATTGTATAATATGGTTGATCACATTTACAACCTATGCTTATTGTTTAAGTAGATAAATGAACATTGTTTTGTACAAATTCCCACGCTAAATTCAGAATTCTGTACACGTCCATACTATCTATTGAATAAATTTAGTACGCTTTATTATCGAAATCCAATATGGCGCCATGATTGTTAACAATACGAAGTTTTTAAATAACCACATCTGCAGTAAGATTTGTTTCGCTACTGTTATAGCTCTTCAGAGCTGTTTAGGTCTAGTGCAGACCACATAACAGGGTGCAGACAGCATGGCATAGAACTGCTGCAAAACCAGTTGTATGCCATGTTATCTGTACCTTTTTCTATACTGTAATTATGTTTGACTGTGTTGCGATTCCTTTGTTTCCAGCCCATGTAAATGGGAAAGTTTTATGAATGTTTGCGAATAACTTTGTAACGTAAAATGTCTCGAGAAGAATAGCGATAATAAACTATTGAACATCAATATATGGGATATTAGCTGCAAATTTGCAAGAAGGCAATTAACTGTCGTAGGTAATGCTATAATTTGATACCTTTAACAGATACCAACACTCTACTGTGATTTCTTTTTGAGGTATTTCATGAAAAATGATTATTGCTTACCTGGTTATGTCAATAATACTAAAAATTACTATTAAGAAATGTTATGTTGGATGCACAGTCTTGCACGATTAACAAAATTTTGTTGTGCATTTTGTATTTGTTGTGGAGTTATATTGTTCACACCAGCACATATGGAGAAACCTTAACGTTAGAACCGCTATTCTATGACTTCATATTAAGAGGGGCGTTTACCTAGAGCGAATCGGGCCATTTTAAGCACCTACCGTTTTACATTTTACCGAGTTATTCGAAACTTTTTCGAAGTGAAATTTCGACATGGCAATGACAAAAGATGTAGCTACAACGTAGATTTCGAGTTTTTTCTGAATTTGGTGCAGTAATGTAAATATTTGTTGTTGTATTTTGCTTAAAAATGCGTATTTTTGGCGAGCTATTTCTCGAAAACTAAGGTACATAAACGAAAAATTCGAACTCCACGTTGTAGCTACATATTTCTTTGTACACTACCAAAAACATGAGCACGATAAATGAGTTAAAACATTCAAAAAATCTAAAACTGCAAACCCTTTCGCACGAGTCCGTCACGAGAGCAGAATGCGAATGCCTATCCCCACCAGGTCCGTCGCGTGGTATCCACTGAACAGTGAGGCTAAGATACAATCCTGTCGGGAATGATCGAGCGGTATACGATCTATTCCGATATGACTGGATTTCTAAGATTGTATGTCTAATTAGTAATTACACGGGACAAGTTTAATGTTAAAAGCTCTTTCACATTAATTTACTGTCTGCCGAAGCAATGGGGAGGCGGAAGTAAAATTGTTATAAAAGTTCCTGCAGAAATCATGMAGTTAGAATGAAATGTTATATAGTTCATATTTACAGAAATAAATGGGTTATTCCATATTTTGAATAACCTGGTATAATATCATAGTAAGTTACTAATATCATGCTTACTTTTTTATGCACACCCTACAATCAGCAATTTTCCGAATATTAGTTTAGCCCGTCTGTTGCTCGTACGATCTTTGCGCGATGTCAACCTATCGGCTACCCTCTTACGATAGGTTGACATCGCGCAAAGATCGTACGAGCAACAGACGGGCTAAACTAATATTCGGAAAATTGCTGACTGTAGGGTGTGCATAAAAAAGTAAGCATGATATTAGTAAGTTACTATAATATACCAGGTTATGCAAAATATGGAATAACCCATTTATTTCTGTAAATATGAACTATATAACATTTCATTCTAACTGCATGATTTCTGTAGGAACTTTTATAACAATTTTCCTTCCGCCTCCCCATTACTTCGGCAGACAGTAAATTAATGTGAAAGAGCTTTTAACATTAAACTTGTCCCGTGTAATTACTAATTTAATTAGACATACAATCTAAAAATCTGGTCATATCGGAATAGATCGTATACCGCTCGATCATTCCCGACAGGATTGTATCTTACCCTCAATGTTCAGTGGATACCACGCGACGGACCTGGTGGGGATGGGCATTCGCATTCCGCTCTCGTTGCGGCCTCGTGAAAAAGGGTTTGCGGTTTTAGATTTTTTGAATGTTTTTACTCATTTATCGTGCTCATGTTTTTGGTAGTGTACAAAGAAATATGTAGCTACAACGTGGAGWTCGAATTTTTCGTTTATGTGCCTTAGTTTTCGAGAAATAGCTCGCCAAATATACGCATTTTTAAGCAAAATATAACACCAAATATTTACATTACTGTACCAAATTCAGAAAAAACTCGAACTCTACGTTCTAGCTACATCTTTTGTCATTGCCATGTCGAAATTTCACTTCGAAAAAGTTTCGAATAACTCGGTAAAATGTAAAACGGTAGGTGCTTAAAATGACCCGATTCGCTCTAGGTAAACGCCCCTCTTAAGAAGTTGGCTATTGTAGACTGTTTCGTGAACAGAATGACACAATCTAAGATGTCTCAAAATAAATGACTTTAGGGTAGTGATAAAATAACAAATAATAATAATAATATGTTTATTTAGGGTTTAATTTTACAGAAAAATAATACAGCTTCACCCTTTGCTACATAAATCATATAACTCAATAAAACTATCTATCACCTGTAAATGCCAAGTGAAACAAATAAAAATGAATTTTAATTAATTTACCGCAAATAAACACAAAAATAACCATAAAAACAAAGCTTGTGCATGGTTAAACTGAATATATTTGTAATTAAACAAATAATAGCTGAGTATAACGTTTGTATAAAGTTAATCAAACACAGAAACGAACAAGTGACCCGCAAACTTAACTGTAAAGTATTTTTAAGCTTGTTTTTAATAATAGAACCGCCCAACACCGCTATGACCCTCCAAGACGAACCAACCCCAGCAGATGAAACTATTTATCTATCCCACAATCAAAATATAAATAAAGTTTCTATTACGCTTAAACAGAAAACTTTTCACCATTGTCTTGAAAGCATGCATTGAATTATTATGTTTTATGTCGGTGCTCATTGTAGAATCTGCTGGATTAATAGGCCCAATTTTTCAGAACTATATTTCTACGGGCACCCGAAACCTTAACTAGTTTTTTTTGCTTTTTGTCGTGTGCTATATTCATGAGTTAAAGGTTCCAAAATTTTCTTAATTTTATACTGATGTGGTGATGTGTTATTACACTTAAAAAATAGTGTTGCCTAATGTCAAGCAATTTAGATTCGCTATATAATAAACCAGATGGGTAAGTATTTTCTTTTTTTGTTAAGATTCTTATAAATATTCTTGCAGAACTTCCAATTTTTTCAAATAACAATTAGCCACAGCATCCCATCCCATCACCGCATAGGCGAGTCTTGACTCTACCAATGTATGGTAAATGATTGCCATATGATAACTTAGTACTTTTTCGTTTAATTCTGTACCCTTACTGGAATGCGCTACAACAATAACAAATTTGTAGTAGATATCTCGGTCAGTTCTTCAATTCTTTTTTTTTTGTGAACAACATTAATTTTTTTTCAAAAATTCATAAAGCTTTCCCATTTAAACAACTTTCTGCGACACCAAATGCCTTAGTACTTTTTTGTTTAGTTCGATATGCTCTATTGAATGGAGCTATTCAGAATGTGGTTTTCCGGTTTAAAGTAACAAAGTTGTAGATAATATTTCAGTCTGTTGATGTTCAATTGTTTTATTATTATTATTATTATCACTATTAGATTCTTCTCGAAGAATCAGGAAATTTCTCGTTTGAATCACTATTCTGACATCAAATAAAAAAGTTAGCTATTGTAGACTTTCGAATACAGCAATTAGTATTATTCAACATTAGATATCTCAAAAACAAATGACTGTAGGGTAGTGGCACCTTTAGCACTTTTTTGTTTAATTCGATATGCTTTATGGCTGATCAGAATGGGGCCATTCGATTTAAAATAAGTTATAGCTAGTATCTCAGTCAGCTGATATTCAACTGTATTTTTTATTATCAGTTTTAGTGACTTCTCGAAAAATCGAGAAACTTTTCCGTTTAAACCACTATTCTTATTGTAGACTGATACCGTCATTTTTAAAGTCTCGTAGAGTTGCAGGTACCTTTGCGAACGACTAAATTTTGATTGTGTATTGGTTCGACACGAATGCCTATATTTACAAAGATGTTGGTTCGGGTAAAAAATATTTGTGCAAAAATTGTACCAAGTCGTAATTACAAATTAAATCCAAACCTAAGTATTTTAATTATCCGTTTTTGGTTTATTATTACAAGTGTGTCTGTTTCATCMACAACTGGGATGTCTMAGTTAGACTATTTTGACTTCTATCACTTATCGCTCCTACTTCCATGTTGCAAACTAATGTGGACCAAAGGTGCGTTTCACTGCATCGTCATAACATTTCAGCAAACTGTTCACTCAAAATTTTTCTTATTGCCAATGGTACAACCTTACGTTTCCATGCGAAGTTAATCATTTATTTTACGTCGGAAGTCTCATCTCCAAATAGCCATGCGCCACTAATTAGTATACTTGATTTAATGGTAGCGAGTAAAACACCCACATTTCCTATTAAGCTCTTATTTATGATTAAGCATATTTATAAAACTGCAATCTTAATTTGGGTGTCCCTAGTATAAGAATTACTAAATAAAAATTAAAATTTATGATCCCTGGCTTACATGTTAGAAGCATTAATAAGACGCAATCAYATTGAATTATAAGCAAGTGATTTTCGTTCTTTTAATAGAGATGACTGACACATTTCGATGTAACTATATGAATACATGATGCCGTACTATTCTAATTGGCTCATTTTGTGACATCTTTTGGAATATTTACGATATATTTAGCAAAGGTAGGTTGTTTCATTCCAAAACATGTTGCGATAGAAAATAACTGTTTTAGAACTTAATAAAGCGCAGATCCAAAGCTATGGCAAAAAGTGTTCAGGTTTCAGTAGTTATATTGCTGTCCTCATTTACTTATTCTTAATATCCCTACAAAACTACAATATGTAAATTTATGAGGAAGAAATTAGATAAGTTTTCAAAACGGCCAAACGCAGATTTGTCTTAAACAATGCCTACCTAAGTTTTTCCGTGGAACGGCGATTGTTTGCTTCATTCCTAAAAACACATTCTATTGATCCGCTGGAGAAAACCCACCCACCTTTTTCTTAATGTTTTCCATTCCCCCTGCAAATAAGGTACAGGCGTCAAAGTAATAGGAATTGGCTCAATTCTGCGCATATGTTCCGCATAAGCGGCGTTTCGCCGAGACAAAGGGGCGAGTCGGATTTCAGGGGATTGTATTCTTAGGGGGTTGACAACCCCTGCTTTATACGTCTCCGCGGGGGATAACAGCCCTGCCTACGTCTACAGCGAGGCACGAGCCAGAGAACGTGGGAGGAGGACTAGTCCCGCTTGCTGAGTTATTGCACACTCGAATTTTTTGTCAGACATCAAGATTTTATCACGTGGAAGGCATTTGTTTTTATATCTCTGTATATCCAGATTGTAGTCTGTAGTGTCTAGTACGTAACTTCAACTGTTAGTTTTAAAGTTAACTTTACACTAAAGGTACATATTATTATTCCTATACCTATTCGTCATTTAGATAACATCAACTCTTAGACAAAATTTTATAGCATTGGCATTGCGTTCCTGGCTATGGCTGGGCAAAGTATCGAAACTTACTCAAAGTATCGATATCTTTGGCGGCATCGAGTATCGATACCACATTCAAAAGTATCGAAGTATCGAAAGTATTCAAAAGTATCGAAGTATCGAAAATATACAAAAGTATCGAAGTATCGAAAGTATTCAAAAGTATCGAAGTATCGAAAGGATTCAAAAGTATCGAACGTATTCAGAAGTATCGAAGTATCGAAAATGTTCAAAATTATAGAAGTATCGAAAGTATTCAAAAGTATCGTAGTATAGAAGTTCAAAGCATTAAAAAGTATCGAAATATAAAAGTATTCAAAATTATCTGAAGTATCGAAAGTATTCAAAAGTATCAAATTCCGAAAGAATTCAAAAGTATCGAAGTATAGAAAGGTTTTAAAAATATCGAAATATCGAAAGTACTGAAAAGTATCGAAGTCCGAAAGTATTGAAAAGTATCGAAGTATCGATAGTATTCAAAACTATATGAAGTACTGAAAGTATAAAATATATTGAAAATACAAGTATTGATCTTAGGCAGATTATCGATACTTACTTAAAGTATCGTTACCTCTGTCGGTATCGAATATCGATACCACTTTGTCGTGGTATTCAAGTTTTGGGTACTTCGATACTTTCGATACTTCGAAACTTTCGATACTTCGATACTTTCAATACTTCGATACTTTTGAGTAGAATGGATACTGAACCGGTATCGATGATATCGAGGAGCCCTATTCCTGGCTGCGTCTACGTTATTAAGAGAGGGTTCTTAGTTTGGTACTTTACAGAAACATTTGAAAAATGAACAAATAGGATCTCAAGCAAAAACGCGTACCAAGTTGTATTGTCTTGATTGTGGTATTTTAATATCCTCTATTGTGTTATAACCTCCATCATCTACAGTGTCGTTTGAATATTCAGACAACGGTATTACAATTACTGCTTCAGGCTTTCTATAAATACTGATACTCCACGGAAAAGGTTCAGAAACTACCTAAAAACCGCTCCAAATAGAATCAATACTTCCACATCCAATTGTCAAAATGACATTTACGTTTTTATTTTTTATACTATASGATTAGTAATCATGTTTTGAGCATTTTTTCTYTCTACACATTTTTTCTAAGACACACAGTCCTGGTGATATTAGCAAGAATATATAAATTTTAAAATCGTTTTTTTTCCAAATAACTCGAAAATTATTAACTTAACAAAAAAAAATTACAAGAGTGCTGTACAGAAAATTGATTTTCTACATAATACCAAAATTTAATAAAAATCGTACGAGCAGGGTCCAAAACAGGTTTTTAGGAAATATTTCGAAAATGTCCAAATTTTGAATAAATTTTTGAATATATTAAATATATTCGGAGATATTTAGGAAAACCAATTTTCTTTAAGTGACGCTTTTTTTGCTAATATCTTCTAAACAGTTTGCTGCACCGAAAATTTATAGGAGCGAATAATACTCGCAGTTAAACTACTAATCATATACTAAAACGAAAAATTTGCAAAAAGAGTAGTTACCCCCAATTTCGCCCCCTTCCCGATACCCTACTTACCTCACAAATAATAGGTCGCTTTGGGTAGTTGAGATTTATATACGTTTGCCAAATTTCAAGTTCATATATTAAGTCTTTCGAAAATTATCGTGACCGCAAACAAAACCACAGACACACAGACACATAGACAAGAATTTTTTTTGCTCAAATTTTGTTTTTTTTGCGTTTTCAACCATTTTAAAGCGAATGGGCAAATAAAAATTTTTGAAAATCTTTTTCGCGATACAATACTTCCCGTCCGTTGGATGTGGAAGTAAAACTAATCTATTGATTTACAATGAGTGACATTTCTGGCTTATAAATGGAACACTCATATTAATTTCGGTTACGTCATTGCATGCATAATGCTGTTCCTTATACATTCTACTTAAGTGTTGCAAGCAAATTTGCTCGCGTAAAAGGAGATCGTATATACCAAATAACAAAAACTTTATTACAAAAACCTTATTTTACCTCCTCCTTAGTGGAATTTAAAAAAACGCTGAAAATATAGTGTTTTCTGATCGAAAGCTTAAATACACACACTAGAAAAGTCTATACGCATTTCTTAAATTTGGGAATATTATTTGCAACCACATATAGCACATAATATTTATAGGTGGGGTTATCTATTGAATAATATTATAACAAAATAAGGTTAATATCTTACTTCTTACCATATTATGAACTGGTATKTATGACTTACCTTATGCTATGATATGTATGCGGAGATCTCCCCACACTTTGCTTTAGATAAAATTGGTAGATGTATTAATACTCTACTTGTACGAAATGCAAATGCCATTTATAGTAGGTATAGGAAGAGAGATATTTATTTAAAAAAAACAGATTTTTGTGACCTTGACCTTGAATATCTCAAGACATGCACACGATATTTTTGCGACTTTTAATCCAAAATGTAGAATGTCAAAGGGTTACACAAGTTAATATCTTCTTATCTGGATATGTGCCATTTACCTGAATTATATACACACAGAACTTGCATACCATTTTTTATCTCGTACCTGTTTAAACCCATCAAGTGTGGAATTAACAAAAACAATGAAACACATGCTTATTTATTTCTAATTAAAAGGCCAAGAACGAATTTCATGCTTCTAGCCTGAAAAAGATGGTCTTCCATACTATACTCATCCACTGTGACATCCCCTTAAGAGTGGAGTTTACAAAAAGCGCTGATACGCGTGTTAATTTATTTCTAATCAAACGCCTAACAATAAAGTTTCGTGCTTCTAGCTTCAGAAATGGCGGATCTTCATACAAACTTCATTCCCTATTTCAATTATTTAAGGGTGTAATATACAAAACGCGCGGATACATATTTTTTTGTCGAATGAATAAAAATAAAGTTTTATGTCTCTAGATTCAAAAATGATGGCCATCCGTAGAAATTTTTATCTCCCATTTCCTTTGCTTAAGGATATAATTTACAGAAATGCTGGAACACGTTTTCATTTATTTTTAATTAGAAGCCTAAAAATAAGGTTTAATGCTCTTAGATTAAAAATGACGGATTTCCTTGTAACTCTTATCCCCAAGAGGTGGAATATCCAAAAATCGTTAATGGACATTTACGTTACGAAAGTGCTCTCCTGGTCAAATTTTATGTGTGTCTAACCTAATATGCTTGGCGATGATGAATCAAGAAAGGTATAGATTATACCACAATAGTTTTTGACTTAAAGAAGATATATTCTACATGTTTCTGACGAAGGAGCTAGTTACTTGTTCACTACGACGCATACTTTAGGCACAGTTCTTTTAGTGAGTTTACATACATATGTGTACTAATAAATAAAGAGAACAGTAATTCTAACGGTGATGATTTGAGTTCATTCTAGTCATTTTGGGAAAGACAGCAATATGGGTGAGAAATTTGTCTATTATCAATGACATACATTATCAATTGCCAACAGTGATGAAAAAGAAAAGAGGTAATATACAGGGTCCATCACCTAAAACTCCCCAGGCTTGTATTTTCTTTATTTTTCCAGGTTATATGTCACATTGTAGGTCTTTTTAAACTTTAGTATGGTATAGTGCGTGTCCAAAAAAACTTGCCGMTTATAATATTTTGCAAATAAAGTTAATTTTTGTAAAAAAAAATTACCTTGTACTTTGTTTAAAAGTTACTCAAAATGTTGGGGTTTTGTGTGCAGCGATAGGTGTGTAGTGTGTAGGCATAATGTGTAGTGTAATAAGCTGTGAAACTAACATTTAAATAATTCTGAACAGCCCTATTATCAGAATATGGCGGCGAGGAGTTTTTCTTATTTTTCATTAAGTATGAGTAAAAATTACGCATACATGGTATGGCATCCAACTATGACGCAATATTTATTATTCGGGGTAAAGTAAAAATATTTACCATAATTAATACTATTTGCTTAATGTTATGTCATAATTTGCAAAAAAAATTCTGGTCACCCACTATGTCATTTTAAAGAGCTTAAATAGACTTACAATTTAGCATATAACTTAAAGTTGTACCTAAAAAGAGAAAATACGAGCCTAGAGAGTTTCAGGTGGCGGACCCTGTATATATGTAATACATAAAATTATGAAAGATAATAATTCCCTGAATTCATTTATAAATGCGCATACGTAATGTTTTATTGGGTTTGATCTGATTGATTGATTTGATTTGAACTCGGTCAAGGCCAATACTTTTTCATTTCGTCTTATGCCTGCAAACCCAATAAAACATTACGGATAATACATAAATATAAACTKTAMCAAATTAATATATAAACAAATAATTTYAAAGTCTGAAACCATTCAACCYTMGTGTAAAATAAAAATAAAATACTCGTTATCAAAGCCAAACCGTCTTAGAMTTGTTTTYTATGCTGTTACCAGCAATAGGTAAACTGTTTCCACCATAAGCACTAGGTTACTGAACAGTTTATACTTTAAACAATTAATTACTCTTAACCAGAGCTTGAATGTAATGAGCACAGAATTTAAGCTAAATAGTAGGAAGTAGTTAGCTCGCTAAATTAAAGCCTGCATTAAAATGTTAATTGGTATCTTAATGTGGCCAGCAATCCATCATAAGTATTGTGTATCAGAAAATACACAGATGCATCCTGTAAATCAAGAAGTGAACTAACGTATGGCTGAATCTCACCGATGTTATCTTTGTCGGACATGTTCTTCGTTGGCATTAGATAACAAGTGGCAGTAAATTACATACTCTCATCAATTCCAACGTCTATCATTAGCGGGTTAAACGTAACACAATGGACCTTAATCTTTGATCTCCTCCGAGCTTCCGTTTCTCTGACTCTGTATGAGGACTTGCATCCATGCCTTATAGATTTCCTTGCATCCAGTACTTAGTGTTTGGGCTTTTCTTATCGCTATTGCAATTCAACCTCCATGAATATTCAACAATGGTGCTGTCTAATTAACAAGTGTGCCAGCACGCTACATCACATACCTACCTCATAGCACTTGTGCTGAATTCACATAACCTCTGCCTTTGGGTTAATACGGTTAAAGAACATACGGTGCAAGTTTGACGATGTCCTAGTTATCTATGTCATAATACAAATTTAGTATCACAAAGGTATAAAGATATTAACTTTTGTGACAATTCGTTTAGTTAAATCGTTTCTATAGAACGGTGTAGACTTGATATATTACAGCAACTAGTTGTTCAATAATTACATAATGCCTCCGTGTAAAGCTAAAAGTATTAGAGTGCAGCAAGAGTCTTCAATTTTAGATCAGTTCACTTTGTATTTAGATAAAAAGGTGAATAACTTAATTAAATGGCAAATTGTACGTCAAATTAAAGACGTTAATAATTAAAAATTATTATTCTTTGCTGCATTCAATTTGAGATTGTAGAGAATATTCGGCATTATCTTAAATAAGGATGAAGTGCTGCTGATGAGGTACGACCAATTCGCGAAGTCAGTAAGAATATACTGTTACAAAGAAGTCGGCAACATTTGATTTCATCAATAGTTTTAGGGACAATACCCACAACGTCGCAGTCCACTGTAGCAACCGACCACTTCTTCGAAGAGAAGTAGTGTTTCCTTTTCAAAAGCTGCAAATAAATATGTAACAACGAGCTGGCGTCTGAACCATGATAGTATAGTGAGAGGTTGCAGCGGTGTTATTTATTAATCCGTAATTGTAACAATGTAACAGAACTAAAATGCATGTCTGTGCTATGCTTTGGCAGCAATAAGTATTTCATTAAAACAATTGTCATGGTTTCCATAGTACATCAATCCAGATTTAGCGGATTTTAACACGAAATTCGTACCAATTTTCAGAGAACCACTTATAGCGAATAGTAATTATTGTATGTGGAATTAAATTCTGCATCATCTATTATAAAATCTGCATATGGTTTTTTTGAAACAAGGAAGACGTTTGCATTTAAAGTTTACTAAATATAATGAGCAAAACCAAATATTATATTTCAGTTTTCGCTGAATTTGAAATTACTGAACTAAAAAGTAAAACATGCTGTTTTTTCACAAAAATCAAGATCTCTGAAACAGATGATTTGGATATGGATGACCTTAAACAGTCATTCTTAAATTAATCGTTTTGTTTATTGGACACCGTGTATACTTAATATTTTATGTGTAACGTTATACAAACGATAACTGCATACTGAATTTTAGAATGTTTGTTAATAATGTGTTCCAGTGTTGCATCCTTGTGTTTGTGTTGCGGATGTTATTATCATCGTCGTTGCAGTGAAGTAACTGGTCAAACAGAGTTTGGGGCAAGTAAGTTAGGACACATTTTCAATTTCATAATTACTGTTTAACTGATTGAAAAGCGTTCAATTTTGCTATATAGGGCTCCAATTGTTTAAACTCTTACATAAAATACTTATTTAACATATTTTCTACGCTAAAATTGTAGGGGAGGAGACATTCACAACTACGTCATAAGCATATAGATCAAAGTACTTTCACTACCTATATGTGTTCGGCAAGAGTAAATATGAGTGGATCTAATATTAAAATCAATTTAAACTTGAAAAAGCCATAACTGTTTATATTGAGAGTGATAGATTGCACGTGTTTGTTTAAATGGAAATTATAAAAGTGATTTAAACGCCTAGGAACCTTGGTGTCAGGTGCATAGATTTATGGCTACAAGGTCCTCCCACTTCCATGTGAATTTATTAACAAAAACATTACGCCTGGCGCCTAAGAATTTTAACGACAAAATCGTCTCTGGTTATTTTATGAATGGGATCTAGTATAATACCCGCGTTTAATTTAAGGTACCTAGCAGTAGTGGCACTTACTAATTGGTTCTAAAATTCAAGACCGACGTCAAATGAGCTTGGAAGCCTTTGATATGCGCAAAATTTATTCTACAAGAGAGACTGGTAGGTACTTGAGATTTTTCAACACTTACATACATTACATGTAATGATGTAAAATCTTACTTACATAATAGCTGTTATGTTAACGATATGGACCCGCTCTTCAAGTTTAGGAATAAAGTCCGAAAAACTATATCTACTACTTTTGCTTTTCAGTTTGTATACCAGTGGATGGGAATAATAGAAGTTTAATAATCAGAAGTGTCAATAAAGGCTCCAGAACGTCACCCAGAGAATATGAAGCGATAAAATCGGGGAAAACTGAATAACTAGTAAAACTAGTTTTGTGAATGCGAGTATTATCAAACAAAACTAGGTTCTTACTTATCAAATAAAAAATTAAAATGGTGTCTTTAAAATAATGTACAAAGCTGGGGTTTCTTGCGTTTTTCCCATTGAAGTTTATGTCAAAATATACCACGAAGTTATGGAAATAAGAAATATGAGTATTCGGCTACAGAGAATTTATCTGCTGATGCGTTACGGTATACCTATGTATAATAGGCGTTCATAAAAAAGGGTTAACTTAAGCCATTTGTGTCGATTCTCAAACGATCATCGTTTACAATTTACACCTATGTCGCCGTTACTCATAGGGTATTCAGCGATTTGTAAAAACGTTTTCGCATAACCAACCGTGTCCCTATTAGCCTCAGATAACAGTCATTGTCTTCAGTGCAACGAACGGTCAATGCGTCAAAGGGGCCAAACGTCAAATGTGCATAAACTTATCCAAACTAATCTATACGATGGGCGCTGCGTTCGAGTTAGAAAGAGAAAACCGTAACTCGCTTCATCCGTTTTTTTTGTGAACGATCGCTACATGTATACCTTCTCTTTTTTAATTTAAATAAATTTGTTCCATCCAATACGAGTACAAAATGTGCCAATAACTGCAACATATTTTTTAAGTCACCTGACACAAAAGGAATATAACATTGGTGTACTCTTTATTGATAGTATGATTACGTTTGTGTGACAACTGTTTTGTTTTGTTGTAGGTACTGCGTGTCACATGCCTGCGTGCTGCCGTCTATAAGCAATATGTATTTTTTTGGAAGACTGAAACTTTTGTCAATATTAAAGTTTAACAAACTTCAGTAACATTTTTCCTGACGCAACGTCTTTTATTTCTTCATGCAAATCAAACTGCAGGGCTTTAAACAATATTATAAAGAATTTTAGCTAATCTATACTTTTTCAGTATGTCATAAAATAAAAATCTATTAAAAACGCAATTTTTTCTTCGCTGATCACGGTATACTAGTCTTTGCTATATTTTTTGAGATATTGTTATGACTACGGGCTCGAAAACTGCGGATTTCTGACTTTACTCCTTTATTTTAAAACACTTATACCAAATAAACTAGGTCTAAACATAACTAGTACACAACGCTGCTATTGTAACAGTATTAATTCACTAAATCACTATACTGCACACACTTGCACTAAAAACACCTGTTCACTAAACCTTTCGCTCACTCAATAACCACTAATCAAATCTGAACTGCCCGCGCTCTCTAAGTCGGGCTATTTATACTCCTATAGAAAATTCCAGAAGCGACAGCTTCCAGACGCTCTCGAAACTTCGCGAAGTAGAATCCTTCGGAGAGTATCGACATTGACTGCCATCTGTCTGTAACTGGCTAGGATCACTACTTGCAGTGCCTTACTACACCGCATCTAGGCGCCTGCAACTTCGGTACACAGATAACGCTGATTCCGCAACAAAATCGTAAAACAAAGTCCTCCGTCACGTCTGTCTGTCGGCCTGTTAAACTCAAAAATACTGAACGGATTTTCATGCGCTTTTCATCAATAGATACAGTAATTCATGAGGAAGGTTTATGTATATAATTTGTAAAGGTTTTTTGTAAATTGGTTGAAATATAACGATAATTGTTGAAGGTGTTGGAAGAAGTCAAGTCGTCCGGGGCTTTCATCGAAAACGGTGCCTAATGCCTTTGGGATATAACAAAACAATGCGTGGTGAGATATCCCTCTTTTATAGATCTATAAAAAAGTCTGCGAAGACATATATCTATCTTCTAAAATCGTCACGTACACTGCGGTGATTGGAAAGCTATTTAGAAGGTAACAATCTAAACACGTTATTTACCCTAGCATTTCATGCACATTATTATAATCTTTTACGCCATGTAATTTAAATGAATATCGCATAATATGAACGCGCGCGAAGATACATTCAAGCGCGCTTCTCACACCGATGTCGGGACCCGCTTGATGCAACCATCCCCGCACCGTACCGCGCCGCCCTGTGTCGCCCACTGGAGGTGGAGCGAATGGAGAAGACCACTGGGAGGTATTTGTTGTAAGTATAATATGCTCTACTACACGTGCGAAGCCAGGGTGGGTTGCTAGGGTCACAATATGTATGATACGCTCTTATGATCATATCACAAATTACACAGCTCTTTGTAAAGCTTTTGTGGAAAATTTACTAACGCGATTTATGAATCGTTCAACCTTAATTTGAAATGTTATAAGTTAAAAGGTTCAGCATTAAAGTTGATTGATTGAACCAGCGTACCGTAAGCATTTCTTGCACCAAAGATTACCGATCGTGTTAATGTTAATAATAACTGCTTCTATTTTTTCGGTAGGGATAGGATACCGTTTTCTGATATAGGATACGCACGCCAAGTTCGACACTCGAGCAGTTGCTCTTAGCAAGGTTGACAACTAAACAGTAGTCGTCGACACGATCGAAGAGCAATTTCAGATGCTGTTAATGTTCTTCCGTAGAAGTGCGATGCCACCAAGGTATCGTCGATGTAACAACAGCAAAATCCAAACCTTGAAGACCGTGTTCATAATTCTTTGGAAAGATTGTGCAGTGCCGCAGAGGTCGAACATCATAAATGCTAATTCAAATAACTCGAATGTAATAACAGCTGTTTTTGGATGTATGCCACTAGATTTACAGTGAACAAAACTTTTGTACCATCAACTTTAGGAAAAATCTGATACTGTTTGAGATGCCGTGTGGACTCCACTCGCCTTCGAAGAAGACCTGCAGATGTCCTGTTTTAACATGTAGCCGAACTTTTTATGCACGGGAGGTAAGAACCATCAGATTAAGACGGTTGACGAAAACTGCAGTTTTTATTGGCATGACTCCGTCATTATTAATACACTACTTTACTGACAAGAATCAAAATCAGAACTATTTTGTGGTATGTCGCGGCTACCTCCGACTATTAATGAACGCGACGTGTTCTAAGCACTAACAGCGTTACAGATTAAACACCTATCAGTTAAAAGTAATTCACACGTGACTCTCAAGTTCAGTTAGTTAGAGATAAACCGTTCAATTTATTGATGAAAGAGCAGTGAAAGAATGAGGCTACATATTGCTTTGGCTTTGACCTTCGACAGGTTCAGAATTCGTCAAAACGACAATTCTAGGGAGTATTCCATGTGCTTCGACTGGGGTTTTTGTTGTCGATAGTAAATGTCCAAACTTCGCACCATTTTCTTAGTATGTAACTAATGAAGTGCTTACCAAAATTCACTTGTTTTTTAATGCTCTAGTGACAATAATAAAAAATAGCTATGTTCTGTATACACAATAATGTAATGCACAATATATCTGCAAAAAAATAAATTCAAATAACACTTCCAGTATAAGGGGAAAACACAAATGCCGGCCGGTCGAGTTTTCGGTCGACATGATCGACTATGCTGATATTTACAAAAGTTTTGGAAACGTATTCGAACTAGTAAAAGAATGGGAATGACTTTAAAATGTGTCACAATCAGCGAACAAGAAATATCAAACAATTCTTCAGGCAAGTATTTTATAAAGATAACCAATCACCGATCACATTGCTGACAGAAATTTTGGAGATTAAAGTCAAGAACCTTCTAAAGGCAAACTCTCCTTAAAATGGAAGTTTGAAATTATATTTTGAATTGTTGTGCGGTTACTTTAAGACACCCGAGGAAACCAAAATGGTTTAAGATGAACAAGCCGAACACCGAGATTGCGTACAAGACAAATCCAAATTTCAAATATAAAAATTAACCGTTTGGTAGAAACGGGGGTAGAAACAATCAAATCATTCATGTTGCTGTATCTGGAAATTAAGGAAATGGATTTGTACTTAAAGCTCGTCATTTACTATAATCAACCTAAAATAACACTGTAGACCTGCTAAATACTCTGCATGATTATTCCGAACAAGCTGTGTGCAGTGTACAGTATGTCTCGGTTATAAAAAAAATAAGACAAGCCCGAGAACAATGCAAAGAACTGATTTTAAGTGCAGCTGAACAGCAGCGTTGTCAACCGTGTCACAACGGGTGGTGCAGCGGAACACGCACGTAAACCAACTTAACTAATTGCATGTAATTGACAAGATAGATGCATGTTCGGCTCATTTTTTCTCCTCTCACCAATTACCGACGCGATTCGTCTGTGAAGTGGGAGGYTCGCAGGTCACTAAATCACCCGCCATGTAAAKGAAKKCTCGGTTCAAGTTCGATTCGGATAGCATGTAAAATGTGAGCTTTTAAMGGTCTTTGAAGCGACCGCATTGCGAGGGTTGACTGCCGCGGTGAAATAAATACACATACAGTTTGTTACGCTTCGGTCGCATGCTACATGCATGAGACTAACCCTCGTGCCGGTTTGAAACTCTTGAAGGTGTTGAAGTAGCAAATTGCACCGTCTGCAATAATGACGGCTTTTGTGTGCTAACTTGAAACATAAACCGTGAGCAATTGTTACAACTGATTTACTTGCTGCCCTAGTATTTTACATAATTTATATTTCAGGGAAGTATGTTTTAAATTAATAAAGAATCTTAGCAAGTTCTCCATATATTTGTATACATTGACAAAATAAGGTGCAAGCGTCGGGATTTTCTATTATTATTTGTACTGCAACTCTAAGAAAGGACAACGTATGTACGAATGTAACGGACAAAACATGAAATGTGTGTTATCTTGCACACAGAAAATAATGTGCAAGAAAGGAAGCCCAGTAAACGAAAAAAGAAACTAATTCAAGGAAACAATACGTGTTTGTTGTCACCTGATAAATCCAAATTAAGACAACACTAAAGTCGTGTGATCCGACTGACTGACCAAGGTACATGTTTTATAAGTATATATGAGGGTGGATCCCTATGCCACACCCCTAACCCCCTTACAGTAAAACTACAGTGGCATTATACTTTTCGTTTTTCAACATTGTCTCCTTCTACACTACTGCACTTTATGAATCGGTGTTCGAATACTTCATCAGCCTTCTGGAAAAATTGTAGTCCGACCTCTGCAAACCACCTCTCCACAGCTTGTATGAGTTCATCATTTTTCACTGGGGTGGGAAGGGAGATCTGGCGAATATGGTGGCTGATTCACTAATACAAAGCCGGCTTGGTGTATAGCAGTCATGGCAATACAAGGTGTAATGGCTGGGACCATTAGACCCATGGAACTGTATTTTGTCCTTCGAAGGTGGAAGAATATGTGGCATATTCGAAGGGGGCTGGAAGACAGTACGAATTAGTTGTTTCTCAAGAATTTTGTCAATTCTATCTGTGACACCTTGAACATAGAGAAGTAAAGCAGTCGATCTATAATTTGGGGGTCGAGAGTTACTTTGTATTTAGGGCAAAGATGAAGATCAATTGCAGATTGTTTTTCACAGTTATTATACTCATTGTCGGACAGACTGATGCGTAAGTGTCGCAATTCACTTCCAAGTTTGCCCGGTTTAGAAATTGATATAGCACGGTTAACAAGAAAAGTTAGGACATATCTTTTTTGTGATGTATGGTGATGAGAAGACGCAAGTACCGATCTGTTGGGTAGCTTTGCGATAGACAGAGTGGCCTAAACGACCATCTGGTAGACGACTGACAAGGACATCAAGAAATTGGAGATAATTAATTCTTTCGGTATCCATCGCGAATGTTTTGTTGGGGTGTCGTAGCCGTGAGGCCATATAATGGAAGTGTCATAGACATAACGAAGCGAGATTTTAGGTTTCAGGTCTAATGACTTTATAGCTACTTGTTCAAAGCCTTTCATGAATATGTTTGCTACTACTGATGACAATGGTGAATCCATAGGTGTATCTGCAATTTGTCGGTATCATTGACCATGAAACGTGAAATACGTTGACATTCTTATGTGAATATATCAGGCTGATTCTGGCATTGGAACTTTTGTAAACAAGGACGTGACGACAAGAAGATGTCTACCTAAGTGGAATTTATTTTTTATTAATTTTTGGAAGACCGTATAGACGAGGGGGTTTCCATTCCCTAGGAGCTAGCTTTTTCATGATCTCTTAAGGTATGCTGGATATCTAAGCATCAAATTAAGTTCTTTTTCAATTCTTGGAGTCGGGTCATAAGGAATGGGCGTGTATGACCTATCTTGCAAAAGATTCACATAATCGGAATTATTAAGAACTACAGTCGCGTTACTTTTATCGGCCAAGAAGATGATTATTTTTGAATTGGACTTCAAATTTTTGAGAGCAATTTTCTCCTCATCGGATCCTCATCGGTTTTTGAAGAGCCCTGGTTGTTCCAGAACGGATGAGKTCCACCTTATCCTTGGGTMGTGATTGAATGGATTATTCTACGCAACTGATTATTTACTCGAAATGAATTTTGCTGGGGGCTACAGCAAAATTGAAAGGCCTTTGGCCAGCAAGATGTTCCCTGACTGAGAGACGGGACTAGAAGAGAAATTAACCACTGTTTTGGGTTTAACATACAGGACTGCCTTTGAGGAAGAACTAGAGAGTGGAATTTCTTTGGGCTTGCAGGAACGTAATTTGATAAAAAAAATAACCATTCAATTTGTGTAAGGATATTAGATAATTCAAGACGAAGTTTTTAAGAGATTTCGAGCTGAAAAGTAGAGTTTTCTGCCTTAAGATTTAATAATTTAATATTTATTGTCACGACAACGGGTAAGGAAAGTAATCTCAGTTTGGACGTGTTTCTCGCGTTAGATTTGTACCATATTCCATACTCTTTCTTCCTGTCTTGATGATGCCCCTTACAAGTGCGGGTAAAAATCGACCTTATTCCACAATCAGACGCCGTCTAACCCAAAAACGCTAAGATTTCGATCTAACTTTGGCCACGAAAGCTTACTTTCTTACATACTATTAGTATGTGACAAGTTTGTCCGTATATGGCGATAAATGACCTGTTGTACTCGTACCCCAGTTAATTTTGCCGCTGTAAAGTTGTGTATATTTGATATAGTTCTACATTCTTCATACTAGTGTAGATCTTAAAATTTTTCTGAATCAATTCATCGTTTCCAACAGTGCTTATTCTGCTCTCTGCTGCTAGTGTAGACTTCACAGTGACAAATGATAATGTCGGGTTTCTTGCATAACGGGTCCTAGCTGGCCCTTTGTGCTTAAATTATTTCTTTGCTTCATCATGACACCCCTTCGCCACCTCTTTGCTATTTTATGCATCTGCTTCTCAATGTTTTCTTATATTCTCTGTATCCCGCGGAATGTGAAACATCCAGAATAATATGTAAAATCTAATGTTCCAGAATATTACCTCTCAGGACATTTCGATAGAATTTTAGGGCCACACAGCTACCCGCTGTGTGTTTTCTTCTTGATTGATTGATTGATTGAACCAGCGTACGGTTAGCGTTTCTGCCACTCCCGGATATACCGCCGGGCCGGCTGACTACGCTGGGTTGGAGGGGTAAATGCTGATTGCTAGTAGTGTGACTGCCTAGCGTATGTTAAGGAAATATAAGGACTGGAATGGGAAGGTTATATAGGTACATTCATTTTCTTTGAATGTTTTTTTGGTGCTGTTGACATCATTGGTCCACTTCAGAGTACCGCTGTGTGTTTTCCTTTTGATTGATTTATTTGATTGATTGATTAAACCAGCGCACAGTGGAGTATTTGCACGCAGAAACCGGCCAAAAACATTTGTTGATCGAATGGTTCTTTAAACGATATAACCTTTTAATACGTTACGTTTAAAAGACATTTTATGGGTTAGGATGCAAAAAAGTTTTATAAAAATATACAGGGTGTTAAATTTAGAAGCCTCACCATTGGAATATCGAAAACGGTAAGACGCAAAACCTGATTAAATAGGTATAGTTATGTAGCCTAATGGCTCATTTAATATGCAATAAAAAACGAATCGATTACGAATCGTTCGGCTTCGTTAAAAAAAATATTTTTTTATTATTTGCTATATAAGTAATGCAGTTTTCAGTTTTTTCTATAAACTGTTTTGAGACATTGACACACACTTTTGTTTTCATTTTTTGTATGATCGCCATATTGCGTTTTTACATATCCAAAATCCGTTTATTTTTAAACACGATGAAATGTTATGAAAAAAAATGTTCAGAAAAGAAAATTTTTCAGCAATATAAAATGTTAAAGCTTACATTCTTGAGTTTGTTTTGCATTATTATTTTATAATTATCACTATTGTATCTAGAAGGCAAATTAAAATAAAGGATATGAAATAATTACCTACTTAAAAACAACATTTACATACAAAACTTAAGAAAATAAAACCGCCCAGATTGTCACCATATAAAAATATTGAAAATTGCTTTCTTACGATCAAAACAAATACATCTATAATTTTTGGATGTACTGTTGCAATCTGTATTAAAAGAAACGCAAAAATTAACAAATTTTTTGTTAAAACAACAAAGCATTGTTCACAAAAATATGGTCATTTGTAAAAGTCCCTAAATCCGCTGTCCACAATTTGTCATTTTGCCAGCTTAAAAAACCCGAATTCCGCTAAATCTAGCGTAAAATTGGTAATACTGTATTCAGCGTTGTATGACGTACTAAGGTAGTTAAGGGACCCATTCGTTCAATTCAATAGCTACCAAGGGCGCCAAAAGAAGTATTAACTTAAAAAATGAAGTAGGGGTATATTTCCGGTTGTCAAAAAATTCAAAAATTTATTCATTGCTTTCCTCTTCATATTCAACCAAAATTTCCAAATAATTTATTTTCATATAATGGAGTTTTTGGACTGTTCCTGCACTTTGTATTAACCATGTACTTGTTTTAAAAAACGGTAAATGTATGTAAATACTTCCAAAATTCAAATTCGCAAATATTCGCAGCTAACGCATTTTAAGAAAATCTTTTCTCTGTTTTCTAATACAAAAATTACTGTCCAATAGAGATCAGAAGTATAATAAAAAAGTAATTTACAAATCTGGCAACAACACGTTATCGAAAATTTTATGACTTTTAAAAAAAATTCATTTCTGTATGAAAAGAAATAAACTGACAATAAAGATTATTAAATTATGTTATACATATCTGCGGTAGAACAATCCATTTTACGAAATTTAACAAAGTTCATTACACATTCACTAATTCACTTGTTGAAGTATAACTTGATATGAAACGATAACAACGAATAAACTTGCCGCGCGCAACTATCAACTTCTGACAAGTTGCACCGCCACCTACTACCAAAAACATACAAAATATTCACGGCCCTCACCTATGGATTTATTATTGTTTCAGAATTAACAAGTTTTATTTCTGTATTTGACATTTTTAGTTACTGACTTATGACCAGTTTTTCAATACAAATACTCCTCTGTGCAGCGTACGGTCAGGTCAGGTCAAGTAGTATTTGATGTGTTCGATGTCGGTTTAGCTCGGCTGCATTTAGTTTAGGTTTCTCTTTCATGGGGATATTGACGTTTCCTTGTGTGATTTCATCTGTTTGTTCGATCGCTTGCTGGAGCTCTAGATGGGGTGATGATCTAGGGGATTATTCTTGAATGTGTGCATTTTATTTATATATTATAGATCACACATTATTTACGGCCGTGGGCTTATTTCCATGGCTTCCTGGTCTCTAGACACAACTATCGCACTATCGCAGTGGTTCCTTTTACTCCTTCTTTCTGGTGTTGCCTCTAAGTTTTGTTCTCTCCAACTGAAGTCTTTTTGTTTCAAGTCGTTTATGAGCGCTGGGATTCTTCTGAGTTGTATTTTGATCGTAGACCTTGTACAGTTTCTTCCAAGCTACTGCCTAACTTCCACATGTTTTGTCTGGTGTGATCTTTCTTTCCTGGTTTATGTGTTATTGCTGGACAATGTTCTCCCATATATCTGTCTCATGAGCCAATGTGCTGCGCAAACTCTTTCTGTACCAGAATTTTGTAACTTCTCGTATACACTTGATTAGATACACGGAACTACTTCACTGTAAGGACGACAACAATAACAACCATAACACGCGCACAAGGATGCAACACTAAAACACATTATTAACGAAACATTTACGTGTGAACTGCAATTTTCTCATTTATTATGTCTGCTGTAGCGACCATTATTTCTTCTCCTCCACAGAATCATTCTCTTTCTAGGTCATTTACGAGTAACAAGATTCCTTCTCGTTGTCCTGCTTCTTGATATTTTGACTGTAGTTCCTTTACAATTTCTTCTAAGCTGATTCGAATCTTCGGATGTTTTGTCTGATATAACTTACAGTTGTTGCTCTTAGCTCTCTTGTATGTTTACGATGTACACTTGTTGTGTGATGTTCTCCTCATGTATTTGAGTGCGAGGGCACCGAAGAGACAATTTCCATTACCTGGAATTATCTGTGCCAGGATGGTGTGCTGCTTTGTTTTTACTATTTCCATCATTTTAAATTGTTACTTTAGCAGTAATCATTCATTTAGCCATAATTGTATCTAGAACACTACGMACGCATTTAGTGCTTTTATGTCTAAATAATCGTCACCACAAGAAATGACAAGATTTTAGGTTTACATATTAATAAATATTAAAAACAGTAAGGGCACGCGGTGGAACCTTACGGGGCTCGTGAAGTATATTTTTTTATAAGATACCGTATTCTACAAATTGTTTTCATGTGGTCAAAGTGATTTCGTTAAACCTTGTAAATCTGAGGAAAACTCAATATTCTTCAATTTCGGTAATAAAAGAAATTGATAAATATAAACAAAAGCTTTAGGAATGCTTGTGTAAAATTACTGCAATCTATTCTTAATAATCAAGAACGTCAGCCAACAATGAGTACAAATAATGCAAATAATGGATATGGGACTCTAATTAGTGTTCAGTGAGGAGTCGCCAGTTTTTATAGAATTGGGCATACTCGTATTTCAGTTACTTTTCAGAGCTTCGGACACCAACTGCTTCTCAAAATTAGATTGAAGGTTGTCATTTATTTTTTAGCTTTTTCAGAGCTTTTTGAAACATTGTATTACAATTAAATGGAACAAATTGTTATAGTTAAAGTATAAAATGACATAAACAACCGAGAGAGTACCTTTTATTACAAAGAATAAAATGATGGAACGTCAACGGTAATATTAATGTCTTAGCTTGTAACAAAAATGGAAGATATCGGTACCGATATAATATCCAAATAATAGTTCTTTTAAATAGTTTTTTTTTAATTAAAAGTCACACATTACAATTGGGTTGTGCGCAGTGGCTTAAAGTAGCATTTTGTTGACAATTTGTTATGTACTTAAGTAGGTTATTTTAATTAAGTACCTAGGTATATTACTAACACACGATGATCAATTTCTTCCTTCAACTTCTAACTAGTTTTTAATTTGAAGAGCTTTGAATTTGTTTGAATGTTCTATAACGTCTGTAAAGCCGAGTTTTGCTATTTACTATAATGCATTCGTGACAAGTTCCAATTTCCACATTTTGTTCTAAAGCACTCTGATTGTCGTTATTTGCGAAATCTGTACAAAAATTGATAAAATTACTTCCGCTTCAAACCTGTTATTGTGGCTTCGGGGTACACGGGTGGTTGCGGTCTTGTAAATATTGCGGCCCAACTGGGATAAATTTTTGTCAGTGGTTTTATTTTGTAATTATCGTCCGGATCGACGGATTCGCCGTTGATGTCTGTAAAAAGTCAATAGCCGAAATGTAGAATGGTTGGTTCTGGTTCTTTGTCGGAGAACTGCATTCCTGTCCCGGTCTCATTTGCTCGATGAAGAATCAATAAGAAATGCTTAATCTGTGTCAACTCATTAGAGCACCGCAGATGTGACTAATTGTCGCTAATTCTTTTACAGACCAAGCCGGGCTCGTTTTTCTGTATGTGTTGAAACCACCGAAAAGGTAAAATTCACCCCAGGAGTAAGTAATAAAAGGTTCAGTAAAGGAGTACGCCATATATGAAAGATAACAGAAACCTTAACATGTACCTACATTACGCATGGGTCGTTTTATATAATCCGCTTACTAGAAATAATAATGTTTGATTGCATCACTGTAGCTTTTCGGGAGGTAAAAGGATATTATCAACCAGTAATCGCTTGATCAGAGCGTAAGTCCCTGATTTGCAAATATCCACTTTAATTGAGTAGTACGTCAGCTAAATGCAACTAGTTTTCTAAAATGTACACATCCTGGCACAGTTATTACATACCTTTATATATGGATACGCTGCGGATCGCATACAGGGTCCGCCACCTAAAACTCCCTAGGCCCGTATTTTCTTTATTTTTTTTTGGTGCAATTTAAGTTATATATCAAATTGTAGGTCTTTTTWAGCTCTTTAAAGATAGTTTAGTGGGTGTCCAAAAATTTTATTTGCAGGTTATCATATTTTGTATTTAAAGTTAATTTTTGTAAATATTTTTTAACTTTACCCCGTATAATAAATATTGCTTCATAGTTGAATGCGGACTTTTGTCTTCTTCAATTTGTGTCATTAATTAATTTTTGTAAATATTTTTTATCTTTACCCCGTATAATAAATATTGCTTCATAGTTAAATGCGGACTTTTGTCTTCTTCAATTTGTGTCATTTGCGTAATTTTTACTCCTTCTTAGTGAAAAACAAGAAAAACTAATCGCCGGCATGTTCTTTAAATAGGGTTGTTCAGAATTTTTAAGTGCTAGTTTAGTAGTGAATGGGCCTGTTGCCCCCTTTTTTTATTGCAGAATATGAATCTACATGAAAAAGTATACCCCTGTTTTTTTATTTTTCGCAAAGCGCTTAGTTAATGCTTAAAAAAGATTGTTTATGTTTAAAGTTTGAATCTCTGACGTCATCGTTCCCTGACGCGCTTTGCGCGGTATAACTATGTGATGTTGTCACGCCATTTTCTGATCCTGGCATTCTTGTCGGCCGAGATGAGGTTTCTGAAACCGAAGTCGCAGCAGGATTGCCATTTCATTCCAAACTCGCAACCTTAATTATGAATTCTAAAAGCCTACACGCGAATGGATTGTGTGTTAAACGCGATTCGTTGTTAGTCGTTTTCGCTGTAAATATTAAAACATAAATATATTTAATTAAAATATTAACTTGTAGCGGATAAATCGCAAAGAGAATTCATTTTATGCCAGCCGCAGGATAAGTCCATATTTCAAGTGATATTTAAACTGGAACAACTATTTATTAAGTAGGCAAACTCGTTTAAACCTGAGTTTACAGCGTGTATAACTGCCATTAACCTTTAAATAGCAAAATCGCCTAATTTGCGTAAAATCGAACGATCTGGCCACTCGAGTTTCCATTCATATAAAATTCGTCAATCATGTGTAGGTCAATTTTTGGTCAATTGTCCGAAGATCCCTTTACATAATCTTGCTCCATATTGCACCGTCTATGTTTGAATAACAACGTACCAAGTAAATAAAAACAAATCTTTAACGCGTGTTCCGTTTTCAAACCAAAACGTAAACAAAGGTACAAAAGCACAGAACCACAGAACATACGCGTGTTCAACAGCGATAAAGGTGTCAAGCATGCAACAGGGCATCCGGCGCGTCTCCAGGAACGGTGACGTATTATGAAATATTTGAATTTGGCGGAAAAATAAGACACTAAAACATTACAAATATTTTTTCTATCGTCAGCTTCTAACTCCATTAGGTCCAGGCAAAGTTGCACATGTGTTATAATAACGATTTACTGTCAAGGGCAACAACCAAATTACGGTACAAATTGTGCCTACATACCCATCGTTGCACACAAAACACCAAATTTTTAAGTAACTTTTAAATAAATCAAGTATAAAGTTCGTTTTAAAGAGAGAGAGGCTAAGAAACGAAACCCTGCGACGAGGCTAGTGCGCGATGTAGAAAAAAAAACTAGCCTCGTCGCAGGGTTTCGTTTTCTAGCCTCTCTCTCTTTAGAACGAACTTTGTACTTGATTTATATAAAAGTTACTCAAAACTTTGGGGTTTTGTGTGCAGCTATCGGTATGTATAGGCATAATTTGTACCATAATAAGCTACTAAACTAAAACTTAAAAAATTGTGAACAGCCCTATAACAGAACATATCGGCGACTAGTTTTTCTTGTTTTTCACTATGAAGAAGCAAAAATTATGCATACATGGTAATGACACAAATTGAAGAAGACAAAAGTCTGCATCCAACTATGAAGCAATATTTATTATACGGGGTAAGGTTAAAAAATATTTACAAAAATTAACTTTATTTGCAAAATATCACAATCTGCAAAAAAAAATTTTGAAAGTCACTAGGCTATTTTTAAAGAGTTCAAAAAGACCTACAATTTGACATATAACTTGAGGTTGTACTTAAAAAAACCAAGAAAATACGAACCTGGGGAGTTTTAAGTGGCGGACCCTGTATATGCGAAGTCACTGCCAGTCATTCAATTTTTATTGTATACGTTTTGTTTTTCTACGTGTTCAAAAAGGGCTTTAAAAGACCTTCAAAATGAGATGCAACTCGACACTTTTTTTCTATTCAAAAATTAAGGATCTGTGCTGCCTTGCGGGGTCAGGTCAAGTCAGGCAGTGTCGAATTTGTCTTCCATAGAAATTACTGAGGTTAGTTCCTTTTTACTGTAATAGTTATTTTGATAATGCGCCCAGTTAACCCTTCTTGCTGACCACTATGGTATTGTTCGGGTATGGCTGTGTAAGTGTTAAAAGGTTGCCATGTGCTGCTCCATCAGCAGTGTAACAGCACTATTGCAGAACTCCTGAAAATACTTTTTGTAAAATAGAGCGGAAGTTTGTGTATATTCGAAGAGTATCCTTTATTTCACCCCTTTGGTCCTTAGATTTGAATTACCAACTATAGGCGGCCATACTAAAGTAAGGAGAAACTACTACACTCCAATATTTTTGGTAATATTTAAACTTCACATTTCTAACAGTTTTTACATACAATTTTTTTATAGTAATATACCCAACATAATATCTAATCGGTTCAATACTCTGTATTAGTGTGTCGTAATACTGAGGGTCCTGCATTCAAAGAAACCAAGTTATCATGCCATGCGTAAGGTAGCTCAGTGTTAGATGCAAAATTGTAGTTTTAAAAATGTTTTAAAGTGCTACTGTTTGTGTGAGTAGTTGACACTTTATTTAGCATGTACTCTAAACCGAAATTACATTTAGTTACAATGTATTGTTGAATAGCTTAACCTACAATTTTACGTTGTACCAGAAAATGGTAGGGTGTAAGTTAGTCGATAGATGGCAAGTAGATCGGTAAATGTAATTTCTTTTTGTATAGTACCTACTAAATAGTACAGCGGACTGTTAACCCGCTCTCTTATCTGTGATGTAAACTGCCCAAACACTTAAAAATATCATTTTAAAATGTAATTATGTTCAGAACATTGAGCTACTTACGTACCGTATGACAATTTGGTTTGTTTGGATCCAGGATCTTGACGTGTCGTAGCAAAATGGCTGACATCTACGTCAGCACTTGTATAGCGTATTTAAATACTAATTTCAGGACCAGGCATAAGAAATTATAATGAAGATAACCAAACAGCGAAAACTGATTTTCTTTAAATAACAACTACAGCAAGCAGTCATGCTCTTCTGAAAATAGGTATAAAATATATATATATTTATATTATATAAAAATATTTTAGTAGGTTATACTTACCACGTTACCGTAATAGTATATTGAAAATTAGAAAGTCAAGTGCAAATAGAGCAGCAGAGTGAAGCGATAAATCTGATGGAAGAAAACTGTGCGTGAATTAAAATTATAAAGCAGGAGCTATGAATTCAAAAAAATGCGAATTATTGATGCCGTAAGAATCCGCCATCTAATTGCTACTCTTTTCCCACTATGACATCACGTATACGCGATTATAGTGTGCGTTCTCATCGCGAATACGAGAGCAATCTTTTACTTATTGCTATTAGTAGACAAATAACGGTGGTACTTTGGTCCCTGTGATTTTCTATTGTTTCAAAAACTGTCCGTAATCTGGCACCAGCTGGATTAAATAAAGTAAAAGGAACTTAAACAAATAGAATTAGAGAGAATCGCTGTTATAATGAGAGGGTAGTGGCGGAGGAMCGACCGCCCTTGGCTTCCGAGCGGTGCGGATTTAATAACAGGGCAGGGTCATGAGAACGAGGTGCCTCCAAGCAATCCAGAATTTACCTCCGCTTTACATTGACTAATTTTCTACCTCAATAACGTCACATTAGTAGAAGCTGAGAAACTAACCGCGACGTTTTTGTTTTTTTATAACCGATGCAACATTTTACAAGATAAGCATCAAGACTGGATGTTATAACGTGCCATTATAATTGCAGTTATAGAAATAGCAAATTGGCTCTTCAATGAACCTTGAAAGATTCTTACGAAATTTGGATTAAACATATGCATGGTTAGGAGCTTCGTTTTTGAAGGAAAGGTAATCAAATATATCCCTCAGTTTTTATAGAAGCACTAGTACCCTGGTCAATAATTTTAATTAGTTTTTATGTATTGAGGGAAAAATGCGTCACCTTCCAACGTGTAGACGGAAATATTTGGACAAATGTGAACAACTCTATTGAATTGGTTGCGTGTCTGTTATCGCTAAGCTGGTGGCTATGCGGAATCTAATTTTATTTTTGACTTAGTTAAAATCCGTTTCTTTTAATATGATGTGTTGACTAGTTTTTTTGTTAATTTGTTTTGAGATTCGTTTAAGCTGCTGATTCTTGTTGACTAAGCTGCTACTACGGCTACTACTGTGCAATTCTATAATACTGGTAAATCGTGATAATAGGGAAATCAGTGACATTTTTGCGACAAGGAAAAATAATATTTGCTAAATGCCGGTTACAACTCGCGCGATAACAAATAATTATATGAAATTTCCAATAAACCGCAAATATCTTAAACGTTGGTGGTAGTTACCAACAACTTGATATCAGCAGAAAGGAAATTTGATGTTGCAATCGATATTGGCACACAAATATTTCATAACATTTCAGAAGATTTTACCTGTGTAGCAACTGCGTTAGTTGTTCCTTACGGCGCCAAACACTGCAAACGTCAAATTTTGCACAAAATGTGAAATAATCAAATTAGTGTTCACTTCCTACAAAATATTATCTTCTAAATTTTGTTAGAAATATTTTTAACTCGGTTCAGTTATACTCTCCTTATAGACCTAGGTATTTCCGCTTAGTGAATTTGCCTGTAGTCATAATTGCTAGTGTTAACACTAGGCAGAAATTGGAGATGATTCCGGAGAAAAGGATAAATCATCATCCCTTCGAGAACCGTTTCCAAATCGCAAAGCATATATGAGGGTGTATACCCTTGAGCAAATAAGTTTAAACTGATTGAAGGCCTGAGAGTAAAATTTGTGAGTTTGCAGGCTCTGAACTCAAAATGTCTTTCATACCGTTGTTTTCTTTATTTAGTCTTGTTTGTGTAATTGTGTATACTCTAACTTATTTGTTGTATGTGACGTATAGCAAATTCTGTAACAATTGTACAATATTACTTGAGGCAGCCGGTACCTACTAACTTTTGACACAATGCATAGTCCTACATAATATTAAAATTATCAGAGCGGATGCAAGCAGAGCGAAGAAAACGCGTCTTTGGCATAGAGGTTTTAGTCTTTTGACGTGTCAACGGTAGTTCTAGTAAGGCAATAATGGCATTAGCCCGAAAAAAACTGAAGTAATCCCCACTTGGCATTCCACACAATCATACTTAAATTGATTAACCGATAGAAAGGATGATTAATGGTCACATTTAATACCTATATAAACACCGGTCTGGAGAACTGTATTTCTCAGATCTTGTAGTGAAGTATAGCAAAGTCACGGAGTTGGTATCAATCAGGCGCCAGACGAGAACGGACTGAGGTAGCCGATGACATCTGATGAATGCCGAGCCACGCCGTAAAGCCAGAGATGCTCAGATACCTCCCTTGAAACGAAATATAACAATACCACATGACTTTAATAACTAACAATTCGATCAACGGCACGTCCTTCCCCGGTTCGACCCATCATTCCTTCTTTATGATGTTTATATTACACGTACAATCGCTCAATCACAATTTGTTTTATAGCAAAAGATATTACAGGTTTCTGCGAATTTGTAGACCTAAATAAGCAGTGTAGCACGCAATGTTAAACACAAGATTATTCTACAATATGCTAGCAACGAGCGATCATAATAAAACGGATCATGTAAGTCAGTGATGGCTCATCTTGTCGTAGCGAACTTACGTCGTAGTGCTGTTGCTGCTACGAACTGAGCTGTCACAACTGTCACTTGTGTCGATTGCCAGACGAGCTCCATTTGCAATTTATACCGACGTTGAGGTTGTCCAGAAAATATTACGTGATTTGTAAACGTTTTCGCAGCATTAMTGTTGCTGTTATTAGTCTCAGGTAACATTAATAGCGTGTTATTTCATCAGTGCAAAAACGACCAGTACGTCAGTCGTCAAGTATGCATTAAAATTATACGAACTATTTGACATGACGTGCGTTAAGTTTGCGTTAGAAAGAAAAAATCGTGGCTGCCTTGACCCGTTTTCTAATGAACGTCCGCTAGCTTTATGTATATACCAAGCGTTCACAATACGAACACAGCGCCTGCCGTGTAAATTAGTTCGTGTAATAGATATAAATAAAGATCCAATTGATTTGTACAACAGGTGGTTGTATATGAGCCGAGTTGCAGTGGCTGCCAAGCTATCTACGTTGGTAAAACTATTAGAAATTTTTGTAAACGGATATTTGCCCATACAGAAGAGTTGATAATAATACGTCCCACTTTGCAAACCACCCTAAATTGAAAAAGCATACTTTCGACATTAAAAAAACTTTAGTTTCCTACACCAGGATAACAACAATAAAAAACTATTGAATCTTGAACCTTTGGAGATCCATAAGTTGAACACAAACAGAAATAAGGTAGTTTTGATAAGAAAGAAAAAGAGATGTGTGGTTTGAATCTCATCGAAAGAGTATAAATAATACTAACCACGATATCACAAAACTAAAATAATCTATATACTTATTTCAGCAGCTAAGCTGTCATCTTCAGTAGATAACGAATAGAAAATGAGGCGACTTTTTGAAATCTGGTTGGATTAACTGGAGGATATTGTCAAATATTGAATTTATTCTAAATTAATTTAACCAGATCGTTCCACATTCTAGAATAAAACGTTAACTAATTATGTCAGCATCTTTGTATCCTTGCACTTCCCGCTAGCACGGAGTATAATGCTATATATATAATGCATTATGACGTAGGTACAAGCAAGTTGGGTATAAATACGCGGATAAATTAATCGTGAATAACTGGGGAATAGCTTACAGTACTACACAATGTGAAACGTTGTCCCTCTGGCAGGAGCTAGCCCTCCTAGCATCATGTAAGTAACAAAATAAAATATTTAATTGTCATCCTAATATATTTCTGAGTGCTACAATTATTCATGTCTGTTTTATGTTACTTGTTTTACAGATCTGCTTGTTAATAAATACTTGTTCAGAACCTAAGTCCTATTTCTCCTGCATTTGCCACTAATTCTTTGTTTCAGCACAACGGCGCACAACCTAAGACCGAGGGTTGTGACAATATTCTCCTTACCGAAATTTCAGTAGAAGTGAGATGTGCTGAGATATGTATATAGATCATTTTAATTTTCTAATATTGTGGTTAAGGTTATTTTATACTGTTTCGATTAGTTTTGAACCAGCAAGGTAATTCCGAAATATCAGACCTCTTCAAGATTTTTGACTGACGGCTCAAATGGTGCCTTTTTGGTGCTTCCTTTGTTTTGTTTGTTTGTTCTCTGTTTAGCTGCTTTAGTATAGGTTAAGAGGACATAAAGTTGGCTAATTTTAGATTCATCATAACTGTCACTATGGTTGTCATTGTTTCGCGTTGTGGGTGCACCACGTGTTGGTGTGTGTTTGTTCGTTTCGATGGTGGTAAGTTATATTTAATCATGTAACACTTGTGGTTTTGGCCGTCGAAACGCGTGGCATAATAATAACAACCGAAATTTATTGAGAATTTTATTAAGGACCTACGCATAACCTCTAATTTCAGTTTTTAAATTCTCAATAGACATTAAGTACAACAATACAGCAAATTTGATAAACTCTTTGATAAGTATATTGGCACGTAGTTTGTAGCGAAGCGAGGGTGGTGTGGTGGTGTTGCAATATTAAAGCTGTGAGTTTTCAAGCTACTCACGAACACCAAGACATCTTTTTTTTTCTATTTTACAACTATCTAACAACAAAAATGCTGTACATTACCGAAAACTGCTAAAGCAGCAATGTATGTGTTCTGTTCTGGATAGCTATAGCACGATATTCGTAGGTACTTTGGTACATACACGTTGAACRTTGATTGATTGCCTACTAAAAAAGTTCAACCAGTGTAGATTTTAATCTGAATACTCACACTCAACTGCTTATTCAGCAGGAAAAGTGAATGTGTCGTTTTAGGCATATTATATTTCACTGTATCGCATTCCATATACTTGCCCATTCTATCCGTATATCTCTAATAAAGCTAACTTAATATATAGGCCGGTCACTGTATAGATACATCAACTTTCGCACAGTTGGTTAATCCAAACATTTTGTTTGGTTGGTTTGCTATAGCAATATACATATATAAGAACTTTCGCACTTTTAGATTTTTTTTCTGTAAGCTCTAAATAGCGCTTGTTAGTGAGAAGGTTTTTATTACAAAAAAGAGCATTATTTTATGCCGAGTAGTATAACCATAATGGGCAGACAAAAAAGAGATATTTCAATTTCAGTAAAATTTCTACTTCGACTTTTCAAAGCGCCTCTGTCTTAAAAGTCATTCCAAATAAAAAAAACTTATGATCGAAGACTACAGAATATTTTTGCATCCGACAAGGTTTTTGCGTAACAATTAATTTTGCAAAAACAATTAGGAGTGTGATGAAGACCACCGCTTCGTAGTGAACGCGCGCAACTAATTTTCGAGTTGTGCTCTAGTCGCCTAATCTTACACCCCTTTTAATTGTATGATAATTAAATAACCAAACTATGTATATACTTACCTGAAATAAAAGAAAGACCATTGTTTATCTCCTTTCATTTATTACTTTGTAAATTTTATCACGCATTCAAGCGCGATAGTAAATCACTAAATAAGTGAAACATTAGCACTAGTTAAATCCTAAGCTTTTAGGAGACCAACAAACAGTAAATACAATCCTAGTTTCTTTAGACGTTCTTTCACGCCAAAGATTTTCTTAGAGCAAGAAGAACTCAACGCAACCCAAAGAAGACAATATACATATAGTGAAAAGGTAAAATGCTTGTATACAAGTAATCACACAACACTGTGGTACAGAAAATTCCAGAAAACGGCAACTGCCTTTTAAGCACACTGGTTCACCAAATATACCGGGTGAATATTAAGCAGCAAGAACTCAAAACCTACAAGATAAGTAAGAAGATAAGCTGTAAATAACTTGGGAGAAACTGTTCAAACACTATGACTAAAATAGAATTCAATTTCCAACAGCATCCCAACGCTCCTAAATGATCTCCAACAAGATGGCTTAAGGGGAGGAAAAGAAATCATAGCAGCAATAGCAGAAATGCTAGCCAAGAGAATAGTACTCGACTTAGAATGATACTGAGGAACAAATAAACATTCATTCCATCAAGAGCTGCAACAAGCGAACTGAATAAACACATAAGAAATCACTTAAAGAAGCGTTGACATTATCACGCAAAATGAGGAACTTAACTAAGACACAGTAATTAACATCAACAAATTGCAAAAGACAAGAAAATAAATAATAGGTCCTAAGTCTGCACACAACTCCAGACTGCAGCTCATACGAGGAAGAAGTATAATGCAGCCGAGCTTAGCTAACATCAAACACAGCAGTATCTAAGAACAGCTTTTACTGGTTAGGTGCATCCTACAAACTTTCCCGTACCAATCCTCAGTTCCCAGTAACATGTGCTAAATGAGAGCCCGCCAGTAACAGTCGTGTGACTGCTCCAACCTAGCGTAGAAGGACGCCTTGGCGATATATCCAGGATCGGCAGATGCTTTCAAACCTTTCCCTCATCGTGAGTGGCTACCGGCAATAAAAATTCCTCTTTACCTATATCGAAATCAAGTTTGTCGGCTTATTAGGCAATGGCAACATTTGTGCAAAACTTTTCACCACCCACACCCTAGATAGAAGAACAACTGAGACTTTTTTCAACTGCAGGTTCGTCCACAGCTTTTCTTTCACCAGCATAATATGTAAGATAGTAAGAGACTGAGGAAATCAACCTTCGCTGATCGTTGAACATTTTTAGTATGAGCCCTTGTATAGATCTTTTCTAACCACTGCTTTATGAAGTGGTTCGTCCACATTTTAAGTTGGATAGAGCCTTGCGAGATTTTCTACTCCATATAGAAATATCAGGTAGCTTGGCTTGTAGAATGTTTAATACTAGTAATCTAATTAACCACTATTCAAAACATTACACTTCACTGTGGCCATGTACTCTAAAGCATTTGGATAGCTGCGTTCGCTTATTAAACCAGACTTACTTCGCGCCCTGCTTGTCACGTTTTATATTCGAGAACATTCGACTGATAGATAAAAGGGAACATCAAGCGTTATCCGTCATAACCGCCACCTTCCAGTCTGATTGCTTAATCCGCAGGAGCTTGATTACCCACATCATAACACTTAAAAACTGATCGTCCCGATCAGTTCCGATCTTCACAATCTCCGAAGTACTCTTTTAATCGATTTAGGTTACCACTTTCACCTTTAACATTATTAGACTGCGCCTACGTCACTGTTATCTCTCACTATTATGTAAAATACTTATCAAAATGGCGGTAACTTAGACGAATGTTCTTTCCTTCTACATGGGTTATAGAGCCATAAAACATCTGGTTCATTCAACTGCCTGTAATCGGCCGCTGCATATTATAGCGAGTTTTCGTGCGATCACTGAAGAACTTTCCAAATTGATCTCCCACATTGTACTACTTTGTCCTTCCCATCAGTCGTGTTGTCGTTGGAATCTTCATGGCTGCGCAGGTTGCAACACCATTTCTCTACGTCTTCTGGACAATCTGCTCAGTAGAATAGTTCGCGTACCTTTGCAAAAGTGTCGATCACTCCCAAGTGGGTGCCCAATATCCCTTCATGGACCTCTTCCAACACCTACGGTACATACTTATTATTATTATTGTTCAAGTGTCGCTGTCCAAAATTAAGTTGTAACCATTCAGATGTCTTGTGGTAATCCTTCTTGTTGATAGATTGACTGTTGTGTAGTGCTGGAACTTAATGTGCTTTATGTTTGTTCTCCTCTAAAACTTTTCATTTGTCGGTCTCACGAAATAGGTACTCCAAAAATCTATATACTAGTTGTTACCTGCACCTACGGGTTAGAACAATGCTGATTTCTAACTTAATTTCTTTTAACTTACGCACTAGCACTGAAATATGCTAAAATTAAACAACAAAAACGTTAGTACAATGCGCTACTATTATAACCCCCACTAATTCAATTAGCCTCAACTCCTGTAGTAAGTTTAAACTACTTGTATAGCCTCATTCGCTTGCTTTACCACACCATTCGTCGCGCTGATATAACATGGGATACTCAGAGCTTCGCGATTAGCCTAGAACATTCGATCATTTTCGAGAATCTTCGAGCGATCAGTAAAAACGAATGTCGTGCGTTATTCATCAGTCTACTAGATTAGACTATAGACTGATTATAGTTACCTGTCAGTCTCTCTGCCTTATCCGTAGGATGCACCTTGTTTCTCTACATTATAAAAATTATATTAACGACATCCTATAGAGCGTTAAGTGTCATTGTTCACTGTATACGATGATAACTGAAGTTGCTTTTCTTTATTACATTTACTTCCTTAAATTCACGTTCTCTGTTTGCGATGGTGTCTATTCAGGTATGGGATCAATGTGCTGCTTTAACAGATACGTTATGAACGACATATCTACAAGAAAAAAGCTTTTCGGCAATGCTTCATTTTTTATATATTTTTATACTACTCTGCAATTGGGTATTATCACTATTTTTAAAAATTACGTAAAATGAATCTTGAAGTGCATATATTATATCGTACGCCATGCTAAGAAAAACAAGAAAAATAGTTGTAGGTAGAGAATATCAGGTCTGAAATTCAAATCTTAGGAGTCACCGCCAAAACGCTTCTATCCAAGGTTATACTACTCGTGACGTTAAGTGTCATGTAAACATTACCGAGGAGCGTGCTGTTTAATGATGTAGTATCATTCTTGTATTGGAATGTTGGTGTTTTTTGAAAGGACGGTATAAGAGGTCGTACCAAGAAGTGATTTGTGTAGTTTTACAAGCATCTATTACGTATGGAAGACAAAACAAGTGTTGTTTTGTACATAGTTATAAAAGTACTTCAGTCAGTACAGCTAACAAAATTTTTGTAACCGTTCCTTGAGATTATCAACGTATGAAAGAGTTGATTAAGGCCCCTAGACGTGATATGCCGAAATCGCAAAGTTTGTTTTTCTGTCGTAAAGATCATTTTAATTCTTACTGTAAGTTTTATTATTACTTTTGGGGTTATAAGTGTTTAGCATTCAGTTTCCATTTTGTTATAGCTTGAAGAAGATATGAAAAATTATATGCGTTTTAAGTTGATGGATGGAAATGTTATAATAAATAACGACGTTGTTCTCTTTGTATTCGACTGTTAGCCAGACCGGAAACGAGCCGAAAGAACCCTGAAAATAAATGGCAATTTATATTTATTCTGACCTCTAAAATAAATGTCAAGTTTGGGGTAGATTTTTGATTCTTACATTTTTATGTTTACAAATAGTATGTGTCCAACAACCCACTGTAATCAAATTATCAATGCTACGTTAATTTGATAAAAAGTTCACTTATGCTGTTGCTTTGTTGCTTTACGTTCCTCATCTCCGCCGCGTTGAACCGCTCGTCGCTGTACACAAATTCTATAACAATGAACATGCCTTCAGAAGTCATAAGTATTTCATTTTTTCTTGGCGTATTTTAATTCGCTTGTCACAAAATGAACGCAAACAACAAATTATAAGTTGACGGGCTGAGGCTGACGCATGACGCGCTGACCTCAGATCTAAACAATCGGCCATTTACAAGACACCTGACATCACGGCCAATACGTTTGCGCTCTGGCGGTTCCTTTAAATATTCACATTTTTAATATTACAAATACACCTTACGATCCATTTTTTTCGAATTTATAAGCTGTCACAGCTATTTTGTGGATTAGATGCTACCTATTAATATGCAATTTAATAAAATATAAATAGATGGCAAATACCCAATTGACGTGCAGTGTCAATATTGAATATTACTTAAAATTTCTCCCGACGCTTTATGTGCAATAACTATAATTCTGTGTCTGAATAATTAGATATTGCTTAAGTTAAATTAAAAAACTGTCTTCCCTCTCATGTATAATTTTTTCATCCCATAATTGACTTAGACTGTTGGGTGTTGAATTGTGCATAATCGATCCACACATCGATCTTAGTCGACGGGTTTGTAAACATATAAAATTGTGATAAACAATATGAATAGCAACAAGCGTAATTTTTGCATACAACTGTTTATATCCAAGATAGATAATATTGCAAAAAAAATTATACAATAGTTACTATACAGTTCTCATGCTTTGAGCTATTATATAATTCGCTTATATACCATGTGTTTACGGAATCTGTGTACTTCGCAGTGTACTTTTTTTACCAAATACACCCCATCTTTAGAAAATAGTAAAACGAATTGTGAAATATGCCAAGAGACTTTGTTAATCAACATGCATTAGCTGGTTTTAAAAAAAGTGAGTCTGATGGCGCTTTGAAGGCGTTTGCTTGTTGGCTAGGATACATAGGTTGAAATCCTGCCCTTCCCAAAAATCTTTTTAACAAAATTTTTTTCCAGTGTGAACCAAAATTTTTCAAAAAAATATTGTTTGAATACAAAATTAAAGATAAAAAACGTCAGCGACCGTTGCTGTATTCTCATCGTTTTATTTTAGGATAAACTGCTGAGGGACACCGATTTGTTGAAAAGCAATCCTCTTACACTTTTGGAGTGACTCGTTGCATAATAAGTCATTCGCATCACCTCTCCAGGTATGTTGGTTTAAGCGTACACATAATTTATGTGGGAGGCGTGCCAAGGGCCCATAAAATCATATTGCGGTTGCATTTGGTCTGGAGACTTCTCCGTCGCAAACGACTTTAGAATCGAACAACCGAGAGCATAAGGAACAGCGAGTTTCGTTTCGTTTAAAGCGTTCGGCAGTCTGTGTCGTTAATAAATAATAACCTAAACAAATATTATGAACGAATTAAAATTTTAATGCATACATAATCGATCCTTCCTTTCATAATGAATTGTGGTACATTACTTCGTGAAATTAGAAGTTCGGAAGAGTTACGTCCCTGCGTTGGCCGCTACGCTATGCAAATTAAGCGTCTATTAAGGCTATAATGTTTAGTCTATCGGATGTAGGATAAGATGTTTATGGTGATTATTTATTATTGAATTACGACAAACACTTTGCTATCGTATAGCAGCAAAAATCATCACCTATGTTTTAAAGTGTGGTGATTCTTTTTTAGCAATTCGTTTTTATATGAGTTATTATTTAAAAGAAATTTAGATGAGTACATTTGTATAGAAAAGGGATCTGCTATAGAGGCGCGCAGTCCAGACATGTGCCGCTTTTAGTAGCATGTTAAAGCTGATACAGTTAACAATTTATGGCTAAGTACTAGGGGTAAGCCACTTCTTAACGGAACTAGGATCAGTTCTTCTTTACATGGATAGCCAAGTGACTATCGAGTACGCATTTACCGCAGTTGCTAGACCAAACATAAAAATTCTTTTACGTCTTACTAGAGTAAAGTAAAGAAGACATGTTGCAGCTATTCTTAATAATTTAAGTAATCTACAAAAAAACTGAAATTACTTCTTAATCGGCTTCCGGGGCTATTATCATTTATAGCATATCGTTAAAAGGAAACGGCTACTGCGAACGTATGAGCACTTATCTCAGAAATACTGATAGTCCTAAAAAAGGACGAAGAACTAGTACATGCTCTTCAAATTATACATCAAATCCATACAAATTCTTGAACAAATTGTATACTATCCTGTAAGACACCGTTCCTATTGCTCGGTGTGATATCGTGGCAGTAGAGGGCAAGGGCATACGGTTCCAAGCTTCAGGTTCCTGAAAGTACAGCAGTACCGCTCTTGTCACCATACCGCACAAAAAAAACTTAAGGATAATCCGTACGTACTATCTTATCACTTAAGAAAAAACTCGAAACGCGAACAAAAACGAATTAATATGGTTTAGAGCACAGTATTATTTTCATACACTAAGGAAGTTGTTTCTATGGTTTTTTGTCCTTTAATTTGATATCCTTTTATTACGCGACAATGGTTTGGATCCTAATGTAAAATATTTATATAGCTTTATAATTCTCGCTCCACCTACGTGTATAACTTTGACGTGGTTTTCTGGCGAATTTTTAATACAAGCTTACCTGGTTATAAAATTAAACGTTACTCACCTTATAATTACCTCCATTCTTATCCTTAACCTTGGGGGAATTGAACAAAGGTTATTTACAGGTATACCAATACTACATTTTATGATATAGGTACTACTGAAGGAATAACATAACAAATATCTCTACTAATTATTCTAAACTATCATCGTTATTTAATCTATTCTGCAGAAAGACAGCAATATGAGCTAGAAAGGTGGGATATTGTTCCTAAACAATTTCATACAACCTAGTTATTATTTCTTTTAGATTCTGTTTGGTTCGTTTGATAGCTTGTAAGTCCGTAATCGTGTTTTTCTAATGGACAAGAAAATGCTTGTCAGCATTGTGTGGTTTTCTTCCATTTGCATCCTCATCTAAAAATACAGAATTTGTTATTTCCTAAGCTATGTACCTAGGTAAATTGAGCATTTCAGTCATGTCATTGTCGGTACCCTTGTTCTGAAGATATGCCAATAGGCGGTCTTTCTACCACTTTGTATTAAGAGCGGAATCACAAGTAGAATCTGCGGGAGCCCGGTAGTTGTGTATCCAAATAGATCTTGAACCAGATGATAGCAACTATTATGCAGTGACCATACACTTTTGTACATGCCGCATTGGCTTACAAAGCTTTTTAAACGTTAATTGTTTTAGTTAAGACAGATACGTTTGAATAGCCAGCGCCGGCGCTGTGAGGTATCTAAAAACACTCATTGCGTAATATATAGGAAAATATGGAGCAATAACGGTACGTATTAATTTTTTTTTGCTGTTCTGTTGTAATGCAGTCGAAATGGTGAGTAATAAGGACAACTAATAAGGACAACTTTATTTGAAGTTTTGAATATAGGGGAATGGTTTTTGTCCATTTTCAGTAAGGCTCAAATAAAATAATGACTAATAATGAGTTTGAACAACAGACATAAGCATCAAAATAATAAAGAAGTAGAAGTAGTAGGTACCAGCTATATCACATGTTCGCGATTCAAATTAAATTTCCCGCGTCCGGTCAGCTTATCGTGAGTCGTTAGTGAGCCGCAGATGTCATATCGCACTGACGGTGCTGTACATACTTTGTATTTTTCGCTACACTTAAAAGGAAGTTGCAATGTATTTGAATATGACCGATGTGTGTGATTATTTGAATGCTTTATCGGGATCTACAATTTTTAAATAGAGTCCGATCATTTAGTCAGTGCTTTATGAAATTTGCACTGTTTGTATCATTATGTTTGCAGACGTTGGTATTGTTAGCCAATCCTTAAGAATTCTTTGGAACAAGTACATCAAAGACAACACAACATAGCAGTTATTTCATACGTAACATGCCACTGCAAGGCAGGATTTGAAGAAAAGTGCAAGCACATTAAACCTTATTTAAATAGTTCCAATCACAATTTACAATTGCTCCTACAATATCAGCGCAAGACACTTGACTTGCTCCTTTTATTATCCTTTTTGCAGTGAATTTCATTTTATTAGGTAGATTTACGAAATTAACTATAACTTCATGAAAAGTACAAGGTATTACACAGCACAAATATACTTCCAAAAGATTAGTTGTAAATTTTATTTGTAAATTGGGTTAACATCTAATTAATTTTTGTTTTCACATAGACCTTCCACTTTACACAATAATAATAATAATAATAATAATAATAATAATAATAATAATAATAATAATAATAATAGTAATAATAATAACAATAATAATAATATTACATTTCGCCTTCACATACAAATATGTTTAAGCATGTCCGATCGGGAAAATACAGATAAAAATACAACAACAGATATAAGAAAAAACAGACATTGCCAGGTATAAAACAAAAGAAAACATTAGAATATTAACAAATTGTCACAATTTAGAAAATTTTTGATGGAGTAGAATGCTTCTGTGTTAGATGTCATTGTTAAATAATTGGCATTTTGACAACACTTTACATTATTTGTTGCAAAAATTCTGAACTAATAATAATAAAATGTTCTTATATTGTCAATTATTTAGTGCGACTAATGTGAAAAAACAAAATGATATTAGTTAAGCAGTGAAGATGTAAACCCTAACATTCACTGCAATTTTCTCGGAAAGTGTCAATTTTAGCCGCATAAACAAAGTTTTTTTTACAAGGCCCAAAAAAAATAAAAAATGCATTTTTAATACTTAGCAGTTTTAAAATTTAAGGTTTAAAGTGTGGGGGCTGACCCCCTTCCGCCCCTTAAACGTTTATTAAAAAAATGTGCGCAGCATTTGAACGGCTTCCACTTTAAATAATAATAATCAAAATTTGATGAAATTATATCAACCAGTCCAAGAGACATTTTTGAAAATCTGTTTCTCTTCCTCCATGTGTAAGATTGAATATCTCAGTAAGCGGACGTTATTTAAAAAATAAAAGTTATACTGTAAAATAGTGTTATTTTTACACCAGATTACAGATACCGGGAGGTTGCCCACATAATGCGGGACATCCTGTATATTATTTTCTCTTTTGTTTTGCAAAATAAAAAAGGTGTAGTTTGTGTGCATAAATAAACATTATGTGTACTTTTGTAAATATTTCCATTCATGCATTATGGGTGCACTGTATATCACAAATGATCGTACTTACTGTAACAACAGGTAAATAAACATTTTCATTATTTTTTGAATTTTAAAACACCATGAGCTTCTATAAACACTAATCCATCGGTTTTACAATCGTTACCATCAACAATTTCCCGTACATCACTTCACATGGTAGCTCCTCACTAGTTTAGGTACTACCTTGATTTCTAATACTTTATTTACAAAAAGAACGAATAAACCGACTGAAATTTATTTGCAATTATATGATCCATAATTATTTTATATTTCGCTTGTGTTATGATTGAAATATAGAAAGGTGTCGGGAAAGCAGGCTAAATTAAATTGAAAAAGTAACTCGCTGAGGGCGGGACTCGAACCCGAATCTCCAGAACGCTACTCTGGTATGTTCCATTACACCACTCTAAAATGTTTTTTGGCTCGTACTTGTGTATTGGTGTGCCTTTGTTAGCAAGTCCTGCATTCTGTGCTACGAACTGGTGGTTATTATTATTATTATTATTATTATTATTATTATTATTATTATTATTATTATTATTATTATTATTATTATTATTATTATTATTTTGGACCGCATCTGTCGTCCTATAAATATAAATCAACGTTTATTGGTATCGGCTAAAGACTGTACAAAACATAGTCGTGGCGCGCGTATCGTCGACTTGATGAACTTGAACATTTTGTTATTTGTGAAACTGTCTTCCTTAATAAAATATTAAATAAGTAGTAAGTAGTATWATTTGTTGGGGTATTGTATAGATCCACTAGGTGTGTCATATCAAAGATGGTCTCTTACATAAYGTGGTTCCAGTGACGTATTCTCAGTTTCACTGTTTAACATCCACTTTTTAATAATTGATGCATATGTGTTTCGTTCCTATCAATATAATCCGGTTTTTTTTGGCAAACTACTCTAGTCTCAAAATATGCTCCTTTGAATTAACATGCTTATTAGAAGTTTTTACTGTTGTTTGCCCACTTTCACAGAAATCAACTGTTAGAAACCAGGCGAATGTTGTTTTGAGCAATTAGGTGCATTACCTACACGTAAAACAACATCTCTTGCATTGCAAGTAACACCGTGTGAAGCATTTCGCTGTTGGTCACCCAAAGAAATTTCTAAACGATTTTTAATGGAATGACATTACATTATCACTTGCGCGGGCGAAGATGGCCATTCCCACGACATGCCCGCGCTACCTGAGAAATGTCCGTCACCGCGCGATTCATCCTCATCTGATAAATTACAGCGTTCACCATCAGCCGTCATAAGCTGGAATACCAGCTGTCAAGGATTGCACCATAGTCCCCCAAACCTGTTTTGGGGTAGCAATTATGCCAGACACCTGCAGTGTGCGCATGGACCTCTGGAAAATTCAGTAGAATCACGGTCCGTCGTCGCCGAGGTCACCCCGTCATCTATGGGAGATGAATTAACGTCCGGCTACTGTACTGCATAGCGGCTATTATCTCGAGAGTTTCTGCATACCGATACAGTAACAGCCACTATCTGATTGTCTTTATTTATGATGGGCTCGTATTAAGATAAACGTCGAGATGTAGCCTTTGCTCCAGAACTTCTGGGAATCGCATTATCGGAAACCCATGTTCTATCTCTATGATTTATATTGTCAAGACAAGATAATGTTTTTGTAACAAATGCGTTATGAGTAACTGTTTATCAAGACGATAACTGTAAATAAATAGTCCAGCCAAAGTAGACATAAAATAGTGGTAAGCTTAAAATAATTCCCATAAAGCTGAAAATTGGTACAGATCTTAGGTACATTATTAATAATGAAATATCAGAAGGAGAGTTGTACATTATGCAATTGTCTACATAATTGTTCTATACTATTTTCCTAATAATGACGATTCCTGAGATATTACTATTTTAGACGTTGCATTGCACGCCTATGCCGCCTATACTATTAGGGTTGCCAGAAATCCAAATGCTGAACATAGAAGAATTCAAATTTGTAGATTTTTATAATCGTTCAATTATGAGATAACGGAAGGTGCAGTGATACGTTATATCACTACCGGAGCTAACCCGATGCGTTAGCTTGTTATATTTGTTCTTTCAATTTTGTTTGAATTTATATTGAATTTTTAAAATACCCATAAATAGTGCATGCTAACAAGGTATAGAAAATTCAAATAAACCACTTAGGTACGTTACATTTTTAATTTATAATACTAATGCAATAAAAATAAATATACAAGTACACATATTATTAAACATATCAACATGAATGAAAATAAAACGAATTAAAATAATAACGATGTTAATGTAAAGTAAATATTATTTTGAATTCAACAAATAACAATATTGCTTTAACATGTATATTAATAACATAAAAAATACAGTGAAATAAAAAACTTTCAAAACCATACCTTGCATGTTTTCGCATGTTTGCTAAAACTATTTTATTTTCTTTAACAAAATCGAAATAATTCAAGCAATTTCTTTCAAAATTAATTGTGTTTAGCAGTTCCGCCCTAATTAATTCTGTGGAACATCGATTCCTTGAATCGTTCCACTTGTTCCCCATAATGAAAACAGCCGTTCTACAAAGGCGGAAGTAGCGGACATGCTTACAATAAAAGAAAAGTATTTTCAAAATATTGGGGAAGTCTGCCTTTTTAAAAAGATATGCCATTTCTCACTGGTTGGTATATTGGTGGTAATATTACTATTATCGTCAGTTTGATAACTTTGATGTAAAAGCTTTATTGTATTGTTAAGCAAACAATCTCATCAAACAATCGATTCAGCTGTTCAACTGCATTGTCTGGACATCTGAAATTGTTTTAACTATTCCACTAAAATTATCAAATTTGAAAACTATCTGTATTAATTTTAAATACAGAAACTTTTGCAAGCTAGTGTCATCATCAAACCATTTAGTCAAGTAATTAATGGCTAATTTTGGCACTTGTTGGAATTCTGAGTGTATGTTATTCGATAATATCTCATCTCATTTTTTTTTATTTTTGAATTAACCAACTTTTGTAATTTCGTACGTAAATTATACATTATCTCATATACATCTATAAACGAAATTTTAGAACTTTCAAGTTCAATGGCATTATTAATTATTGTAAAATAATAAATACATTTCAGGAAATTCACAYGAATTTTCATATTCATTTCATATTTTAAATATAATAATCTCTTAACATGAATAGGTTATTCGCTTATTCTTTAAAGGTATGAAACAGTAGGGGCCCAATTTTAGAGCAACCTTTCAATATATGGATTCAAATATAGCCTTGTTATAACATGATGTAACACATCATTAAAATCCTGCTCAACAAAGACTTTTAGAGTATCTATGCGTTTCGCTGAAGGAGAAAAGTGATATTTTTAAAATTAAACTCTTTATATCTAACGCTAACTCTCTGGCGTTGCAATTGGCAACTTTAGAGCAAAGATTTCATCACACTCTCAAACATTCCACATGCACTTTGTAGTCCAACTTCTGATGTAAAAAACTGTATTACAATAATAAATTTTTAGGTTCGATGAATCAATTTGTACTGCATAAAATGTATTTCCCTGATAAACATTTTCGGTGACCAATTTTAAGGCAGCAGGGGCTAAAACAGTACATGCCGCTGCTTCCGCTTTAGTTCTTCTTAAATGATTTTTGTATTTGATCTTCTCGACAAAAAATGTGTTTTTCGTGGAACAATCAAGACTACTGTAAGAAAGATTTTGTTTGACGTTCAGCTGCACTCATAAAATCAATTTTAGAAGTATTATCTTTTTTTAAAACGACATTTTTAAGAATACCATTATTTTTGGCAGAAGCCTGAAAAATTTTGTGAGCCTTCGTATTCTAATGTTGCAAGATCTAAAAATGAATAAAATAGTTCTGGTTAATTTTAATGTTTGAACCACTAATAAAATAAAACTTTTTTTTTGCTTCTGTATCGACTGATGGACAAAACCCTAAACATTTTTTTCTATTTTAATCAAGCTATTAAATGTCCGTAACACTTGGGAAACCCCCACTTAAATTTTGGGCCAGTTCGTTTTGAAATGGACGTAGATTTAATTATCGTAAACGATTGGTGACTTTACTGTAGAACGTAAATCCACGTTTATTTTGAAAGTCAGTTTTTGTGGCAAATCCGGTCACTCCAGATAATTGAATAGAGTTACAACACTTCGCCAGATTTATTCGGTGAATTGCTGGGTACAGAAATCACGGAGAAACTGGGACTAAATAGCTATTGTTCGCCCGACTGCCGTTTATTTCAGCCACTTCGAGATCTTAGAGTGAAGGTAGATGTTATATTTGACAGCGTTCCTTTGTACAACATGACTATCGCATAAAAAAGCTATTATTACTGGCACTTCAACAGAAGCTACATCTCTCCATGTAGTTACAGAAGTTTCMGCGTCGTCATCTAAAAAATGAAACAAATGAAACGCTGGAACCCTGTCCATATCCAGTTGTAAAGTATTAAGTATAAATCGATCGAAGCATAAGTTTTAGGCTACCTACTTTTTTTCGAGATGATGCAGTACATAACATTTTTAGTGAGTAATTTATTATGATTTATACTTTATAACTTMAATCTATAACAGTAGTATAAAGCAAATTGTTAGTAAGACCAAGGACAGACAAATTTTCCTATTATAAATGCTAAGGATGCGGACAAAAGCAAATTTGTATATATGAATGTGAACGTATTTTGGCATTGTTTTCTTGTTTTGCTGCATTCGGTAGGAAATCAACCTAAAGTAAAATAAGAAAATATCCTAGTTGCTGTACCTTTCATACACTCGTGCACACGTGTATCTATAATATATGGTAGAGGAGGTAGTTAACTATGAGGCGCCGTTTGTGTCATTAATATTTCTTACAAGTATTTACATTATTGTCATTAATAATATAAAATCTTTACGTATAATACTTTTTGATTATAATTTATAATATATAATTTCTAGTTTTGAGATATATTTTTTTCTGTATAAATATTTATATTTGAATTGCGGATATATAAATGTAATAATTATTTTATGTCGTAGTTTGTTAATTTATTTGACACAAGTCATTTATGGTATAAAACTTATGTTTAGTGAAAATACACTGTTGCGCATATTTATCACTTACACCTAGCCCCAAATTTCTGTTCCATATAGTTTGTTGTATTAATTAAGTTGAATTTTAGATGCTCTAAAGAAGAATTTAAATAAATGCGAAAGCTCAGCCTAAGAAAAAAGAGTACTCTATACAGGTCGACATACCCTGAATTACTTGGTGTTTAAAAATTTACATTATTAAAAATATATATTTAAATTCACTTGATTTGAAATATTTTTTTCGTTCCTTTGATATCCGCTAAGAGCGTGGATGAACCTCGTATTAGCGATCCGATAACACCGAATTGCTAGCTGACTGAACGCTGCGCGGGCTGTTATAAAGTTGCTTATATGGACACAAAATACTAGTTTTCTAACATTTAAACGAATGCGAAATGGTCATAGTGGACTATTTTAGCACCCTAATTCAGGATTTGGAAGACATGTGTTTAGTAATGACGTAAGGATCATTTCAGAATTACAGAATTACAGCTCCACTGTTCAGTATTAAATATTCACTGATAAACACAACCCTACAAGAATTGCAGTACATGTTATCTTTATTATTAAGCCATGTGTGGATTCAGCAGTCTCAATTACAACACTTTTTGTAAGGTAAGCATAATGCATCTCTATTGTATTGCAAGAAATAAAATTCGTAAGTTATGTCAATATTATAGATGCCGATAGACGCGAACAAGCAGAAAGTTATAGAATATCAACTATAGCAAGTGAACTTCCTGGTAGATCAAAATATAACATAACAAAAGACTAATTGTTGTACCTAAGAACCAGTGGATTTTCATGGACACGCATTTCTGTAATTTTACAAATATCACGAAGCACATTATATAGATTAAAACTAGAAATTAATTTAGATCAACATACTATTTCTGACAACAGATTACGTCGAGCTATAGTTGACGTTTTAAGTGTAACACTCAGTGCTGGTGCAGAATACTTTGTGGGTAGCTTAAGAGCACGAGGTTTAATAGTTCCTAGGAAACGAGTTAGAGATCAAGTACAAACGATATAATAGATCTAGTCAGAAGAATGTTAAGACGAAGACGAACAATACAGAGACGAATGTATAATGTAAAAGGTGCAAACTACTTATGGTAAGCAAGTGGTTAATTAAAAAGGAAAAGTGTAGCATGGCTTAATAATGACAATAGTAATAATGTTCTGCAATTCTTGTGGGTTTGTGTATGTCAGTAAAGTATTTAATACAAAGCAGTGGATCTGTAATTTTAAAGCCTGTTCTGAAACGATCCTTACATCATTACTAAACAGGCATCTGCGGCTTTCTTCAAAATCCTGAATTAGTGTACTAAATAGTCACCTATCCCCAATTCGCCTTAGTTTAAAATTTAGAAAACCAGTATTTTGTGTCCATATAAACAAATTTATAAAAGTCCGGGTTACGCTAGCAATTCGGTGTTGTCGAATCGCTAATACAGACCTCGTACCCCACTCCTAGCGGATATCAAAGGATCGAAAAAAAATATTTAAAATCGAGTGAATTTAAATATATATTATTTTTATATATAATATAATTAATAGAATTGTGTATTTCCGCAATTGAAATTTATACATTTACACAGAAAAATATATAATTCCAAATTATAATTTATATATTTAATTAAAAAATATTATAACTAAAGATTTTATATTATTAATGACAGTTATGTATCGTAAAAAATGACTCAAGCGGCGCCTCATAGTTAACTTTAATTTGAAACGAATATGACAAATTCACAGTAATTTTATTTCCAGTTTCTAGCTGGGCTTTTTGTGTACTTGCTGACCGTAATAAGTTCGTAAAGCCACCGCTAGATAACCTACAGGCATTTTCACAGGATAACCTCCAAAGTGCAGTGCAAGACTTGTCCACGTTAATAATAATGATTATCAGCTCAGAGCACTGTACTGTACGATTTAAACAAAACTGTAGCTTTATTAGCGGTGCCCGTTTCAAATTTGCACTCGAGCGGCGATATCCCAGATTGACTCTAATATGGAATCAAAGGTGCTAGATGCGAGTTACATGCAGTGGTTACATTAATAGGTACAAGGTACATCATCGCTGGCTTTCGGTGGATATGACATAAAGACGTTCTTTAGAAGTGGATGGTAAACATGAAAATCGCCGTATCAGTAAGTGTTTTACGGTTAGAGGAAAAATATATATTCTACACGTTTTCCTCTTGCTACAGTAATCATGGCAAATAGAAAAGATGTTAGAACAAAATCTGCAATAACCGAAGATTCCAAGAGCATTTTTAACACCAACGTTTTGTAAGCATCCTCAACCGGCCATTCTCACAACATATTTATGAATAAATGCAGCTGTTATAAACCAATACCATGTACCTACTTAAATCAATCGTACGTATTTGTAGTTTTTTTTTCTGTAAATTTAAAATAAATGTGTAACTATTACCTTTGTGTAACGTTTGAACGCGTATAAGGTTCTAATAAAGTATAGTTTGAAAGTTACTTTCCTTTACACCTGACTTACTTTTCTCAAACTCAAAGATGGTCGTAGTCGCTATCAATTAAAAAATTTTGAAACCCACTTTTTCAAACAATCAGGCAGACAATTCAGTCTTAACTTTTGGAGGTTTCAAATAAGACACTGCAGAGTTTATTTGCCTGTTACAAACGAATAAAGTATTTAAATGTAATAATGCTAATATATAATACCAATCCTGAATGGCGTGCATTTGAGTGACTACCGGTATATATTTGTTAAGGCTCTACTGCACTTACGCCACCTGATAGATACAATAAAGCTGCACGTGCGTCTGTTAAATTTTAATCCATGTATCATAATTGTGCATGGTACACTCACTTACTCAATGTACGCCCCTATATTAGTGATTCGAAATGTATGTAAGAGGATTAGCTATAGTCAATAACCATATATCCTTCAGTTTGTCACTGTGCGTAAATGCACATTGTTAGTGACGTTTTGGTCTTTGGAATCGCCCCTTGTGAGCTCCTAAGGTAACTGATGAAGTTTAGTTACACTCCCTAAGAACAACAATTTAACTATTGAAACTATAAATATCATTTACTCGGACATCATCTGTCAGCTTCTGAAACAACTTTTCTTTCTTTTAACACTTCATTTGCCGGATATATCTATGTACTTACGTTCAAATACGATTATAACATAAATCTCTTAGGCGAATTTAATGGAAAAACAACTGATCCTGCATGGATAGCATATTTAACACATTATATCTGGTTTAAAACTTAAGAATTCTACTGATGTCTACGAAATGACGGAGCCGCTTTTGAAAACCATAGCCCTAGAGATTTCACGTTGTCTAAGTAGTATTATTACACTTCCCCAAATACTGAACCAAGCCAAAGCAAAATTTACTGACCCATTTCCATCCTCCCTGCATATCAAAGGTATTTGAAGTAGCAATAAAGACTCCACTAAAAAACTTCTCCATTTATATATATTAAATGATTCTCAATATGGATTTCGTGGGGACATGTCAACAGTGTCGCCAATATTGTAGACGGAGTCGCAAGTGCCTTGGACAAGTGCCTAAAGACACAGCTTAGTTGCTATGATGTCAGAAAAGCCTTTGATTGCATTGAACAATTTTGTTGGAAAAACTGAACATTTGTAGAATAAAAGGAACTGCACTATCAATTTTCAAGTCCTACTCCGACCAACAAGCCCAAATCGTGGAGTAGGACGGTTGCAAATCTCATCCAAGACCTGTAAAGATAATATACGTCGTCAACGATCTATCGAGGAACGTACACTGTCATAGAGCGTCTTATATCCGAATGATAGCAGATGTAGTGACATCTAAGGGCCTGCGAGAGGCACCTATCGGCACTCCATCAGGTCAGTCAGGCGGAGGCATGATTTGTGGAGAACGGCCTAGAACTGAATAAGCAAAAGACATAAACAATAACTTTTAGTACAACAGCAACGGAAACAAGATCTATACATTTTCTGGGGCTTACCTTAACTTAGGGACAGTGCTTCAAGTTATTGCCAATGAGATTGTCTGCAGTTTTTTTTTCACTTTCAAAATGGGGCTAAATTCGACTCCTTATAGGCCTGCAGACTCACATACTACGCAAATTTAAATTCGATTGACACCTTTGGAATTTTACTTTGTGGAGATTCTGAGGGCTGTGTGCGGAATTGCGAGCCGTCCTATTCTATTTGTGCAACGGAGAATACTCACCGTTACTTTTCACTGTTCATATTTGCCTGCTTATAGCGTACGTCCACATAAATAAGCAACGATTTCATGCAAATTTTACCTAGCAGGTCTATTGCACGATAAATTCTGATAATCCAGTAGTCAACTACCATCGTGTGGGAAATGTAAAATGACAAGGCATCTAAAGAATTTAAAAAGGAGAAGATTTAAAACAGAAGTTTAAAAAGTACTCTTGCGGACCACATTATCTTGAGAATTTTTTTTAACAGAAACTTACCAGAGAAAAGTTTCCTAAGTTTCCCGCTAAGGGGCGAATTTGACATCGCCAATTTTCCGATAAAATGTAGGAAATAGARTTTTTAGAATTACCGTTTAATAGTCTAAATATTTCTTAACAACATTTTTTCTCTCGCTGCCATTGTAACGACACTACAAAGCAACATAGCCCCGAAATTTCTAGGTGCTGTTAGGTTGTACCTTTTAAACGCTTCAACCAAAATGAACTAGGTAGGACTCATTTAGAGGGAGTCTCAAGGGATTATTAATACCAAATTGTTCCAGGATTGGTTTCTCCAAAAAGCAGTAGAGGGCGCCATTTGGAGAACTCATACTTTTCTCGCCTTCTCGAAAAGATTAAATAGATTATTATAATTTTGTAACTTCGTTTTGTTGGCTATTATGTAAACAAGATAGTGGTAACAACCGCAGGCAAGTGTTATTTTCCGTTTTGACGTTATTGCCAAAAATAATACGTCACAAACACGTAATAAAAACAATTAACCTTCTGCTTGATTTTTGAAAAAAACAAAAACTAAGTAGGAATACATACTTTTCTAATTTTGTCCCGTCGGCTATTATTTAAAAAAGAAACCTTGTTAAAAACTTTTTTCGTTTTAAAGTTAGTCAAAATAGTACATGCTCGTACGACGCACAAAATTCCAAAAAAGTAACATTCTCCTCTGTTTCTGGAAAATATTAAATAGAAAGATACAATTTTTGTAGGCTGTTATTTAGTAAAAACTGTGGTGAAAACCCGAGGTTGGCAGCTTTTTTTGTTTGAAGTTATTCGCAAAATAATATACACACCGCACATAACCGAGCAGCTATTTTCCTAATTTTATTCAATAGTACTTTAGTTTAATTTACATTTCTAACGACTTACAAATGTTAATTTTTTTAAATAAATTAATAATTTTTTTAAAAGCAATATCGACTTCTAGCTATAATGAATACCTTTGACGCGCTGACTTTTGTCTTGATAATCACAGAGCATGGTCTACTTTTTTACAAACTAACCTGGTAAAATCGTGAACGGCAATAACATTTTAATATTGAACATAAATAATATTTTGAATATAAGTTTAAATAATGAATAATGTGTACTAGTCGCTGGAAAAGCAAATTAATTTCAAACAAAAAGTCCCGTTTTTATTTTGTGTCTTGTATGTATATACTATTTTGGCAATAACTTCAAAACTAGAAAAGCAATCAACTTCGGCATAATAGAATACCGTCCTGTTTAATTTTTGTAAAATCGACCAAAGGACCACACTTTCTATATATTTCCCTTACTTATGTTTAAATAAATCATGTTTGGAACAGTTTACGATAAGTCGCAATCTGGTTAAAAATCGTTGTAAAATGAGACCTAGTTTGTTAAATTTGTTTAACCCGTTTAGGAGATACAGCTTTTAGAACTTTAGAGGTTATTTTGCTTAGTGTCGTTACCATGGCAACCAGAGAAAAAATGTTGCAACGAAACTTTAATTAAATATTAACAACCTCATTACTGTCTGTATTTAGCATCGTCTAACAATAATCCTAAATTTGTTCACCTTTTGTATGTAAACCTTTGTAGATATACGATACATAGTACTACTATGCAATGAGTAATATAATAAATTTGATTAATTCTTGTACGTAGGTGGGCGCATGGATTTTGCACGTCGTAGTGGCGCAGTGTCCTTCGAGAGTCGAGACCTAACCTCAAATCCAAGCTTGACATAATTTCAAATTTTCCGCGTAAAATCAATTCTCATTTAAAGGATCGGCGTTTAAGGTCATCAGATCGGTTTCAAAAATTCCAAATTAATCAGTCAATTTAATCTTTGATATTACTGCCAAACTTTGTAAGCTAAGGTTCTAAGGTTTTTCAAATACGATATGATAGGCTTTGCGAAGCGGCGAGGTGTTCAGAGAGGTACATTCTAATAAGAAACCACGCCCTGGCGGTCCATTAATTACAACCTGATCATTATTAAACCCAAAAGAAAAAATATGAGCTGATAAGGACAGAAGACACTTGATTTCTCTTATTAAGGCATATTCGAACAATAGAAACAATCTCCTCAGGCATTTTCGAGGTTCCAACTACATCAAGTATTTCGTACTAATCTAGGTACTTCTATAACAAAAGTAATCAAAATAAATCACTCCTGAGTGTTAACAAATGATAACATCATACCTAGATATATCTCCATCACTTTTTTATTTTTGAAGAGGTTACAAATGATTCCATAACTTACTGTGCATGCTGGTCTAGCTCACCTTTTCATCGATGACATATTGTTTCGATTATATTACTTTCCTTCCGTGTTTTAATGTGTAACAACGGGCCACTAAAAGAGGACGTCCTGGAAAACATACATAACACTAATTTATCTGATAGAAAACTGTAAAATGGGGGTCGTAAACGACATCCACTTCCTAGCACATTACTCCGACCACAACATAACCAGAAACACATGATAMCCTTCGGCAAAGTAACTTTACGCCTGTTTGCCACGTTGGTTCCGCGACAAAGACAACATGACACAATTTGAAATTCGACACTGGGTTGCGGGGCGGTCCTCACGGACCATTTAAACTTTCCGGCATCGTCCATAAACAGCTTTGGTCTGTATTGCCTTTTAACATTGGTAAAGACGACTATTTCTGATACTGTATGTGGTGGGTGCAGTCACGGTATTACGGCACCTCTGTAACCGTGTAACCTGAGAAAGGGGATGCGCCAGTCCGGATGTTGCACAAGGTCGGTGTTGTGGCGCCTTCGTGGCTGCACGCTGAATTAGACGCGCGATGGTTGAGCATTTCTCTTGCGTCTCCCGTGATATATGTTGCACAGACACGTCCGACCATAAATTCTAAATGAGGTGTTGTGCTCGAATAAACTTGGTTCTACTCTTGGACTTTTAAAAAGGTGTAGGTACCGCCGACTTACCCTGAAGCCACGATGTATTAGTTCACATTATGTAAATTGTTCAGGAGAACCAAATAAATTATTCTGCAATTAACTGATTATATTTAGGACATTTGAAATCTTACGTTCTCTCGTCTAGGTACCTATAATACGTTACGTTAAAGTGCTTACTTGGTTAGTCTATAAAATAACTGAATAAAAATAATATAAACTACACAAACGTCTGGTCATTCTGATGGAAAATCATCTTACCATTAAAAGCTGCTAGCTTTGGTTAGATTGACATCTAAACGTAAACAAGGAGATCTTCGTTCGATTGCTTCACTGAAGAAAAGGACGACTCGAGCGAAAATGACCAATATTACCTAGAAACAATTTCAGCGACTTATCATTATCGACTCAAAGTTATTCTGGTAGGTACATCCTCCTGATTATTTTGTATGCAGTTAAGTAACTTCGTAAAAACATAATTAGGCGATTTTTGTATTTTTATTCGGTTGAGTTGGTTAATTTATCGGTCGGTGTTGTATTGGGTGTGGGTGGTGGGTGCCTGTAGATTGAACTCTGGGTGTGGACTCTTCTATATACTCTATGATCTCTGGCTGTCCTACAAGGGACAGCGAGAGGTAATTAATATTCAATTACCATTTAAACCAATCATCGGTATATTCGGGTTGGAACTTCTTTAAACCAGATTTCTAGGAACTCCTTCTCACCTCCGTGAATAATGTCATGGTTTAGTTTTATAGGTAGTTACGGCATTATTTACCTAAAATCGGCTAATAATCAGAAAGGGGTTGCAATGCCCACGATAAAATTTCTTTTCTATGAGTCCAAGTTTGATAATGAGAAAAAATAACAAGTATACACATATCAAAATAAAATTTTGTGTTTTTTGGTGTCTTTGCCATGATAAAAACTACCCATAATGGACAGGTTGCATGATTTTTAAATTTCAACATTTAGCTGCTGAAATTAACGTCCTAACAGTCAGGAAGTGTTTTGTGCAAAACAACCCCGACAAAGCTGAATTAATTGCAATGTCAAATGTAAACAATTTCACATGACATCATGATTCGTTTTCAAGGGCCAGCCGAGATCTGTCACGCTGGCAGGTGTTCCCACATCTTATATTGACTATTTCTGTGTTAKTTGGGTATTTTGCCGCAGATTAGTGTGTATAGTTTTCCTCTCGTTTCATTGCTGTGTTCATCTAGATACATATCTTCCATTTTGGGCACACAGAAATAAATATGGTTTGGAACGCAAAACCACATATTTTTACACATGACACAAAAATTTTTTTTTACTATTTTCCGCTTTCACAAGAATGTTCGGTAATCATATTAAACTACTAACCCTCACAAAGAAAGAACTCCACGAAAACGGCGTACGTAGATGCATCAGACGATTCGCACAAGATGACAAACGCGCGGCAATCTAGAATGAAACGTGACGTCACACGTCGTTTTTAGGAGACGTGATTAAATGCTATTTTTAATTTCAATTTGGTTTGAAACGGTAATTTGTTTCTATAGCTGTATTCTTTAAATAAGCAGTTTCTCCAATGGGTCAAACCCTCCCTCCCACTTCCCCTAAACCAAAACCATGGATCCGCCACTGCTAGTTTGTATACTATCTAGTTAGTTTACAAACTGTCCAAGATTTGTCGTCAAGGTACAAACCACAAGAAAATTACGCAAATTAACCGGGGTTATTGGCTAGTTAATAAATTATCCGCAGCAGTTGGATAAAGTGTAAATTTAATATTTTTGGTAATACATAACAACCAGCTTGTATACTAATACTAACCAACCAGTCGGTTATTTTGTGGTGCTTGCAATAGTAAGTTTGCACTTCATCGTAACACTGTGTGTAATAACGAATTTACTAAACAAGTACACAATGTGTTATGAGCAATTTTAATAAAGGAGTAGAAAATATAATATTACCTAATCATTTTTATTACAGTTAAACCTATGACAGTTACCCAACAGCACAGCTTTTGATGAACTTTTACATATTTTTACATACTTACGTAACCAGCATTCAAATAATATTGTTGTTGACCGTACAATTTTAAACCTTTACAACTTTGTTTGGTCTATTTCCTCAATGCCCAGTCAACAAATATGCCTGACGCAAACAAATACCTAAGATATTTACTTACTTGAATATACGTTTGCCAATAATTATACCATGCACACTAAAAATGCTCTATAACACTTTGCTTTTCTACCGAAAACCTCTCAGTGCAGAGTTAACGGATCAGTGAGTCTCAAGTTCACTGTGACGTCACCATTTTGTCGGCTCATGTAGCTCGCTAATTGGCAGAGCGAGGGTGCATAAACCCGTGCTAGTGTAAAATTTCATGCGCTTGCCGCTCATAAATAGCCTGATTTCTGCCGTGACATGGCATGAGTTCGATGGAATAAAATGAACTAGGAAGATACCCCAGTATATTGTGTAAATTTGACGTATCCATTGAAGAAACATTGATGGTTATACTTAATGCAAATATATTGTAACTTCGCAATTTACGAATGTAACAAAATCTGCTTTCATTTTAGCTATTTAACGATTCACTACAGTTCTTCAGAAACAGCAAAGAATTATTAACCATGAACGTTTATTTAATTAATTAATTAATTACTTAAACGACACTCTTTATATATGGGTCCTTCATCTCAGCTCCCATTTTCTATAGCTCAGTTATTGCTTAAGTTTTATTTATTATTTTAATTTTAATTTTAAGAAAATATTTTTGTTTACACAGTGTGTCCCAAAAATGCGTGACGTCATAATGGGGAATTTTTTTAATTGGATGATATATTTTTTTAGTGTCCAATGGGTTACTTTTTTGGTTCTTTACGTTTCCCATATTTTTGTTCAAATGTGTTTAGAAATAACCATGAAAAAAGAATAAAATAAGATCGATTTTGCACCTCTTGTTTTAAAATTTAATAACAAAACGAATAATGATTGTTTAGTAAAATTAGTATTGGGGATGTTTTGTATAAAATCTAACAGCTTTGTGAATTAACTATGATTAATCCGTCTTATTACAAGGCGTCCACAATTTACTGTCAAACTTTTCAAAAAAAGTCCTTTCATTTTCGTATTTTAAATTGAAATCCCTATTTATTTTTATATCATTCAATACGGAATAAAGGAACGAACATTTTTTTATAATGCAGCCCTAGGTCAAATCCTAACATATTCGGTTTTATTTGCCAAAAGTTCGTGTCTAGAGTTGCATTAAACTGCAACCCCTATTAATTTTTATATCATTCAATACAGAACGCTATACATACATACATACATACAACCCTATGTCAAATCCCAAAACATTCGGAGTTATTTGCCAAAAATTCGTTGTGGTAAGAAAAAGAAGACTTTTAAATTTGAAAAGTTTGACAGTAAATTGCTGGCATCTTGTAATAATTTTACTAAACAAGCTGTATCGTTTTGTTATTAAATTTTAAAACAAGAGGTGCAACATCGATTTTTTTATTTTAGTTTTCTTCATAATTATTTCTAAACACATTTGAACAAAAATATGGGAAAATGTGAACAATCAAAACCGTAATCCAATGAACGCTAATAAAATATATCATTCAATTAAAAAATATATCATTATGACGTCACGCATTTTTGGGACACCCTGTATAAACCAAAATATTTCCTTAAAATACGCCATGTGATAAATACAAGCTCACAAAATCCATCCTTCCATAGCTCATAAAATGCATTATAATATAGTTGAAAATTTCGTTTATCTGTAGGCTTATACTGCACTTTCAAAATGTTTCTTCTTGTCGCTTGGAAAAAGCGTTCCACATCTTGTAAACGCGTTGACCATCCTTTGTCTCATGTTTTCTTTATTTGTTTCCAATCATTTCAGCCTTTTTATAGTTCCGTATTTCCAGGAAGCGCTCAAATAGTTCACTAAAACTTATTGCTTCTAGTTGGTATCTTTTAATAAACTCGGTCGCATAATTCCTACTCCCGAAAAAACAATTTTGGCAGTTTCTGGAAACACAAAAACTATATTGATTTGCGCTTCCTTTTAAATATTAATGGTTCGTCGAATGCATTTATTTCAGACAAATGATGTGACCACGTATATGTATTTTTTTATAGCCACCTAAAAATTTTGTATATAGGTAAAGCACCACTGCAAGCAATATTGGGGTTTTTGATTATTTTTTTGGAAACCGTCTAGAATTTTAATATAGTTTTAATAGTAAAAATTGTTTCTTAATTCTGCACGAAAAAAATGAAATAATATACATACAGAAGGATTGATTAGAACAACATATGTGTCATATCTGGAACAAAATTGGTAATACCCTGTATTTAAAAAAGGTAGTATTAGTATCCTCAGACCTTTAACAATAAGTTCATGCATAGCATGATTAAAAAGTGATCCTTAGCTTTCGTTTAATTTTTTGTTATTAAAACAATGTTTTTTAAGTTTTTAGTTTATTACTCTTAAGTAACTGAAGCAAATTAAACAAAATTTTAAGCACTCGTAAAGAAAGACGAACTCAAGTTCCATTTAAAATTACTTACCACATTTATTTTTATCATCTTGTATATGTGAAAATATTTTCCTGAAATAAGCCCTTATGTACAGAATAAACCTAACTCTGTAATATGTTTGATAGGTGATCTCATATATTAGAATAACCCATAACTTCAGCCCTATATATTAAGCATTATAGAAACGTCAAAAAACAATTTTGGCCGAAATTATAGTTATGCATACGTACCTACTCTTAATTGTTGTTTCTTCAAGGGAAAGCTAAGTAGATTTTAAAAATCTCTTTAGAAACATCTGCACAAGTTTCAGTCCGGTCATTCAGGAAATATTTAATGTGTTATATACGTTTATCTAGCATCTTACTTTATGCAGTTTAGAAAATTTGTAATCTTCTTCTCGAGATAAACAATCGTGAAACTATAGATATATAATGGATTTTGCATCAACGAGATTTTTTAGTTTTGTTCTTTGCTAGGCGCGTTCATTATATCGCCAGAATCCCCCTACGTCAGAGGGCGCTTATTCTAGGGTTACCAGTGATCTCCGATATACGAGACCCAGATTTTCCCTGTGGTTGCACTAATGAATGGGTTTACATACACCGCGTGCCGTGCACGTGTGCCGCAGCTACCGTTCCGCGAATAAAACATTACGGATCGAAAATAATACGGTCGACAAGTACCCTTCATCCTGTCGACAGATCATGCCAGTGGGAGCATTAAATCATGCCTTAGTGACCACCCGCGACCCTTATCCCAATTTAGCTACGTTTCCTTGTTGTATTCCGGCAATCAGAAGGGCATAAGTCCTGGGTACAAAGCATAATTGGGAGAAAAGATTTTTTATGCCCTCCCATATAACGACGGACGGAATGACGCCGGGGGTGGAGAGGACGTCCTGCAAGTGTGCTTGTTATATGCGTACGTGTGAGATTTCTCCATGAAGAGGAAGGCACGGATCACATATTAAACATAAATAATTACATGGGGTCTCTTTTTTGTCAACCTCTGAAGGGTTGTAAAAATAAGATTCATTTACATAAAAACACATTTTATTATTAAAAGTTGAACAAAGACTTTCTCTTTTCTTTATAAAATCGCCACAACCATTGAAGCATTTGTCATATCATGACAAAGGTTTTTGGTTGCTCTCTTCAAAGAGCTTGACCCATTCGGTCAAGTATATTTTATGGAGGTTTTTCTCGGTGGCAGAACGTTATCTGCTTAACCATGAAGCAAAGAACAACGACAATAAAGGAGATTTATTGTGTAACATTACGTTGCCTGCGACGAGCGATTTAAGAGTAGAATAAACGAAGATGCATGCTTTCGTTCGACCCCACTGTGCCAACCTGACGATCTTTTCTAACAATTCAAGTGTGAATTTTGAAGAGGACATCTAAAAGCCGATGTCACAATATGACAAACTTTGTTTTTATTTTGCGGTTCTGTAGAAAAATGACTTTACTCAACTTTTAATAATAAAATAATTCATTTTGAGAGATCTCACTTTTACAACCCCTCGGAGGTTAAAAACAAAATAGCCCAGGAAGTAAATAATAATTGAAGGGCACAGAAAAATAACATGCTTATCCACCTTAATTTGATACATTTTTAAGATTAAGTGATTTTAAAATTTCAAAGTCTGAATCTACTACAACAAAAGAAATGAAATTACATTTGTACTGACCGGGGCTACGGCAGTATTGCCAAGTTTTTACCAGCCAAGAGAGCAGAACGGTGTGACTATAAGATTACTATATTATTACTATTACTATAAGACTCTTCTAACTGTCTAAGAAATAACTTCATAACAATAATTATTTTGAACACCTAAGGAGTCACAAACTTAAGATAACATTTTGGGACAGTTAAAAAATATACTTCAAATATCTACACATATAAATAAAATAGAAACGTAATGTCAATGTTAAAAATTAACGTCGATAAATGTCACTTGTAATTCAAGGTATTTTCTGGCGTGTCGGATACTATAAGATATTTTATTTGCTACTTTTGCCTTTTTTTGACCATCATAAAAGATTTGCATGTTTGTATAATCTGTTTTTAGTTTGTAAATGTCGAAATTCTTCATTGGTCTTTTGAAGTGGTATGTGTGATTTTGTGGTACATTCCGTGAAAGTTATCCAACAAGCAATATCATCTAGAAGTGGCAATAAACAATACCATTTAGCGGTACATACAAAGCCTTAAGTAAAAATGTAGATACCTTCTTCGGCAAGGAAAATGCATGGAATGTATATACGAAACTTAATAATTAGAGACTTACTGCAGAAAACATATATGTTTAAAAATTAAGTTACATTGATATGATCCCCTTCAATGCCCTTGCCGCCTTTTCCAATTTTCATAACACTTCTGGAACTGGGAGAGCTTCGTCACGGAACTCTGGCACGAAATCCGTTTATTTCACAACTTCTTTAATCCGGGGGAACAAAAGTAGTCGCATGGAGACATATTCGAGGATTACTGGGGTTGGAATACTTTTTGAACCTAAAAACTGTGTAGCACTCTCGGCACGATGACATGACGCATTGTCATGGTAAATGATTCACGTTTTCCGCAATCGTTTGAGTACTTCGCGGTAGAATTTGCGATTTACAGTTTAAACACTATGTAACATTATTATTACGTTAACAATTATTTAAGGGAATATTTCGGTAATAACTACTCGATAACTACTTCATATTTTTATTCGAATGTAATATATTTAAATTAACATAATTTCATTTATATGCAAATTCGCGAGTTCTTCTATTTTCTTCCAATAAGGTGTTCCTAAAAGGGAAAATATTCATCTTGTCAATATCTATATTGCGTGTCATCATTATCTTACCTATTTTGCGGGGGTCCAATAAAAACTGGCATTCACGGTTCTTCGTCATTTCGTTCAGCGCGATATGATACTTCAGTAGAGGCCAGCATTAGAATTGCTTCGCTATCGTATTGCAGTGTGCAAAAGCATTTGCTAATTGTGTATTTTTGAATATTGTTTGGAATTCGGCACACTACAGCCACTTGTGGGATCTTGTGCTAGCAACTCTAGTTTGTTGAGGATTGGTTGTTATTCATACCTCAATTCGACTTGGTCGGATTTTGTTTGCTGCCCTCACTCCACTATACAGAGCCGCCCTCCATCTGAAGGTGAGATCGGTAATAGTTTTCTTTGTTTTAGTAGAACGGTTTGATATTATTTTTAGGCTCTCTCTCTCTTTGCTTCTTTTGCGTAATAATACCATACCTGCTGATTGTCATCGAGGACGTGCACGCAGTCCCATATTTCGGGACGTCTGCATTGCATTAGGACTTAACCCGTATTACTTCATTGAGGACCATCCTAGGAACACATACTTACCTTCAAGTTGTACTTACCGCCTAGATATCGTTCCACTGACGTCACGGGAGCATCAGTTCTACCGAGAGAACCTCAGGCTGAGTACCTACCCTCATAGTTACTTACTTTAACTAACTTGTACTTGTGTTTTCTTATTATTACTTTTTTACTGAGGCATTGGTATATTTTCTTGTAAATTAATATAATTCTCTCGATTTCGTTAGACAGAATAAGTGGTGATAAACAGGCGATTACCTCGGTGATTTTACTAATCAAATCATTTAGATTTACGAACTTAGATTGAATTGTACCGTATATTGTAGCTATAGGACACACAAGTACGTACTTTGTCAGGGTTAGTTAATAGTCACACTGTATGTAAAACGTAGATCATTAAATTAACAAACGTATTGCCGATTTTAGCGTTTTCTTTTCATATTTCAATATTTTAGAGTACAATTTCGCGTTTCGTATATTTGTTACGACGGCTGTTGCGCACCCGCGATCAATCTCCACCGAGTTACCMGTGWCTGAGATTAATCATMCCTCAGACACTATAAATACTTTGTAACGGTGATCCCTTGAGGTGTCATACTCGTGACTTAGTTACAATTTGTATAAAGGAGTAAATCATCAGCTTTTTGGTTTATGATTTACTCATCGTTGCTGCCTCGACCGTTTTTAGATAGACACCTGAATCATCTCTCACCAAATTCCACACAAAATTTGATTCCGTGTCATTGCCCGATATTATGCCGCTTCCTTTTCATGACAAACATCACTGACACCGACTTGAATAACAAAACACGCCTTAAAGGTAACAATGGCATGAGGATAGCAAACACATCTGTCAATAGACTAATAAAGAAATAATGACGCGAAATCATAGATTCGCAGGCAAAATTGAGTATTATAATTTAAAAGGGGTCCAGACGTTGGTCTTTGGTCCCAAAACAATCTCGGTGGAATTCATCGTACAAACCTTATTTTTTAATTTTTTGCTTATATCGTTGACTCATTGTAAAAATAAGGGTTTAAACTGCAGGGCCTACTGAACCAATTTTTAAATAACAGCTTCGTTCTAATTACAAGTCTACTTAAAACACGAATAATGTGAAGAAAACGCCGAACTTTACATAATGTTTACGAAGAGTAGAGACCGTGTTTAAATTTTTTATTTGGTAGTGCATGCAGTTTCATTCTTTATCTACTTGTTGGCAAAATTTTGCAGTGTTTATGTAAGTTTTGTATGAATTGCCTTAAATCCTGCATAGCATTACATCAAATTCCGGCAAATTTGTGTTCTCCTATCACTCCCGTTAACTGCCAGTTGTTAGTGCGGTACAATCCCAAAAAAAACTCCATTGCGTTTGATTAATACGTTATATGAATCGGTTAACCGGTTAAACTGAACCGGTTTTCGTGTCTGAGCCTGAGCGTATCATTCATAACAGCTTACTTTAACCAGTTATAAAACTGCTTAAWCTTTAATCAGTTTCATAACCGCTTAAATCTTAACCGGTTAATTTTAACCCTCTTCATAACCTGTTTGTTTTTAACCGGTTAATACTCTGATATCGTAACCGATTAACCGTAACCATTGGCAGCACTATTCCATAGCATTTTCTGGTACTATTATGATCGGTAGTTGCATCGGTATCAGAAGCATCAGTTTTCACTTCACACAAGTTCATAACAAGTTAATTACAAAATTCACAACAGCAACACTGAGCGTTAGCCAAACAGTTTTGTGATGTGCCTTTAGACTATAGGTAAAATCAGGTTTTGTATCCTATTTGTGCGCAAAATTAGACTGTTATTTCCCTTGGCGATAAAATTTTGAGCTGCTCATATTCCGAACCTAACCGTTCGTTTACGTTTATTAATATATCACGTGAAAAGGCTGGTTGCATATTGGATGTATGGCTGTTACCGCAATTTTGTACTGTTTAGAAATCTCTAATTGCTTCCATGAAAACCATACCTGCAATAGAAATTTCGCTATATTTTACGCTTCATCAGCACTGACTTTCCTCAAGTCAGTAACTGGCAATGCTCAACCGGTGAGTGGACAAATTAATAAATTAACCTTAGCCTAAATACGTTAATGTTAGATAAAAACAAGAAGCACGCAAACACTTTAAACCTCTGCAAAACATTTTATACTATTTCTATGGGCTGGTCAGTGATACACAGTCTTGTAGATTTTTAGCGCCAGCGGGATATCATAAATTAATTCCTTTATTTCATTTCCATCCTACTATAAATACATAACATAGCCCAAGGTTAATATACGAAAGTGACAGGTATAAAATAAAGCTCTACATGTTTGCTACACATAATGAGTGGCCCTCACAGGTAGTCCCGAAGGGGAGCATGTTTTGGAGCACCCGGTGCTTTGCCCACAAAGGAACACCCCAACCGTTTTATGGCTTCAGAATTGTAATTACATGACAACACTTTGGTTTATAGGAATTATTGCTCCCATCCGAAATAGGATTGCGATATATTCATTCGAAGTTCCCGTATAATGCGCCCTCCTTCATTCACTTAAAATATAACTCGCCTTTAGCAGACAGTTATTCATCAGAAAAAGCTCAGTCATATTACAATAAAATCAAGCAATTTCGTCAGTTATATCCGTTGGGTCTTGATTAGCGTAGCTTACAAGCATGTCCTCTCATACATTGTAGAAATATAAATCAATCAGTTTTTCTTGAAATAGGGCAGAAATAGCTGAATTCATTTTACATCGAATACTATTTACTCACAATTTGATGTCGACCACAATATATAAATTAATTGGGGGTGCTATCACTGTTTTCTTTAAATGATGATTTACAATGGACACCATGGTTGCAGTATTTTATATACAATATTAACTACTTAACTCACTTAACACGTAAAAGAAACAAGTTGTATAGAGAATTTGAAATTACAATGTATATTTGTCCAAATTTGTAAACCTACTGTTGATAAGCGCAAACATAGTTCGTGGTGTAGTATGATAATGACATCTCGACATATATGTGTATTAAGAATATTTATCATTTGAACAAATCTAGAAATCATTTACAGTAAAATATGATTAGTTGTAGTAAGATAATATTAATATGTGTACGTATTGTGATCTATTGTTTGTTTTAAAACATTTGGCCAAAACATCCATTACTAAATGTCTATATCCATGCAGTTAGTGTTTAGATACTACTAATTATACCACTATCTTAGCTTATGGTTATTATCCGTTTCGTCTCTATATTGTCTACTGGTAGGTCTCCATGTGAAAGACACTAAATCTTAAAAAAATGCTTTACTATTGGTTGCTGGGTGAAGTATTGTCCTACACGACCACTATAATAAGCGATAACCAGTCAACCGAAGGACTGTCAATCGATTTGTGTGCTTCTATTTCGTTTACCTTTATAAGAATAATCTCTTTATGACTTCGCTTAGTTTACATATACCAAATAATTGTATAGTCCCGTATTCCTTTTATACAAAACTTATTCATTCAATTAAGAACTATTACTTGCCTTTGTAAACTAGATTTTTGATCCGACTAGAGTTTTTCTGACATGCATCCAACATTATTTACTTTGTTTGCTAATAATTCTGAATAATATGAGTACATACCGATATCTGTACTATCCTCGACACATCTATGCGTCACCTGTGGCATGCAACTAGTTCGCTCCTTTTGTTGCAAAACGTGGTAGCTGCAAGCTTACAAGTAGATCAGATTTAGTTAAGTTTCTTTTTTACCTAGCTGGTGACTGGTGAGCAAAATGCGACCTGATTTGATCACCTACTACAATGAGATCAAAGAAATGATCACCTTCATGTTACAATGTTGCTAATAACTTTGTTGAGGAAGTATCTTCCCGATGAAGTCACCAACCTCTATTTTTCCAGTCCTGGTAAAGTTTAAGTAGTCAGATATATCACAACTAATGGAGACTGATCTCTATACACCCTTATGCGCCGAAACGATTTTAATTGAAACCTTATTTAATCTTCAGATTTCTTATGATTTTCTTATACCACCTAAGATAGTAAATGGCATTGTTTGGCATAAACTCATTATTTAAGGTGAAAACAGGAAGCAAAGATGGTGAGTTACTACTTCACGTGTCGAAGTGATTAGTGGGAGTAACAGTGTGTAAGATCTATTTAATACGTCATAATTTTAAAGACAACTTAGAGCTCGCTAGAAAGTTTTGATAAAATGGCTCACCGGCGGTTGGGAAAGTCGTTTAATCTTCTACTACACAAGACCGTTACATATAAGCAGTTATGCAGTGTAAAGTTGCTATGTCCAGCTTCCCCAAATAAACAGCATAAAAAACTATTCGTATCCAATTTTCGACTTTCTGCCCAATTTTTTCTAATTCACAGCAGATATTGTCAAATCTCCACTTCATCTGGCTAATAATATTTACCACCTAATCCTCAAGAATTACGAGGCTTTTAACCGATGGACCCACATAACTTTGTGATATTCTTTTCAGAAAAAAATGATTTTTGTATTCCTAGAGAACACTCACCTGGTAGTACAGCCCCCATCTAGAAAAACTTTTAAAAGTAACATCTTAGGAAAATTGTCAACAATTCTTCTGGCGGTGGCTTTACGAACTACGATGTGTTACGATCGGTATAAGTACAGGAAAAACTAGCGAAAAAGAGTTATTTGTCATATTAATTTTAAGTCAAAGTTAAATAATTTTTGTCCACTTTGAAACATACAGCCACCCAGGACATTATTGCATAATTATTCTGATATTTGTTCGTAGACCTTTTTTTATAATGCAATTTTGGAAAATACCTAACTTTATAATACACAACGGCGTGATAAGAGCGATACACGGCAAATCGATGAAGCTTTTGAGCAGAAAGCGATTTMCTGCAACTGTTAATCATGATTGACCGTATTATGGTTATGTGCCATTTGCAATTCTGATCATGATTTCGCCGTTATGGAAAGGGGATCCTGATTTCCGACGGTATTCCTACTGGTAGGGCCAAATTAAATAGTGGTTGACAAAAGAAATGGAAAATACGTAATTCCGATGGGTAGTCATAAAAAAAAGATTTCGTTTTCTATATAGGCAAGAGGCCAAATCCAAAGTGTTTATTTATTACATTATGTCATCAAACAAAAAAAGAGGAAGTCGAGATTATAACTAGCGGTTTATTCTGAACCTAATATACCTATGTCGCAACAACGTCTTTTCAAACACCTTCAGATATCAGAAGTGGGATCTGACGCGTTCAACCCATCCGACTCCTGTGCACTTTGGAGCTGAAGGTTTCTGGTCCAATCCAACCCATCCAGTCAACAATTCCTTGCTTTTTCCAAGACGATGTTGGTTATTTGTTACCCATTTGTGAATGCACTGCCTAAAATAAGAATCCGAGTACTTACATGGAAACTATCCAAGTTTCTTCGAAGTATAGCACTGTATTATAACATCAAAGTATAACAATTTTAAAGAAATATGAGTGTGAGTACCGTCCACTTAACAAGACAATTAGATGTTTTCAATCTTTAATACTTTAATTCATTAGTCAGTAGTTCTATAAGAATTTATAATTTAATGGTGCTGGTTTTGAATCCGTCTGCATTCGTTATCAAATAATTTAAATTCAGGGTAAGCAGTCCTCTCAATATCTAAATCTTTTACAAAAATTCTCGGTAATATAAATTTTTGCATTGGGACTCTTTCAGTGGTTCCACGAACTGCTATACTAAGTATCTGTGTGCCCTTTTCAATCAAGTACCTTTCTTTGCAAAGTTGCTCCCACTGCTACCAACTTTAAATGAATGAAGTTGAAAATTAAATCTACATTGAGCGACAGAATGACGGAATTTTGTTTACCTCGACAGAAAAATGCAGGCTGGTTTTAAAAATAACTATAATGTATTCTGTTTTTGGAGTACAATTGTTGTAGGCGGCGTTAGGCGGTTTCAAATGAGAATTTAAAATTCGGAGATCAAGCAAAGACCTACACCGAAGCAGTCTAATAAAATGCCTGAGCTCCGCATTGCATAGTCATCAGTGTGATTGTACCTTACCGCAAGGGGCACTTGCCGCTACACCTATGCCTAAAAAAACATATACGGCAGTCTTTTTTTATTGTCTGGTGGAGGGTAACACGGGTAATTTATTACGCAGTTTTACAGCGAGCCTGACGGCTCAATCAGACGCTCTTGTTCGTGGTAGTAACGGTTTACCTTCAGTAATTTAGCTTTAGTACAACTCATAACCGCTTGTGCTTGCTTAGCGGCCGTGAGAAATTAATTACTGCTTATTGAGACATGTCCTCCAAGAATAAATAATATCTATATCTGACGCCGTTTCACATCCAAACATTTATTTGAACCAAACTTTTAGTCATATAATATGACTGCAATTATTATATCCACTAGTGTAATAATATGTGCACCAAACTAAAATAAATAAATTAAGTACATTTACTAAGTTGTGTAAATATTAAAAAACAATGATATTGTTTAATTATAATTGAAACTTTGCGATAGCCTATACCACCCCTAATAATTCTTAATGAACTTGACGATGTATTGTTACCCTGACTAGTGATGGCAATGACGAACTGCTCCCGGATTAACCCCTAAACATACTGTGTGTCTCAATAAGGTGGACAGCTGCAAAATCTCATGAATAATCATGATCGTAGAATCTCCAGAAAAAATTCCGCAGAAAAGTGATCTAAAGGATTTTTAAATAATATTAACTTTCTTTATTCACCACAATTGTCATTGTCAATTCAACAACCAACATTGTGTTTTCTTTAAAATTTTGTAATAGAGAAGTGTTTAAAATTATTGCTGTTAGAATGTCCACGATATTTTATACTAATTTTCTTTCGAACATTTTGTTCTACCTTATTTAGGGGCGGCGCGGAAAGGGGGATAAATATACAAAAATAAACGTCGCTTTAACGTAGTTTTATCATATTAGTCTCGTAAACCATAAAAGTATACAGAACCTTACGTGTATAGCAATAACAAATGTTTGTTTTGTTTAAAGTATAGAGGGTGTTTTTTTAAATATTCATATTTTTCAGTTTTTTTAGAAAATTTAAATGGCACTGTATCTCTAAACACAAATTATAAAAGTATATTTCGCTTTGTGAAAACTATGAATACCATGTTTTTCTATCTTTATTTAATCCAAAATTGTAGCAAAAAATGGAATATGTCATACTAAAGCAATCATAAACTGCGCAGTTATAATGCTCAACACACAGTACCTAATGACTTTCTGTTAGCAGTAACATGCTACAATAGACGCTTAAAACAATTAAAGGAAAAACAGAAAGTTTGTAGCGATTGCGAAATGTCCCGAACAATAACTGAAAATGGCTTGATTCCTACAACAGAATTGCATTGGTTTTTTGGTTGTTTGTCTGTAGTTCACCCTCCCCCTTCTAAGTTAACTTTTGAACGCGTTAAGATACCAATTTCGGATAAACTTTAGAAAAACCACCTTTTTACAGGTGATTAATCTTTTTTGTAAAAATCAAGATAACACCACAGTCGCTACTCAATAGCAAGGGAGCCATGCCACTTTGAAAGCCGCTTTCATTATGGATATAGGATTTTCAATCTGAACACGTTTGAATGTTACGTTTACAACGAATAAGGTAAGTGCATTTGACGCTGAAGACAGCACTCGGCGTGCGCATCACGCACACGTATTTAGAGCTCAGTTGTATTGTATCAATTGTCTATGTCAATTATTTCCACTTCCCTGTTGTGAACTGATGCTCTTTTTCGTTAGCCATGTCGTTATTATTATCGTTTCTGTTGCATTTTTTTGTTCAGAAAGAAAATTGTTGTAATTGATAATCTTATAATAAATTCTCTCCCGAAATTTCTTGGGTGGTTCCTACAGAGTCATATAATAAAGACGTTGTTGGAATGCTCGAAAAATAACTTTCGGACATGAATATTAATGCTCGATTGCAGATTCGGTAAGGAAATCGTAACGGCCCAAAGCCTAAAAAAGTAATCCATTTCGGTTTTTAAATTTGACAGCAAAAGATTTCCACTACCTATAAAATCTTTCCAAGAGATTTTGTTGTCTTCCTTTTAGTTTGTGAACTATTTTTCTATTAGCCATAAATGAGAGACATCAGGAGTTTCCCACCTGTCTTATGTGTAGATAATGAAAGTGGCTTTCAACTGAAGTGTGTCGCAAAAATTATTTGTTTAAAGTGTTCGAGTTGGTAGCGAAGCGACTAAGAGTTATCTTGTATTTTGATTAAATGGGGCAAGAGGGTCTAGACGTTCAAAAATATTTATATCGAAATCCCAAAACTTTCGAATGGATTGTCTGATTTCTGGACGTAAGCATTTAGCTAATAAAAATGGTTTTCAATCGAAGTATAACTTCACCCACTTCTTATTTTAAACGTTTCTGTTAGTAGCAACTGTGAAGTCAACTTGGACTTTGACAGAAACATATCACCAACACAAGCAGGTGATCTGCCAACGATTTCTTTATACAAATCTTCTAATTAAGTTTGCTCAAAAGTTAAGATACAGGAGGCGTATTTTTTAGACAATCATTTCACCGATATATAAACTTATAATAAAAATCAAAGACCAAGCGACTCTTATTTGGGCGAAAATCCTCTTGTTTATTTATTTAGTGATCGCAAACAACTTGCATCTATGAGTAATGTAAAATTATCCTTCATTAAACCCCCGCGGGGTTTACATCATGGCCCAACGTCTTCCTTCTACAGTCTTCAAAAAAAAAAAATTCGAGCTGTTTGCAAAAGATATAGAAATTGTTTTGCCCAAATTATCTGATTTGGCTTTTAAACTGCCTTAAATATAGAAGATTGCAAAGCGCTTAGTTTTTCTAGACGGTGTGGGAATGAAAGCTTTGATTATTCAATACATCGTAGAGCTTCAACAAATTGTTGAGAGTCTGTATTACGTATTACCGTTTAAGGGCAATCCTAATTTCATATCATATCTATTATAGGTGTTTTAGCTACAGCTAATAGGCGTTTGGATATTGCATTGAGACAGTTGAGAATTGAAGAACTGTTATGTTATGATTCATATCTAACTTTTACCCGTTGTTAAAATATTGCACAACTGTTTGGTCGCCTTATATTGAAATACCCACATTTATAGGTGTAAAATCACTGATATGCGGACACACAATTGAAACAACCGTCCTCTTGCTCAAACATTTATTGAATGAATCCCCATTACAATTGAACATAACTTATACAACTAACACCAGACCCGGCCGAAACAACTTACATAACTAACAACGGTCGCTTAGATACTACATCCATTTTCTTATTAAAACAAAATAAACCTACAACTAGATGTACTTAACTACTTAACAACTTACAACTGGGTACCTAAATACAGATAATCTGAATACGGAAAACACAAGATTTTCTGCGTGTTTTCAGTGCTACTGTCCTTCTTCAGGTGGCGTGTCCGCGTTGGATACATCTCCTTCAGAACTTCCGGACACCCTCCATTCACCCTCGACTTTCTTTAGGTGCACAACATTTCTTCGGTACACCTGACCCGTTTCATCATTCCTAACTTGGACATCTCCACCACCGCTTGATATTACAGAGTGCGGGGTCGGGTTGAACTCGGGGCAGGTTTTGTTTTCTTTAATTAGGTTCTTCACGTATATTTTATCTCCAGGTTCCAAATGGTTTTCTCCGGCATTGCGTTTACGGTCACTGTATTCCTTGCCTTTCTCCTTCCTCGACTTATCTCTATCACGAACCTCTCCGTCCAGCTCCTTATTCCCAAGATCACTCAGGGAGGGAATTTTGTCTCGACACTGCCTGCCAAAAAACAGCTCTGATGGTGTTTTTCCAGTGACTGTATGGGGGGTGCTGTTGTACATTAACATGTAGTCCAACAATTCCTTTTTCCAGTCCCGTTTCAGCCCGTGGCTGATCCTTATCCGTTTCAGTAGATCTCTATTTTGCCTTTCCACTTCACCGTTTTGCTGTGGCCAGTAAGGGATTGTATGATACAGGGTAATTCCGGCTTCTTTACAAAAGTCGTTCAATTCACGACTTGTGAATTGCTTGGCGTTGTCGGCATTGATGCATTGTGGATATCCTAGCCTAGAAAACATTTCCCGTAGAGTGCTTACGGTGTTCTTAGCGGTTATGTCCCGTGTAATTTTAATTTCTTTGTAACGGCTGTAGTAGTCCACCACTACCAATATATAATCTGAACTTGGAAGCGGTCCTAAAAAGTCCATCGCTATTGCAACCCACGGTTGTGTTGGAAGTTCCCGGCGTTTCATCGGGTTTGGGGGATAGGGCGCTGATACCAGTGTGCATCCTTTGCAAGCCTTGACTACTTTCTCTGCGTCAGCATCGATTTTGGGCCACCATACTTTCGTGCGCAGCCGATTTTTCATGCCCACAATCCCAGGATGTCCCTCATGCGCGGCTTCTAACACTCTGTCCCTTAAGCTAGATGGAATAACAATTTTATTTCCTCTTAGCAGTATTCCTTCGTAGAAACAGAGCTCGGTTTGAAAAATTTTAAACTGTTTTTACCGCAATATCCCACGCTTCATTATGTAGACCCTCTTTGACTTTAAGAATTTCAGGGTCTGTGCTTGAACATTCTTGAATCTTTGATAATGATATGCGCGTTGGCTTTGAATAACTAATGATCTGGCTGATGCATTCCTCGTCGAAAGGTGTGGGCTGCGATTGCAACCGCGGTAATCTTGACAAAGGGTCTGCTATATTTGATTTTCCTGGCCGATATATAACCCTGAATCTGTAAGACTGCAGTCTTAAAACCCATCTTTCTATACGAGCGCAAGGTTTTGATCTCTTCCCAAAAATTGTTTCCAGGGGTTTGTGATCGGTGATCAGTTCAAATTCTTCTTTCCCGAACAGGTACATATGGAAATGTTCCACTGCCCATACCAGAGCTAATGCCTCTTTTTCCGTTTGGCAGTACCTTCTCTCACAATCAGTTAAACTTTTGTTCCCAAAAGCGATGAGCCTTGGGCCGGCATCGTTTATCTGTATTAATACACAACCAAGACCGACAGGACTTGCATCGGCTTGAACTTGTGTCCGGTCGTTGGGGTTGTAGTAACCCAGATTGCTTATATTGGATAGGGTTTCCTTCATCTTTTGGAATGCTTGCTGTTGTTCATCAAGCCATAACTTCCCGAGAGTTGATTGTTTATTTAATTTCATACGCAATAGTTTTCTAAGTGGTTCCGTTAACGTTGCCAGATTTGGGATCCATTTTCCAACATAGTTCACCAACCCCAAAAAACTTTGCACTTCTTCGATCGTGTTTGGAACTCTAAATGTTTTCACAACTCCCACGTAACTATCTAGAGGTTTGATGCCTTCAGCTGACAGTTGATGACCAAGGAATTCCACATGTCTCAATCTGAATACACATTTCTTCCTGTTGAGGAGAACACCATTCTTTTCTAGGACTGCCATGGTTTTCTTCAATCTCTCATCATGTTCGTCTACAGTTGCTCCAAAGATTAAGATGTCGTCTATGAAATTGATAGTCCCCTCACATTTCATCAAGATTCGTTCCATCAACTTTTGGAAAATTTCTGGAGCGCAAGAAATTCCAAACATTAGTCTTTTGTAGCGCAGTAATCCTTTACTACTAATAAATGTTGTGATGTGACGAGATGAAGGTGATATCTCAACTTGATGAAAAGCATTTTCAATGTCTAGTTTGGAGAAAATTTTACCATCTCTTATCCGTGGAAGTAGTTGATCCATCGTCGGAAGAGGGTGGTTTTCTCTAATAATTGCTGCGTTTGCCTGTCGCATATCTATGCATATCCGTATATCTCCATTTTCCTTTAGAACTGGGACGATAGGCGAGACCCATCTGGATGGTTCTGCGACTTCCTCTATAATGTCTGAGGTTATGAGTTCCTCCAGTTTTGCGTTGACCTTTGCTTCCAGTGGGATAGGTATTCTTCTGTAGGGTTGACACACTGGTTTGACGGTCTCATCAATCGGAATGTCGACCATCACGTTTCGAAGCTTTGGAAACGGCACTGATATGTTATTAACCGGGTTAGCACCAATTCTCAAAACATCTAGGGCTATGGCCGTATTCTTTCCTAGTAGGCTCCTAGTACCGTTCTTTATTACATAAAACGTGGCTGTTGTTTCCGCCCGTCCTATGGAAACTGTAGCTGTGAATGATCCCAGAACAACAAGCGGGCTTGATGCAGCGTAAGGCCAGAACGTTTTATTCGGTTCTTTTACTTGGTTTGTGACGTTTACTTTTGATCTTTTCAAGTTCTCCCAGTCTTTATCGCTAATCAGGTTGTTCTTGCTGCCCGAGTCTATAAGCATATTGATTTGAACTCCGCCTAATGTGCAACCGATGACTTCGTCTTGATCGACATTAAAAATGTAATCAGTACCTTCTTCAATACTTTGTACGCTTGTGGGTTTCAATTTTTTCGTTTGCTGTGGTTTGCCTTGGTTCACATTAGGTTTCCTTCGTTTGGCCGCTGTCCTGCATTGACTCATAAAATGACCCTTGAATCCACATTTGTGGCATTCTTTGTCCTTAGCAGGACATTCTCCACTCGAAGATGAATGTTCTTTCCTACCACATCGGGCACAATCTTTGGAAGGAACGGAGGAATGATAACTTTTAATCGCGCCTTGTCTTACTCGATTAATTTCTGTGTTAGCTTCACGACTTCTGGAAAACTCTCCCATTTGTCTACTAACAGCCTCCAGGGAGTTTGCTTCCTTTATGATCATTTCAAGTGTAATACTGTCTCCAGTTGAAAGTATTTTCTTTCTTAACTCAGGGCAGCTTCCTTTTTCCACAATTTGATCGATTAAATGCTCATCTAGATTTCCAAATCCGCATTTTCCTGCCTGATTTCGCAATCGCACCAGAAATTTCTCAAACTTCTCGTCTGGCCCCTGACTCATGAGTCTAAAGATATGCCTCTCAAAAACATGGCTTTGTTTTGGCGAGAAGTATTCGTCCAATTTTGTAACTGCAATGTTGTACACATCTTCCTCTGCAGATGCCTCGACGTGTGCCCCAGGTATGTTATAGTAAACTTCCTGTAGACCTAGTCCTCCCATATGAAGGAGGGTGGCCCTTTTTTTTGAAGGGTCTACAATGCCAGCTGCTTCCAAGTATATGGAAAATGCCCTTTTCCATTTGTCCCATCTAACACCAACAGAGCAAACGTCACCATCGCAATCGAAATTTTCTAATGCCGGTACATTCATCGGGTGACTCATTTCTTCCACTGTTCCCTGTAAAGGGAATCACAACGTTAAACGTCACTGCTTAATTACGAAATGTTAAAGTCTGTTTGTTTTCTGAAAGGTGCACACCATTCTTTATGTTTGTTTGTTGGTACCTTCGTTGCTGCTCGGACCTTTGTCTTTTGTGTATCTGGACCTTCGTCCCTTGTTTTCTGTTCGTTGGACCGTTGCCCTTGTTTATATGGACCTTTGTCCCTTTATTGTATGGACCTTTGTCCCTTTATTGTATGGACCTTCGTCCCTTTATTCTCTGGACCTTCGTCCCTTTATTCTCTGGACCTTCGTCCCTTTTTTTTTTGTGCACCTTTCGAACTGCTTTCTAAATAGGTTGGTTAATACTTACTTTTATTATACAAAGTGATTAGACTTCCAATCTAACGTTTATCCTCGTCGCCACTGTAAAATCACTGATATGCGGACACACAATTGAAACAACCGTCCTCTTGCTCAAACATTTATTGAATGAATCCCCATTACAATTGAACATAACTTATACAACTAACACCAGACCCGGCCGAAACAACTTACATAACTAACAACGGTCGCTTAGATACTACAATAGGTAATAATAATAATTTAAAAAAAGTTTGTGAAATTCTTAGAATATAAATATTGTAAACACCAGCAACAATTATGCCAGTATTTTACTGTTTTTTGGTTTATATTTAATAATTACTTATTCGTAGAAGTTCTTGCGATGCATGCTTTGTGTTCTCAATTTATTATAATGCTATATATTTGTAAGAACTTTTTGTCGTTTTTATGTATGAACGTGAGTACTAAATCTAATACTTTATATGATGTTCATTTTATAGCAGTATATACAGGTAGCTACCGTTAAGTGTTGTGCGACTGGCGATGAGTACATATTGTAGTTTATATATTTCAAAACGTACTCCATCTACGCCCCCAATGATAAAAAATAAATGGCGCATCATATACGGATGCTTAAGCTATAATACCTAAAGAATCGCACATGCGATAACCATAATGAAAAACTCTATGGCAAACAGTGCCAGCTTAATCTGAGCGGCCCTCTATTTGGCTTTCTGATTTGTAAGGATGTTCGTTGTGCTGCAGTGTCGAAAAACACGGCTTATTTCGCTCCAAATAAAGAAAAACAAATACGGGGGTTCTATATAGTTGTAACCAGGGGGAAAATCCTGCAAATCTGTTTAAATTTGTAAGTGTTTAAATAATTGTTATAAAACAGTTACTACTCCAACTGACTTAAATTGCCGTAATACTAATTCCTTCAAGTATCATTCGCACGTACACCTTTTTTCCATAGCGTGCTTGGCTAGAATTTAATTTTATCATTTATATTACTTCTTATTTAAATATTGCATAGCTATTATCATAAACAGCTAATTATTTGTTAATTAACTTCTGTTTGTTAAAATTAATTACCACAAATTGGAATACAAATAAATTAGATCCGTAGGGGGTCTTAAACATTTTCGTAAACGACACCAAAGCATAGAAATTTAGTAGATACACGGATTTGTTATTATTCGCGTGGTACATTACCATGTCCATATACAAGTAATATAATGACGGATAAATTACAAGAAATGCTTATAAAGACGGTATCCCCTGGTATCAAAAATCAACTTATACGTTCAATAATTATCTACTTGACACTGATTGCTAATATCAAAGTGATACATTATATAACTCGACATTCAACTAGGCGTTTAGATGTATAAAGTTTATTCAACATGCTTACACTTATACACCCCAGATATAACTTGAAGCTGTTTGTTGAAGGTCGAGTAAACCGTAATGTGTATCATACTGAATACACCACTCAAGAGCTTAAAACAACGACGTTTAAAAATAATGAAAACAAAATTTTATGTGAGTCTTTGCTGGTCGCTAGGTTTTAATAGGACATAAAGTAAAAAATGATCATACACATACATAATACAATAAAAATAATCGAATGCAATGGAGCTTTAATACAAAACAGATGTATTAAATTATTTATTTAGATCAGATATTTAATCAAACAAGTATTGCTTTGTGTTTGGTTAGCCCATCCTCACTCGATTATTATTTTGCAAAAGACTCCTAGTAGTGCAAAAGGCACGATATGGGACCATTTAAAAATTAACAACAGGGTCTCGTTAGCAATTTCACTCACTACATAAACGACATGATTATGATAACATATCCTAATCAGTAGTTTTCTTGAAAGGAAACGGCTGGGTTTATTGTAGCTCACTAACAAAACCCGCCAATTTTTAGTAAAATAAGTGAAACGTCTTAAGAGGGTGGAAGTACAAGTGAATAACCTCTTGAAAATTTGTTTGTTTGTTATCTGTATGAAGAAGTAGAGTTATAAAATAAGAACTGATTGAATCGATTTAACAATTTACTTAGTTTATAGTATTTAGCCATCTCCCAGATAAATTCTCTTTTCTTAATCTGAGAAAACGGGACAAGGGTGAAAATGTTTTGACATGACGTACTTTATTTATGGGCTCTTTAGTAAAAATCGTAAGACAATATAAATGAATTCAGTACAAAACGCTATTAGACAACACAATTTTAGCGGAAATCCCTAAAGTTCTGTGAATCTACGGAAAGTATTAGTAACAATCACTTGAAATCAACGTTAATTAATGCGATAGATATCAGATAAGTAAAACGTTCCAGCTGCTGCAACCTCTTATCCACAATATCCTTTAATTGACTGTATCAAATGTGCTATACCCACAACCCCTTCATTATGCCTGTCACTAACCCCAAAAAGGTAGCTGAAATTTATTAGCACTTAATTTTTCAAAAATGTCGTTGATTCCCTTAATGAAGTCCCAGGAACGCAGTTGGTACGCAACACGGGCCTACATAAAGAGATATCATCTACACATCAGTGCAGCCCCCAGGTTGAGTCAAGTGATTCCTACGTTAACGATACTCCGGCAACCAATGAATCCATTGAATTGGACACAATGAGAGTTAATACGGTACTGTCACACTACATCATGCTAACAACCGCTGAACACATCATAGAAGGGGGTGATAGTTTTAAGGGGCTGAAAACAACCCGCTGATAACAGCTACAATTATCTCGTTCAAATGTGAGGGTCTTTTCGGCCAAGCCGGATTATACAGAAAGGCATATAACATATGTTTGGTTTTCATTCATTGACGGGGTTTGTTTTCAACAGTTGGTGTGTGTTTAGTTGGTAGCTGAACTCTTTTTGTTCATAAAACAAGAAAAAACAAGTACATAAACGTAATTTTCACAAGTAAGGGGAGTATATGTACAGGTTTATGTTTTACAAGAGTTTCATACATTCAAGTTAGAGACATAATAAGTACCTGTTCAGCAGGTTGAAGATTACACATAGTCAGGATATACTTAGTTTCATCGTTAAAAATAAAAAGAATAACTGTTATAGCCACAGGCAGATCCTCACAATGAGTAGTATATAAATATTAGAGAAAAATGTAGCCGATAAAAGACTTTAGAAGAAAAACTCTAAGACATCCATGATTATATTTTGTTTTCTGGCGAAACTACAGTTGTAGAATTTCAACATATCCGCAGTTGATATGATAACATCATATATAAAACAGATTATAAACTATTAAAGCGAACGGAATGTTGTCCAGTATGCATCAAACATGGGGTGCCTCAAAAGTCTGCTTTCAATCCTTTATTGTTTTTATCTATGCAAATGACTTACTTAAAAAATGGCCATGTGCTGTTTTATCCGCGAGAAGTATTTATTTTTTATTATGTTGCTCACTGTAATCCGACTCCATATTGATTTGGGAAAGTACAACTAAATGAGAATAATGTTATTTCAAATACAAAGACAAACCATTTGAAGTATTTCAAGGTGTAGAGATGACTACAAATCAATATTCATTTAATGAAAGATTCTTTTAAGCCCAAGTAACTTTAAAATATACAAAAAGGAAACATTCTGTTTCTTTCAAATAGTGTTAGCCATCGTTAGAGTAATAGAAAAGATCTTACCCAGGACTCTTAAGCCTGATTATGCAAGTAGATCACAAAAGGACACTAGATTTAATATTTACAAATTTAATTCAGACGTTTCTCGAATGCGTACACAAATTAAGGATGTTGCATACTTTTGGGGCCTCATGCAACTATACTACGAGTATAAGTAGTAAGTTTACGTGGAGATCAAAAATATGACAAAACTAACTAGCCGCCTCAATGGAATTGCTTTCTAAAGAAATCTTACGGCACTTTTTTCAAACTAACAAGGGACAAGCTTGCCATGCTGTCTGCATTAGACCTAAAGTGCACCGGCAGAGCTTTAAAAAAAGCGAAACGTCTGCAAGCAATTGGTTGTAGCGCAGACAACAGAGCATAGATATATTTGATATACTCTTTTAAATAGAAGCATCCTATATTTTGTGGCATATTCCGATGCGCTACTGTAAGTACAGTAACTACATATTTTGTTTCTAATATGCTACCCCAGGGTAGCCAATTTATTTAACTTTCATAAAAAATTACCCAACTGCATTCGTCCGCTTAAATAGCACATTTGATGTATTATTAAAAATTACTTAACTAAACCTTCCCAATTTTTTTGCGAATGATGGTTGTTTATTTCCACATATATCCACTGTCAGACAGGGTGTTAGCCAGTAATAATCAATGTTTAACTCTTAGAGTGCATACAGCATCCTTATTTTAAATGGAATTCCATCCTTATTTTGAACATATTGTACGCAGTTTCAGTATTATTTTTTCCCTAAATAAGTACAAGACACATCTAAAACAAGGCATTTTTCGGATGCTATTTTCTGTATGCAAGATTGATAATGTTTACATTACTTTTCTAACAATTGTTAGAGTATTAGCCCCTTCCCAATAAACGTACTATTATATATTCAACTACCTTATTAAAGGGCATTAGGTGAAGAGACTGAAATTGGTGTACACTGTACAGGTATATGTAGTTACAGTTTGGTAGTTTTACTAATTAGTATTCCTTTTTTATGTAGCCTGTGGTTACTATCCCCACTTTCGCCTTCAGTGCTAATTCAGTAAATTAAAGCAAATTAAGCAGGGATTTATACTTAATAAAAATGTATTGTGGATAACCAATTGGCTATAATGATTCAAAAGTGCAATAAACCTAATAACACTAATTTGCAATTGCTATTTGTTGCATATGCAGGGGAAAACGAAAACATAAAACGCGTAGAAATGAGTATTGTGATGCATCTAGTGTACTGGAAAGCTAAACCTGAAGAGATCTAGTTCTGGCAATGAAACTGTTGCATTTGGTAGATTTTACAGTATTTTTCATTTACGCAGCACGCCACTGTAATTGTCTGGTTATTATGGAGGTGAATAAAATAATTTGTACAAAAAAATTATATATTTGAGTACACTATCGACTGATAATAATTTTAATTGGACAAGATTTATATTTCTAGCCTGACTGGTAAACGGTCTAACTGTCAGAGTAACACCTTACCTATTATGCGTTGCGTTGCGGATTCCGCTTTTAATTCTAATGTGATTTTACGTAACTGAAATATTTCTTAAAATCAGTCTCTCTAGTTATTAATTCGTTTTAATAAAATTTGAAAATCTTTCCCCACAAGCCAACATGTTAGAACAAACGTGGTTTGAACAATTGTTTCTTCCCGGAAAGAAGCAGATAATGAGCGCTATAGGGACGTTAAAGACTCTAAATTATAAAATTTCAAATATCTCTACTAAATTTATATTGCATTTCAATCAATGAAACAATTACAGCACCACACCTTCTACTCAAAGGGACACAATATTATTTTATGTATATCATGCTGATACTTTTCGTTTGGTACAATACACTTAGACTGCTGGTCAGGCTTTTAAACTCGAGTCGTATGTCATGAGAAAAGGAAACTTCATCAAATGAAATCCAGGTAGCATTTGTTTGGTATTGATTAACAGAGCTTGATTGATAATTCAAAACAGACATTATGAAGTAACTGCAATTATTTAAAGTGAAATATACGTTTAGCCAAAACCGAGATTAAAACTATTGAGTCCTTACTTAAAGTTTGTTGGCATTACAATGCTTTGAAGGTGGCAGGTTTCCAAACAAACTTATTGGTGCCTTCACTCTCAACCTTAGATTATTATACGAAAAATGTGATCGAGTAAGTCTAGATGTGTAGATATTAAAGCTACCCCACTATAATACATGAAAAAGGTATTCGTCCCTCTACACCCTATATATTATAAGATTTTGTAAAATGTTTTAAATGTTTATACCATTAGGATGGAACTTCCGAAATTTCATTTCAGTGCATGAGTGAATGAAACACATTTCACTAAATGCCACAGCCAAAATTCATGTGACGTTCAGTCTCCTATCTCTACCTTTTCAGACAGAGCTCGCATTATGAACTCATTAGCTTTCACGGTAACTGTAATACGATCCCTGTAAAATCAGAATATGAACCGGACATTTGTAATTTATCAGCAACATTCGTTACATTCTGTGGGCAGGATTCCGATTCCTTCATAATTCGTCGCACATTAAGCATGGGAAATGCATCCGATTCCTTCTTCATGTGTTCAACATATGTATTACTGGATGCATATGTTTTTTTCATAACTTTTGATTGATGACATCGTTGACCCACGGCTGACCTGCTCTGTCATAATTAATTATACCCAAACGCTAAAGACCGAAAGTCAGGTACACGCTCAAGTGCCAAATTCCTGTGGAATCTTTAAGATTAGTTAGTAGATATTATAATATGCATTTATAAATGACTCACGAGATTCTGTTGTTTTTTTTTTAACTGTCAGGGCAGAGGAGGGCTGGCTGTTCATGTTTTTTAAGTATGTTTATAATTAAGTTGTGCGCGTTACAGTTTAATTTTTATAATGTTAGGCTGCTCTTACGGCAATTACCTTAATATTATAAAAAAATTATTTTTAACGATTGCAATTTTGTAATTTATCTACTGATGACGAGGAGCGGCCCCGGAGCGTTCCCTATTAGGAGCATAGATATTTGGTATTATTGTAAACCATATAAAAGTAATAATAATTCTGGGAAGATTTTAACATTCTAAAAATTACATACCTTAAAATTTATATAATTTGTATACGCTTGTGTACAATGCGCGTTTAAGGTTAAAGCTCAAAGCTTACAGCATCATTTTTGCTTATTTAATTATGACCTCCTTTTAAAATCATATCGCCGACAGGGCAGATTAGCGCAAGCGGTACTTTATCGACTGGATTCGAAATAAGTTTGAAGATGGGAGGAAGCCTTTTTTTGCCACATTTTCAATCTTAGAGGAGCGAAAATTGTTGTATTAGGTTTGGAATTTCGCATCTTTTAGATTAGTTAATTAAGTTTAGAAGTCGCGAGCCATAACAAAAACTTGTTTGTATATTGTCTGTTGCACTGCTTCTTGTGATTGTGGGTAGTTTTTATCGAAACGCAAGCTAGATATTTAMATTTTCTTACCAACGGTTTGATTTGAAACAACATGTTATGGTTATTTAAATTAAAAAAAAAAGAAAATTTAATCATACATTTGATTCACAACAGAAACCCTAACTTGAAGCAGGTACACCTTTATTGTATTCATTTCTACATTTAATATTCCATTCGAGAGAAGAATAATTTTGTTAGAAACACATTATAGACGGTTTTCTGTCTGATTCCAGATTGTAAACTTCTAAATCTTATAATATGTTCTCGGAAATATTGCTATAAAATATTAACAATAAAATGAACCTCAAAATATCGTGACACGAGTTCAAACAAAATTTTGAAAATAAATAAACAAATCACCAGGGAAGCGAGGCGTCATATAAACAACGTGCCAGCCTGACTAATTTTAAACCTACTGACGAGATAGGAACTACCTACTAGATATACACGTACTACTTCATAAAAGAAAACTACAAAATAGCCTTCCACATATCAGCCAACACATACTTTCCACAATCTCTACTTAAGTTATTATTATTTCTTGATATTTTTGTAGCTTCTTTTATTAGAAGTTTATAATATTTTTGACTATGTAAAATAATTGTTTTATTATTATTATTATTACTTTATTATTGTGTTTAGTTTAACACAAGTGTTTAGCTACGGAATATTTATCTATTTTTTGCAGCCTAATAGCATGTATGTGTTCTTTCAAACGCGTACCTACTTTTCTTTTATCTGACCCTTGTAACACTTGCCGCAAGAACAAGTAATAGGCAATGGAACATAAGCGATACGCCAGATGGTGGGTTCTAATCTGGTTTCAATATGTTACATAAATAAATATACGAGAAATTCGCATATGGCGTGTTATTGTTTTATAACAATTACTTTTATGTCTTTCAACTAGTACCTGTCATTATAAATTGTTAAAACACGGATCACAGATTTTGCGCGTTTCCCGCGTAAAATAATGTAATAGAATGTAGTTCACGTAAGCACCACCATGGCGCTGCAATCTTAAATTCCATTGGCTATAGAGAAAATTATTATCGCAAACATCTAACAAAAGAAGCTATGGAAATTTCTAGAATTAATCTATTTTTTATTAATACATTTTTTTCAGTGTTTTATAGTAACCGCGATCTTTCCGAAATTCTGATATTATGGTCGCTGGAAACATTCACCCTCGTATGTAAACTTCCAAATTTTGATTTACCATTGAAAGCTTCTTTGATTCATAAAATAAGGGAAAGCATTTTATATGATAAATCACCAGTACGTACCAGAAACCTAGCCAAGAAAAAAGTACCTCACTACTTTATCAATAGAATAACGAAGACCTGCCTAGAGGAGTAAAACAAGGCAGCTCTATATCGCCAAAAATATTCACAACTATTTTAGACATTATTCAAAAAACTAGCATGCGATAAAAAGATATAAAAATAATGGCATACACCGATGACCTGGTGGTAATAACAGAAAATGGGGAAAACCTGATCGACTTTCTACACAACGTAGAAGATAATTTACCAGAAAACGGGCAAACCATAACTTACAACAAAACCACCGTCGTGATTAGGGGTCCCCTGAAGTGCTAATAACAGGTAGCGTAAACAAAATAGGAGGATAAAACAGCAATGACAAGTAAAATGAAATATCTGAGCACCTATATAACCAGCATTAGAGAAGAGAAGACAAAAAGCCGCTCATAAAGTGACAGGAGCTATACTGCCATTTGTAGAGAAACATAAGCCGGACTGAAGCATTCTAAAGCATACATACACACATCAGTAATCACGTGCGTTGCGACATTCGCAATCAAAAGTGAATCTACAGGTGAAGCTAACAGAACAAGCCTGATGAGAAACGCAGAAAGAAGTATCCTACACATAATGGCCGCAGTTGTTAAAGAAACCTAGAAAAGACTCTGAAGGGAGAACATTTGCAATAAAATATTGGGGATATATTCCAATGAGGGAGAAGACCACATGCCAAAAAAGTATTTATTGATTCCMAACACAGAAAGAGAGACCATAAATACATAAAAGTACCTATAAGAAATTATAAAACTTTGATGTTATATTCAATCATTTTTAGCTTCTGGTGACAATTCATGAACTTTGATGAAACACCATTGAAAACCTAAAAATCAACGCTTTTCGATAAGAGGCCAATTGGCCATATCAACAATATGGTTATTTTCTACTTAGCGTTCTTAACGAAATCATCATGCAACGCAAATTGCGGTTAATAATAGATTCATTATGAAATGCGATTATTTATTTTCTAGTGTTGGTAGCAGTAAACAATTCGGAGGAGACATTAAACAAACCTCAGCTCTGCAGGTATGGGTGGTCCAGTGAATAGCGCATCTAACTTTGGTCCCTGAGATCGCGGATTCGAGTCCCGCCTAGGGCATGCGTGTTCGTGTATGTTTTATATTGTAATGTAATGTTACGCAATTTTTAAATAAATAATAATAAAGTAATGTGGAGCCTAATTCTTAAACAGGCAGGGCCAATAAAAAAATAAAAAACCTCATCTCGTAATTACAGCTCGTAATGTCGTAACTGTCATGTGTCTTGTCAAAATGGACACGTAGCCAACTTAAATATGGGAGCTTAAAATTAGCTTATTTGTTTTAATTTTTAATAAATTTTTCATATTATCTTGTGTAAAAGGCGGAAACCACGCAAAACAGAAAATAATGTATAGAAAAATACGCTTCATAAAGCTCTTTATCGCATTCATCTATTACGCCTTTAGAAACAAGTTTTTTTTTAATATAGTGTACGATTTCATAGTAACCATTTCGCAAAGGGCAAGAAGCATTTCTGTTGAAATCCAACAAGGCGTTGTCAGGGATTTGTCCATGGTAAAAGAGGCCCAATTCCGAAGAAGTGTGAGTTTCTTGAAGAACGATGACAGCCACTCAATCCCACAGAGCTATTTTCGACTAGAAATCGCACTTATCCTTCAGGATGCTAGCAAAGTCAAATGTTTAAGAACTCCTAAAACTTCAACAAAACTAAACGATGGCATAGATGATCTTAAAGATCGGTTCGGTCGTTCAAGTGTCGGTGATTTTTGTTTGGGAAAAACCTAGTTATAACCGATCAACATTGGAGATTTGGCTACCGACACCAGTTACTATAACGCCGTGGAGTTAAATCACAATCATAGCAAATGAAGAACAAATATTACAAAATACAAGAAAACAAAAATGGAGTTACTAAACCTGTACACAAATTCCAGACGGCAGCTTATACGACTAAGAAGAATAATGCAGCCGAACTAAGCCACCATAAAATACAGAAGCACCTAGTTGGATTGTACACTGAAAACCTTCGCATTTCCAGGTAACACGCGCACATGCTCTACGTGGTAATAAAGATGTCACGTCTCCAATCCAGGGTAGATGTAACCGGCCAGGGGGTATATCCGGAAGAGGCAGAACTGTCTACCGTACGCTGGTTTAATCAATCAACCGCCAATGATTGAAATTTGTTTTTTTATTAGAATCTCAATAAAACCTTTTGGGCTCCATAAAATGACATTAATAATTTGTCCGAAAAATTTGCTTCATATAATAGGATTTTTTTTGAGGTTATGTAAAATGCAAGGTATCGTCGTTAGCTAACACTAATGCAATCAATAATAACCAAGAATAAAAAAGAAACCAATTTGGTGAACCCTTTGTAGTATACAGCAGAGTGTGTAGTCTAAAAACTCAATAAAATCGTATCGTAGGTAACAGTCCGCTTATTTGCAATTTGATATGCCTTAAGATTTCATCATTACCCAAGGAAGTGTTTTAAATGCTGGTATAAAGTTATGCGTGCTGATCGGCTGTTAATGGCAAAAAAAGACATTTAGAACTAATGTAATTACTTAATGCACCTATCAGGGACATGCCCGTGCCAGAGCATGAACCGTCTGTTAGTACAGGACCACCTGCCGACATTTGGCGTTATCTCCAAGGAAGACAAGAAAGCCGTTGTACCGAAGTCGTGTAGAAGTCGTTCTGTAAAAATAGCAGAAAGCGCAGGATGCGGCAAGATATACAGCTGGCCTTTAATTATATATAAATGTCAGCTACCAAAACCGATATTACAACTTTTTACCAATGCATTATTCAAAGCCACCATATAGGGCACTCAACAGCAAGCTCACTGTTTATTTACATAGAATCAATTTTACATTGAAGGTTCATACATACAATTTTAACTTTGCTTGCTCCATTTTTTTCATATTAATGCCAGTACCTTCATAATTTTAAACACTGTCATAATTCGTTGTCATTCGAAAGAGATCGTGGTGAAGGCCACGTGTGCTAGGAGTGCAATTAAAATACTTAGAAGGGTTGGTAAATGGCAGGATTCAGAAAAAATGTTTGGTTGCGATCTGACTACTAAACTATTTTGTTTACACTACTCTCGAGACTGGTGCTTTTTACAGCTTTCGACATCATTTAGTACAGTATTTTTACTTCCATTTAGTATTTTAGCAAACTCGTAACATTGAACCATTGTATATTGACTGGTAAAGTGAACAAAAAACCTAGTAGAACTTGTTTTATTTAGTAGTTTCATATACAAACTATAGGAAACTATACTTTGTGACTGGTTGCAGTGGCTTTTTAAAAGTTTCTTTTATTTGCCAGTATGCCAAGACCGTGAAGTCTTGCAATATTTTCTCAATCCCGGGAAGTGAAGTTTCCTACAGAGCGAATAATGTGTTTGGTACTAGAATGAATATGGATCTAAATAGACAGTGTCTCATTTTCTGGAGTAGTTTTAGGAATGTCGAACACGAAGGGCAAGAGATATAGGACGTCAGCAAAGAAGCACAGAACATCAAAATAGTCATCTTAGTCTTTTGGTTCTAAGACCTACTGGTATGCGGATCATTATCGCTAAAAAGAAGTTTTGCCTTGTTTTCATAGCGTCCTTAACTGGTGTTTTTCCTCGCCACTGAGCATTGGCGTAAACTTTTGGACTGGAGAAAAAATTGAACGCAGTGGAACCATCAGGAATGACATACCTTCTGCAGTAACGAATCTAGATTCTGTCTGGATACGCATGCTGGTCAAGCATGTTTGATAAGGTGACGTCGTGAAAGACTCTATCCTCAGTTTTGTGTGGAGTAATGATCACCTTTGGTTTTGATCAGCGACAACATGACCGCTGAGCATTATACCCAGGAAGTAGTGGAAGTACACGTTTTACCGTGCCTTATTATCCCGTCTCTCTCTCCTAGGTCCATACTTTTTTAACGAGACAATATACGACCACATGTAGTTAGAGTTACTTTGTACTACTTTAAACAAAATAACGTGAATTTGTTGCCTATAGACCTAACAATCTATATACAGGTAAAGATACTTTGTTTTTTTTTATAACACGCAGGCTAAAGGCACCCCAGAGACGATCCTGAACGCAGCTTTTGTATAGAAAAGCACATGCCTGTTTTATAGAATTTAATAGTCAACTTATACAATTATTTTGAACCTTTCGGTTCTACTTTCAAGTGTTTTTGTTCATTTACACAAAATGTTGAATCAATTAATGTTGGTAGAGTTATTGAAGCTGAAGCTACTCGACCTGAACAACAGGTTTTTTGACAAATTTCTGACTATAATTATAATATAATGGTTGTAACGAACGTTGTGTCAAGCAAGCGACCGTTTTCTCTTTCTCACAAAAACGTAGCCCCTGCCGTATAAATTAGTTCGTGTACTTTGATGAACATTTGACTTTTAGCCAGATTGACGTAATTGTCGTTTATTGCTATGCGAAAATGAAACACTACTATACTGTTACTTGTGACTAAGGCACTGTTGTCTCTGAAAAAACGTTACATATTATTAGTAAAAATTGCAAACGAAGCTCGTTTGACAATCGATACAAGTGACAGTTGTTTGTTACAACAGGACTGCGCCGTACGCCACGTCAACAATCATCACCGGGTTACTTGACCCGTTTTTTATACACGCTTCTTAGTTTAATACATCATTCCTTGATTTGTAGGGGATATGTCCCCGTACTTTAAATTAGAAATGCAAAAGCAAAATAAGCTTTAATATAGTTTTTAACTATGTATAAGATAGCTATTAAAATTATAGAATAGTTTTCTATCACAAGAAATTTTTAGAAACATTACATATACGTCACCTGTAGGTAGGATGGCAATTGGGTATTTCTTACTTTTATTAATATCCTTCGTAGTATGGCTTGATCTATAGTGTTGCAGGATAGATGGGAGGAATGCCGACCCTAAATTGATCCACAGAGGGATTATCACAATTAACAAGAAGCTGACGGAATGTTCTATAAACTCGAATGCAACCCTCCTATGCAAGAAACACGGAATGGCGCGTAAGTTTAATCTCATTTGAAAGGCATGAATTGAAGATCAAGCGGACAAGGCGACAAGTGTTATTAAATGATTTTATCGCTCTATGCGCTGAAGAGAACTAGTAGTGTTATTGTTTGGTATATTTGGTACCTACTCAATGTGTAAATAAAAGGAGTGTTTTAGTCAGAAATCTGCATATATGTATTACCGAGTGTATTACTTATGATCCATACAAGACAGTTAAACGAAGTAACGTAAAAGTGTATCACATAATTACTGGTTGTTACTTAATCTAGAAGTAATTAATTTTCACTTACCTCCCCTAAGATAATTTCTTTCAAACATATCGTGGTCTATTATTGTGTTGCCGTAATGTACAGGGTTTCTATATATCCAGCGCGCTTATAGAAATTATCGATTAAATCAATTTGCCGCCTCTCAGGAAGGTGAACACAATTATTGCTTACTTGTCATCTGTCGATTATTGAATTATTTGATGTATTTTCAATATATTATGTAGTGTTTTGTGGGATAATTAACTTTAAGGTAGCAGAAAGCTCACATTTCGGAGCTATGGGGTGACATTGATTTGCAACCTTCAATACTATCGCCGTGCATATTGTAGCTTGGCAACAGTTACAAAAAGGCGGCACAAAGAATTTAGAAATCAACGCCGCCCGCGTTGCTTGAATCTTTAGAAACCCTGTAGTATGTTCAGTTTCGTAGAACACCATTGTCCGATATGTCAAATGGAATGAATAATCCAGTTCGTTCTACTGAGAGTTACGCTAATAACCCTCACACAGTCAGATATGTACCGTAAGCAATGTTGAAATACAGATAAAAATTAAAATCCGAACATATAATTTTAGTTGGCTGTGTTGTTTGCGACAGAAGTTGTGTATAACTGGAACTGTTTGAAATAATGCTTTCCCGCATTTTATTTCCCAGGAAATAATGATAATAAAATAGAGTAATCATAATTCATATCAGCAATAAAAACATTACTATCCGTATTTCAAATGTAAATTTTATGTTTTATTTCACTGCAAAAATTCAGCCCACCTTACAATCCGCTTCGGGAACCTGGGACAACAAAACACAAAATTATATCCAAATTATTATTTATTAATAGGAATATGCTACGGCTCTTATTTTCAATAAGAGACATGTAGCGCTAATATACAAAGAAAATCCCTTATTACAACTTTATGTAATCTTCATAGGTACCTGATAGGATCTATATTTACTAGGAACACTTGTGTTACGGATCTAAGAAATAAATTACCTAATAACAAATATAAACCACAGTGTCCCCTGCAAATACAACTGAGTGCATTTTAAAAAGTGCGTCTTTTAATATAGTTCCTACTGTTTAAAACGGGTTTGGCAGTTTAGGAAGACAATGAAATTTCTTGCTACACCATCTTTCCTACCCTAATTGCCAATGTACATGCCTTAATTCAGAGCGGCTGCAACGATAGCTTATTCCGTTTTACATGGTGTTTCTGAAAGACTTCCCGTAAACACACGCGGTGATGGTTAATAAAAAGTAATTGTTATTTTACTATTAACAGTAGAATTACCATATTGTCATTGAGGTACAGAGTACTAACACTTACAGTTAAAGTGAAAATCATTTGCAGCCGTTTATTTTGGCCTCACGTATTTATTCAAAACCACAGAGCATGAATAGAACTATGAATATGATCAGTTTTTTTTTATATAGAAACATCGATGGAAATAGCTTCTGATAGACATAAAATAGTCAAAACGACTTATCTAATAAGATGTTTAAAAAGTGTATTATCACAGTCTACCTCGAAAAAAGGAAATATGCGATTCGTTTATGAACAAATATAAGTAGTTTGAATCATGTTGTCACCAACAGTTTACGGTAGGTCTTTCTGAAACATGTGTTTTATTTAAGTAAAACATGTGACTGTGTGGATTATAGGAACGTCTTGGTAGCGTCTTACTAACATTGTGAAACAGATTTACGTCGTTGAGCCATCACTTAGCAAGGTTACCATTCCTTCAAATTACGAGTTACGGCACAGTTCAGCAATGAAATTACCTTCGTAAAGCGACTACGATGCAATCGTGTACAGTGATTCCTACCGAATGACTGTATTTTACACACTACCGTAACAGATCGCAGTTTGAGATACAATCAAAAATTAGTGTTCTACTCCACACACCAGTTTCTTCACATCACAACAAGTTTCACTCCTCAGTATAAATAAACACAGTCCCMTCGTTTTCCAACGCACATTTTTACAATACTAGSTCTCTACTTCACGTACAATCCAGAGACGATGGGCTGCCAGGTGGCATAAGGAAAGCTGGACTGTGAGGAGCTAACGATTGTATGCTCCCTGGCATCGAGCTTGGACCGTGCGAGTACATGTCTATGTCGCTCAAGTTCTCGGAACCAGAACATTTTTCTCCAGATTTGCCCTCCTGCTTTAACATCATCCTCCGCCATTTGGCTCGTGCATTTTGAAACCAAACCTGTAACATAAAAATAACTCGTCAGTTATACAATCTGGAACCTTCAATTACTAATAAAAAAATGATGAAATGTGGGTTTTATATGAATTCTATTAAATTAGTACATCCAATCCTGTTTAAAAATTTTTCCTAAAATAGGAACAGTTCTAGACGAAGTAAATGTGAATGGCGACCGATATCGTGAAGTACTTGAGTCTAGCTCATAAAAACCAAAATTGTAGACAAAATAAAAATATTTGATGCAAGAAAACAGCTTTTGGCCTTATCACCTTCTCAATTTTACGACAAAAGACTTGGGTAGGAAACTCACTGCAAATGTTTCGCTTTTATCGCAACCTCTGGAGTCCACGCTACACTTTTCAGGAGCTCTTACGATGCTTTCCCAAAAAAATTAAAAATGCTTTTGAGTTTTTAATGGTATAAATCTACTATAGTTTGAAGGTAGCGGCAAAGGTGCGGGAAGCTGGACCAACCCAACGTTTGAATACACAAGTAATTAGCGCTAGACTTGTGCTAGTTTGTGTTACTGAGCTTAATTAATTATTAACAATTGAACGGTGTTGATTTGATCCCATGCTGTACCACCCATGATCATAAAATAATACTTCTTATGTCATCAGTTAGTGCTAAATTGTGCTCATGATTCCGTAATTTGTGCTATTATGGATAATCAGCACCGGTCGATTGCATAGGGGTAGGTCGTACGTCGTACGCTAAGCCTTGTTGTGCAACCTAAGCGATTTTTTTATGTCAGCAGTTTGTGTTGATTGTTTGGTAGTTTGTGCTACCGTGMACAGTCAACAATCGGCAATTAAGTAAGAGATATTGGTTTTGTTCGTGCTGTACACCCTGTTCTAGTATTTCTGTAGGTATTTGTCATGCTCGTGCCTGCAAGAAGCACTCCGGGCTAAGTATCTATATTTGGTGCCACAGAACATTTTTAGTGACTGATGACCGAGAGGGGTTTAGCTAAAGTTTAGAATTTAGTAAGTCATGTACAGGGTTTCTATAAATGATTCATGCAACGCGGGCGGCGTTAATTTCTGAATTACTTGTGCCGCCTTTTGTAACTACTGCCAGACTACAATAAGCACGGTGATTACTCAACATCATTCAGCAGGTCAAGTTACAATCACGAAATTGATGGCTTTATAAAGATTTTCTAACAATTTACTGTGCTATTTTTCTTTAAAAAATAATAAATAACAATGATTATTGGTATAGTAGGTTTGTGGTAATGGTAACCTCTACAATCTACACCTTTGCACTGTGGAAGCTTTGTGTAGTGCAGCTAACGTTACTACCACGTAGTTTGTGAATTTTATCATTGCGACAGGTTAAATCTTTCAGTCCATCATAGTACAATTATTTAACAGGATTACTGTAGCCACAACCTCACAAATATGATACATAACCTAAAAGTTATGCAAAACCGTGTCAGCCCACAGTTCCGAAATGTGAGCATGCTGCAACCTTAAAGTTGATTATCCCTCAAAACATTACAGAATACGCTGAAAAATACACACTCCCACACATTTTCTCATTTTAAAATATATAAAATAATTCAACAGTCAACAGATGACAAGTATACGTCAAAGCAAGGCGGCAAACTGCTTTAATCGATAATTTTTATAAGCGCCCTGAATGCATGAATCATTTATGGAAATCCTGTATTATTTTTAAGGTTCGCAATCTGTGTTTAGGTAAAGCTGTGGGTAGCTACATTTGGCGGATAGACAGCCCTCAACTTCTACTCATTTGTTATAACGATAAGACCACTACTGTTGTGTTTAAAAAAGTCAACACGTTACAATTGGTTTTTGATCTTTTCAGTAGTTACTTGCATCAGTGGCGGCTGGTCAATAAGTGCCAACGTGCCATGGCATTACCAGCAAAACTGCAGAAAAATATTTTTTAACAATCAAAAATTGAATTATAATGGAACTCAAAGTGTTTGAATTTGTGGGAACACCCGCGGAACTGCGGAACGCAGCCACTCATAAACGGTTACCGCTTGCGCTCAGCACCGGCATTAGATCCAACTTCACGTTCGTGCCAGCTCTGAATTGGCACGGAATCGCGGCAGTTTTTGAGCAAGAGGATGCGAGTAGTACGCAGGTTTAACTGGCACGTTCGTGCCAGTGAGTCGATTGGCACGGATCAGCGTTGCCAACTGACCTGACCTTAATCATCGTACCAACCCCACAAAAATTATCGTATATAAGAAAATATTATCCTACACATAATATAATAAAAAAGTTGTATAATTTAACATTCTTTATTTAAACTTACTCAGTTATAAACTTCGAGAAGTTAGCACATATGGTGATTATTAGTTATCTTTTTTTTATTGTTACCACTGATCTCTAAATGACTGGATGTCGCATAAGTCATTCAAAACTGTGATAAGTAGAAACCCTTTGCGCCACCATGCCGCTGGTACTCGTACAATAAATTTAACGGCGCGTTCAAATTTTAGGTTAGATCCTTAGCTATATAATATGGTTATCAGTAAACGTAGCATCCAGTTTGTACGGCACATGTTTCCCACTCAAACACTACAACGATCATCTTTTGGAAATCTGCAGACAGGTGAGTTCGCGATTTTAACAGTCAATCATTAACGTCATATTCATCGCAGAAGCGAACCTTTGTCAAAATTTTAGTACAAGGACCAGCGGCTAGGCGCTAAGGTGGCTTAAATCTATCACAAATAATGTACATGTATTTTGGTATGTAAGCGACATCCAGTTATTTAGAGATCAGTGCTTGTCACTCCCAATCTTTCTTATTTCGCGATTTGTAAGAATTTCTGTAAAATCAATGGCGCCCATATTATGGTTATAGGTGAAGGGTGTAGCGTTTTAGTCTCATCAGTGCAACAAACGAGGAATAGGTACATACATCAAAACAGATCAAACGTCAATTGTGCATCAAATTAAAATTTGTATAATTGCTAGGCGTGAATGTACATCTTGCTTTGGTCTGCAGCATTAAGATCGTGTATTACACCACACATAATAATACACACCTACAATATAATAAATGATTGGTCATGTGCCATTTGTTTATTTAAGATCGCATAGTCGATTGCGTTGCTGTAGTTAATCACAGGTCTTTGCTAATTTTAATCGACACTATTAATTGTTTAAAGACGCACCAAGGGGCTAAAAGTATCATGTTTCTCAGTAAAGGCCTTTTTCCGAAGTTTTCTTTATACTAGAAATTTAGGTACTGCTTCGGCTAAGTTATCATTGCTCATCTGCAAGATTACACCGCAACATGCACGTGAACAAAAAACATCATACCTTCAGACTTCTTTGTTTATTTCTTGTCATCAAACCGATGGTCGTCTTATTTTTAGCCATAYTTGCTGAAAATGTCTMCGTAAATATTTTTACCGCTCCACTTCGGAGACCATTGCAGGAAGGATGATAGCATCTTGCGATCAAAAAACACAGTCTACAAGAAATTTTATTTTTGTATTGCCGTTGAAACACGTGATGTATTACGCGGGCGGTTCTTTATTTCGCATTAGCATAAATGAAAACAGGGCAACTCAAACAATGAATGGGGCAAAGATGAAGTTTTCGAGATAAAAACTGCTCGCTGTTGGTTTAACCAATTCATCACGGCCGTCTTGTATTTGGTCCGCGGTTTTTGCCTGGCCGCGCCATGTTGAAAACGTTAAGGCTAACAAATGATAATGGGTAGTTTGAAATTCCTCCACGACGTAGAGCGGCGAGCCGTCGGGCGTCCGGTTCTTGTAATACTATTATCGCCACATTCAGTTTATTGTTATTAATAGTGGTGTCCTTATTGGGAGTAAAACAGCCGCTTTCATAGACGTTTTACTCACCTGATTAGTGCAGCTAAATCGGGGCTGCCTCATGCAAGTTTCATTAACCACTGCCTTCGCCATTCGCTGAATAATAAAATTTAACAGTTCTGTTTTACGATTACCGTCAGCCGTTTAATGCATCGTACATTTGTTTTACACAGGCTTTGATGTCTCCTGGACGCGAATCAATTTCGAATTCTTCAGGCGTCCGTTTTTTGCGATACCAGTAATCCGCTTATTGACGTACTGGAGATTCTTTGGCGTCTCCCGGTTGCTCAAAGGCGGGGAATACTTCTTAGTAAGCGCTTTTTAAACATCGCTGAAGGTATATCTTTTTAAAATCAAAAGCAAAGTCTACAAACAAGTGTACAAAGAAGTTTCATATCTCCGAATAATTCCAGGAAGTATACAATGAACATCTTGCGGTAGATATATAGTACAAACGGGTTTGGTGGTAGTTCAGGCATTCTGGTAACAACTGCTTTGAACAATTTCTTATACGTCATTTGCTAATACTGTCGCAAATTATACAAGCTGGTGCAATATGGTGTAGGTATCTAAGAGAAAATAACTGGAAATCGGACATCAATTACATATTTAAGATGCGGGAAAATGCGGCATGCGCTATCAAAACGTATTCTTCAAATGATTCATTCAAATTTTTCTAAACAGCTACATCAAGTAAATGCTCCCTCCCTATTCGAAGTCATCTAGACACATATCACATGAGCTTATTCCCATCTACGTGGTATAATACTAACATAGGTCACAGTGCAATAATTAGTAACGTGTATATTTTTTTATAAACCTCTTCCACTAATTATACCATAATTACACTAGCCTGTAAAGACCATTTACCATTTAAAGCAAAGAAAAGCAAATAAAATTAAAAATTAACAAAAACGCTATATGGGACATTGTCAAGTCCAATAAGCGCAAAACAGAGTCACCAAAAGACAGTAAGTTAAAAATGTTGATCAATTTAATAAAAATTTCACGTCATTGTTAATGCGCTAGTTAGTGACCTACCAATCCTTGATAAAGATCCTACCTGATATTTCTCAAATGCAATAAACCGGCCTTTTAAATTTACTTAAATATCTTTTACACTTTACACAGGTAAGAGTCAACAGTCTAAACAATTCTCCCGCCTAACAAGCAATTGGTATAAACTCTAAAATGATCAAGACAATCCTTAATCTTATTGTCATACCTTTAACTAAATTATTAGCTAGATGTATTAAAGAGAATAAGTTCCCGTCAGCGTCAGAATTGGCGAATCATACCTGCATATAAAAAAGGTTCACAAAATGGTATGACCAATTTTCGACCTAACTTACTAATTCGCATTTTAAGCAAAGTTTTTGGAATGTTATTAAAAAACTAAATAGACTCGCATTTTGAAAATTTTGTATGTTCAATAAAAGCCATTACGGCTTTGGAAGTAATCGATCAACAACGCTTACTGTTAGCAAACTATGTGAAATCATCATCATCGTTCATTTTGGAATAAAGAATACCCTTACTCTCTTTGTTTTGATTTCACAAAAGAAAAAAACTAAAATTTTATGGATTTGAAAAACTATATTGAAAAACGACGCCAATTCACTAGTGACGAACAAAAACTTTTCCAAATACTAGCTGCTTTTTGGTGTTCCCCAAGGATCAATTCTAGGGCCAACCTTGTTTCTTATAAATATCAACGATTTACCTTTTAGCAGCTGTAATACCAAGCTTGTCATTTTTGCCGATGGTACCACCTTTGAATGAACTAACTCAAGTACTTCTGTTTTTACAGAGAAATATGGCAAATGAAAATATGCTATTAAGTTGCAGGGGCTAACGTCAATTCAAAATATTGTAACGAAATTTGTAGTACGAGCGCGCTGTACTAAGGAGCTGACTTTCTGTAAATAAGGTAATTTCTAAATTGTCGTTTCCAAGTTATTAATTTATTATAAAGAAAGGTTTAAAACATCGACAAACATCTAGGTGTACCTACATACGTAACTTCCAGTAAAAATTTTAATTAATTTGAATTTACCGATTATGTTGCAATATTTTTTTTATCTATTAGGTGGTGCTGCTACTAAGTGTCCATACAAAGCGTCCGCAGCACACAGATAATGGTGAGTAACTAACAGCCATCAGAAGAAAACTTTTGCGGTTTCCAAGCGCAAGGGCGAAGCCTTCGGGACATATTTCTTGCGTTGGATGCGCACATTAAAACATTGAGCATTGAACTGATTATTATGCGCATTAGAAATATCGCGAAAATCTTACGTTTCGTGTAGTGTAGATTTCTTTAGATTCGGTGCTTGCGCCCTCGATTAGCCAACGACAGGAATTTTGATAAGGGTATTTACTTGCTGTAGTTTTCCACTAAATATAAGCACCATCTATCATCCTTGAAATGAGATACTGAAAGCCAAAGACTTACCCTAAATACTTACTATTTTTATTTGGAATTACGATTTTTTAACTCTGGAGGAAAACTTCAAATGAGGTTACAAACATTAGGAGCAAGCGCACTTCTAAGGCATTAGAAGAGAGAGAGGAATATAAAAAACGGCAGTGTGCAGATAATTTAAACTACAAGCGAGATCTTTCTGTATTAATATATAAAAGGTACAAATCCGTACACGGTGAAAGATCATAACAAGGCTCCTATTAATAGGCTATAGGACTCGTAAGTGCCTACTACTTACCATTGCTTAGCTTACATTATGCCACTGAGACAGACACATCAATTAAGTGAACCTACGCTACGGCTGCTGGATTGTCGTTTATCAAAGGGTGCGCAAGGACGTAGTACTTAATATTTTAGAAAATAATGCCTGCAATGGCGATCCTGGACATCATGGGTTTGTAGGTATACGAACTACTAGAGCCTATTAGGCGAAAATTTTTGTAGTATTTTATGCAAGAGAAAGACGAGGAGAAACGAGAAAAACTCTCGTCTTATGCTGTCAGAATATTGATATGAATTAATGTAAATGCCACATGACAATGCGAACTTGAAGTCGATAAAAAATAAATCTTTAAAGGGAAGGAAGTGATACATAGGTACTCGCTTTAATCGATGGTTTATCTGATTCTAATTTGATAATCACAAAATAAGTGTAATTGCAATCAAACTGAACTGCGTTGTTGGTTGGTCCAAGGAACATGTAGATTCTGTTAAGAGAACAAATATGCCACCTACGTTGTTTATTGCTTAATGAAGTATAGTAGGAAATGAAACCAGATCAGCCTTTGTGCAAGCTCTAAACATGTCGCCAAACGAAAATTTTTCCTCATCTGGTTGTTTTATTTAATACTATGGGCAACTTTCTGCGAAAAACAGTTATAAATGTGGCTCCTGGAAATTTGTCGGAGGCAGCATTAGAATTGGAAAATGTGAACAACTGAATACACGTTTCCAACATAGTATGCTACCACAACCGCCAGTTCCTGAACATTTCACATGAGATGTTTAAATTAATTTATGTCCCTAAAATTCCATTTTACACGCAAGCCAAAGACACTAGAATCGCGTTTCCCTTGATTCCACATGCAGTTAAGCATCTATCGAACACTGTCATTTATGACCTAAAATGGCGTCTCTTCCGTGAAATCAGAGATGATGGCACATAAGTTGAGAACGCCAGTAGCAAATGCATAATAGATGAGGGGGGCGAGACGTGATTTATTTTATTTCGAGTGGAAGGCAGATGCGTATCCTGAAAACTCCCGCCCCCTACTCCTGTACGTATTGATCTTACTTGGAAAGAAACGCCGAAGCGCCATCATAAAAAGTGCCTTATCCAAACACGGATATTGCAAATGGGTGCCATACTTTTATACGTGGTAACTCCTTAGAGCCGTAATCATCTGTTTGAGCTATGCCATCACATCTGGCATCATGTGCGCTTGTACCTTAATTAACACTGAAGCAAATTAAGTATTGTTTAAAAACTACACGTGCCTTTTATTTTTTAACGGATGAAATAATATATTTATACCTATCAACTGTCTCATGTGATTACGGAGGACATCTTGCAAGTCCAGCTTGCTGATCTATTGTTATTATTTCAGAGTGGCTTTGATACTACAAGTGCAATCTTAAAAAGTTAATAACATGAAGCTATCCCTAATATGTCAAATCAAATACACCTCTACGAAGAACATTCGTCGTTCCTGGATTAAAAATGAAAGCTTGAAGGGTACGAATCCAATTCTGCCATAGCTGCCTCAGTACACATCTGTCAGAACAAGCAAGTGAAAAAAAATCCAAAAATTATCATAGGACAATGGTATTATGAGATTATTACAGAAAATGCACCGTTGCTTTTGCATGGAAAAGGATTTAAACAAGAAGGATGATTCATTGGTAGCAAAGATTAAGAATCGCAGAGACGATATCTTAAATGGAAGAACTTCTATAAAATTTCTCATTGAGAGTTCCACTGTTGTTGTTTCACTGTGGTGTATGAATATTTTTTTCAATGGCTTTAGTACTGATACAAAGTGCCGAAGTATAGCTATATAACTAATCGAGTAATAGTTGGAAATGAAGTTGCAGGCAGCTTCTTTGAAGCACATACACGCACGCGTCAAATGATATCTTAATCAAATTCATAGAATATTCATTGTTAAAAAACAATAACGAAAGCCGTTTGTAACGAGAGGAAGAGTACATAGTACAATTGGTATACTGGATGTAACTGTGAGTTTGCTACACATCTAGGGCCACAAATTTGAAATAGGCACACCTACTGTGACATTCTTCCTTGCTGAATGGAAAAACTTGTGGATTAAAATTAAAGGAAGTGGTTCCTTGACTTGTAACGCTTTACATGTTTCTGGTTACTAACATTTTGTTTTAGCTAGGATAAATTTTTGTAGATGACAAAAAGTAAAATACCATTTGTAGTTGGTTAATAAATGCATTGCTTTAATAAAAATCCCTAATGGCTGTAGTTTTAATACACCCGTAAGTTTCAATAAGTGGTAGAGGATGTAGTTAACTTTGGATGATAAATAAAATGAAAATGACAAAGATTAAGCATTCAAAGTACCTCATTTTGTTTCACTCGACCTTTTCAATGGGCTCAAGCGCTTATACTAAGCTATCGGCAATGTACCGTACCAACATAAAGCCACCGTTAGATGACGTTTTATGAATTTTCACCTAATGAGTTAGCAATTGGCAATGTAAGTCTCTATACCAACAGAGTGTACCCATGATACCTAGGATGATAGTTATCAAGTTATCGCCCTAGTCACGGATTGACGTCATTCACAAACTTTGCCGGTTTGCTCATGAGCATATCTGATTAGTCTTAGTATCATGACCGTACGTCATAGTTCGTATAGCCACCGTCTAATAACTCATTACCGAATTTCACAAAGTGCGGCTTAGGATGTGTCCACGTCAAAATATATTAACATATTATTAGAATCMAACGCCAAAAGAATTAAGTTAAAATTAATATAAACTGTGATGCGTTAGGAAAATGTTTGAGGAAAGTGTTCGAATAAATGTAATGTTGCTCTGCTTCATACGTCTGTTATGTGATTTTAATTTAAAAGCGATTTAGAACTGCCATTTTATGAAAATAGTAGTATATAGTGTGCGTCAGGAAAGAAGTCCCACCTTAGCAATGCAACATCGAGCACAATTTGAACGGAACGAACAGCAATAAATTTGTTCGTCGCGCTAGAATAAAATTGCGATTAATGATGTAAATGTCTCCCGACAATGTTTGTCCTCATCACGTCTGCCTTCTTTCATGGGGCGCACATTATTAAAAAATATACATCTGTAGTCATTGGTTCCATTAAACTTTTGTAAGCCAAAAAGGAAATTAAATTAGTACAATAAATGTTAGAGAATGAAATTTAAAAAATACTACATTACATAATATTCTTCTACATAATTACAATAACTTTTGCTGACCGACTTACAATTCTTACAATATTATCTACTAAAAACTCAGACTGCCCAAATTTTATAGTTTTTTTTTTGTAAGCTAACTGCAACAAAAGTGTGTAATTATAAATGTCGTTTTCCATTTACTTTTCTCTTATATGTGATAACCGAAGTCTATGATATCAAACATATTCATATAATATACATGTTATCAGCTTGTTTGTGCATACAAAAGTTTTTTCACTATTCGGTATATTTTCCTCAAATTCATGTCATGGCATGCTTTGGTTTTGATATTATTCATTTCACGTCTATAATGTAAGTATATACCACCCCACTTTGGCAGATACATTCGAGCGTTATTTAAAATGTATAAAGACGCTTATGGTATACAAATTAGGAAATATATTTCAGCTTATTGCTTATTTAACAAATATATATAGAAGTAAAAGAAATATACAGTTGCTAAAATAATGGGATTTTTTATGTCCAACACCAGTTACCGCAAACGTTCCATCACAATGTACGCATCATTAAGCAACATTCTTGTTGAAGCAAACCAAATTACTCGCTAATACCGCTTTTTTATTGTTTAAGTTGTTTGTGGTGTTTAGACAACAAAAATTTTACAAAACTACAAAGCCAATAATCCATTGGCKCAAGATGTTTATTTATAAACACGAAAAAAGCAGTTAAGAATTGTTTAACTGTTTTTCACTTCCTTGGTAATCGTTTCGTACTTGTGTTATTGCATAATCCGAGATGTAATAACAATTAAAAATACGGTCTTTCCATTCTGTATTTCATCGAAGTCGTATTTTTTATGAATGATAAAGTTAGCTGAGAAATCATACCAAAAAGGTTGACCTTGTGAAGAAGACGCTCCTGATGGGTGATTTTATGGAAAGATTTTATCTTGATCAGTTTTCAGATGGAAATCTTATAAAATACAGGATAACCATCCAGGCTCTTCTTCCATCTGAGGCAATATTTGTAAAAAACAATTCATCGTGGGGTATAGCATTTGCAACCGTTCTTATTTTTCCTGGAGAATTTTAGCAACAAGAAGCCAAACAATATATGTAATTGCTAATGCATGCAAAATAACTATGTACTAAACCGTGTTTCCTGATTTAAATCTATACCAATTTCTCGTTAGGATTTACGTGTACAATTCGTTATAAACTGCGATGTGCGATGATTTTGTTTGACTCTTGTACCTCTAATTGTTACGGTAACTCCTTTGTTATCGAGTTATTAAAGAAGCTGGATTTATTTTAGTCTGTAAGAATTACTTAATGTCTACAAAATATGAAAATGAAGTATATTCTTTATGTTACTTATAAACGTACTTATAAATGTTTGAAAGAACTATTGCCTATTTTTTAACACAACGACAAGGCTATTATTTTACAAAGAAAACAGGGAAGCTTTTTATCTCTACGTTAGTTTTCTACGTGCTATTATTAAAATTAATCGCGAGCGCGGACAACAAAAAGAGCTCGTAACACAGATTATCCGCGCCTAAAATAAGTCCCACTAGATAAATGCCCTGTTTGTCTGAGTAAATGTAGCGTTGGACTGGAGCACCGATGAAATATTATTTCCGAGGGCTGTTTTTGTGCTAGGCCCGCGGAATCAATCTTGATGGCGTTCCGCGGCTCGGCCATTTTGTCTTCGATCGATCGTCGAGAAGGAATTGCGAGGGAGATGAGCGAAGCGGATCCAGGGTGCGGCGGTGGCGGTCTCCATGGCAATCAGTCAGCCGCAGTCATTTCTCATCGCGGACATACCGACACAGCCGCCTTCGGCAATTAGCAGAAATAGAAATAGTCGCTAGACTTAAACGCCGCGGTTAGTACAGTCGCCCAGCCGCGTCCTGGGGGAGATCAACATCCTGATAGTGGAGAAAAATTAAACGGCAGATGGCCCAATGATGGATTGTCTTAAGTGCACAAAAGGCCTTTTACACTAAATGTTAATTCGGAGATTTCGGGTCAAATGTAGCAATTTCAAACACGTAAAGTTTTAGTGTCAATTTTGGGTTGCCGGAATGATTCGCTATATCACTATCACAGCGTTGGAAGTAATCAATTAAGACATAACTAATTTCATTAATACAAAAAAATACCGTTAACTATAAACAGGAGTGTATTTGAAAGCAACAAGCAGTTCCTCTATAACTTGTAAAATTCTAGTACACCAATGTATAAGCTGCATTTTGCCATTACATAACCGAGACCCTGGGGTCATTTTCAGAATTTTAGTGAAAGTTTTATGGCACTGATTATACATTATTGCACCTTTTTCACCGACAATCAGCCCAAGGTAGAGCAGCGTCCCCAAAGCATATAAAAAACGTATTAACCCGTTGTTCGTTTGAGATGCTTAATTATATAGCAAAATATTATCTTTCCGGTAATAATTTTTTTGCAAAATAGCTATGTTATTAAATTCACTCTTTTCAACATCCTTGGAGCATATATAATACCTAGAGAAGTGATGGAACATACCAGTAAGATTAGTGAAGTTATAAATTCAAATGGAGAAAATTGAACAATAGTGAACGCCTATGGCCCGAATAAAGATAAAATAACTTTCAGAGATTACAGAAAGTAGTAGTAGTAGGGGATTTCAAAGATCAGCTAAAGAGAAAGGGGTTGCCGGTAAACATGAAGAAGAAACAAAAAAACCAATAACGGTTAAAGATTAACGGGTTACTGCACAGATAACAACATGAGCTTGGGGAATACATTGTATCAACATAAAGATATACACAAATACAAAAGAACAGGTCGAAAGCACGAAAGAGAAATCAATAGGTAACAGATAATATTAGTTGATAAAATTAATCAAATTTGTTAAATTTGTAAACGTACACGCAGGTTACGAAGTATATAGTGACCATTGATAGTGATAGCAAAAATAAAAATAAGAACGCAGAAAGAGATCAGCAAACAAGTAGAGACAACAAAAAACAAAATAAGTAAACAACAAAGGAGAAAATGAAGATGACGTGTACACGGCGGGAAAAATTTTTAATAGAAAAAAGGAAAAAACTAGAACACGTAGGTGGTGTTAAGAAGAAAGGAGTATGGAAACAATATATTACATATAGGTACTACAAAGCGAACAACAGAGAATTACACAAGGTACAAGAAGCAGAGCAGAAAAACAAACTAAAAGCTACTTTATAAAGTACAAAAGAATGGCAGAAATTAAAGAAAAATGCATTGCAGGTCACATAAATAGCAAGCGAGGCGACATACTGACAGAAGGCACTTAAATAATGAACAAATGGAAAGAATATTTCGAAAAGATGCTTAAATTGGAAACTGGAATAAAWCGTATAGAAAACAAAGAAACGAGATGAGAAAGTAAAAAGAGCACAGTTAATATAAAAAGACAAAAGGCGACGAGAGAATTGCACCAGAAATGTTGAGGAGTATGGCGCTAGAAGGAAGAAAAGTGCTAACAGAAATATTTAATATGTCATGATATAAAGGAGCTGTACCGAAGCTCTGCGAAATTGTACCAATTCATAAAAAATAATGAGTATGTAGATAAGATTAATGGAGGCAAGATTAAGAGAAAAGCTGCAACCACAGTTACATGAAATACAAAGCGGGCTTAGAAGCAGGCGAAGCGCCCATGGTTTAGGATTAAACGTATGGTCGAAAACATAGGCAGAGAAAAAGGAATTTGTTTAGCATTCTTGAGCTTGGAAAGGGCATTTGGTAACATCCCTAGAAAACTGATGTAGAAAAGTATGAAGGAAAGGAAKATACATAACAAACTGAAAACTGAAAGTTATGTAGTACTAAAAATACGTTAGAACAAGTAACAGGCAAGGGATTTACAGGTAATGGATCGATTTATTCAATGTTTATCATGGTAATGAACTACGCAACATGATCAACGAAGTTATATTAGGGTACGGGAAATTAAAGATGGTTAAACTGGGAGAATGTACAGGGTGGTCCAGTTATCGAGCTCACCCAATTGACGGTTTTATTTGAAGTTTTAGAAAAAAATATTTTAAATAAAGGTTATAGCAACCAAAGAGTACTCGATAACGCAATATAGCACATTTACACAGCGTTGCCAGATTTCGAGTACTGAACCAAACCTGCAGTTTTTAAAATATAACTACCTACTTTTTACGCCGGATTCTGATTATACATAAAATTCTGAGGCAAAAATTATTAAGATACACATGCTCTAAAAGTAGATGGTTCTATTAAAAAAAAATGCAAGTTTGGTTCAGCACTCGAATCTAGTAAAGCTGAGTAAATACACTATGCTGCGTTATCCAGTACTCCTTGGCTGCCACCACTTTTATTTGAAACATTTTTCTCTAAGATTTCAAATAAAGCCGTCAATAGGGTGAGAACGATAACTGGACCACCCATGCGTATCTTAGAAATCGTTAATTTAGGGTACATATACTCGTATCTTAATAATAATATGAATGGTATCGATTCTTCTCGAAATTTTTAATAGCAAGGATAAAAGGCTATTTACTTCATTAAAAGAACAATTGAATATAGACTAAAGTGGTGATAACCGCATCATCTATATTTAGGTAGTAACTTCAGAAAACGCCGTTTTGGCGGTCAAGACACAAACTATGTTCTGACAACTAAAATTGCTTTTTATAAAGACACATAAGCTCTTGTAAATGACACCTCCTCAGTTGAAATCAGTCAAGCCAAACCTGAAATATTAGCGATTTTCTATATTAATAACTAGTTTATTGACATTTAACAAAAATGGTAGATTTTAGTCAAAACAATTGTAATATGTTTAATACCCCAGACATTTATTAGGCTAAAAATGACACGAACATTAATTTTGTAATTTGGAGGTGCAACAGCGCCCTCTAGCGGTTACTTTACAAACTTGAAAATATTTTACAGCAAATTCTCTTGACCGCTTTAGTTAAGAAATTTTTTACCTCAAAGCCCTAGGGCTATGAAAATCTGAAAATTATGAAATATGACCGACCACCCCTATTATTTGCTCACCCTGTACAATTCTGGAAGCTATATACGTTTACACACCGTAGGGTGACCGTTAACAAAGTTTGTTAAAATGTTATCTATAAGCGTATTAGATTTCGTTTTCTTAATAGCTAGATAACCAGTCCAGGCGCGAAGGCGTGACTAGGAATTCTTATATGGTAATATTTGCCTGGACGAATTATTGATGTTTATGTTTAAACTTTATTATTTATATTTATTTTGGTACAAGACAATTCTCCTTTAATCAAAAACCAGTCGAATTTTTTTTGTAGTATTTAAGACAGGATCTTGCAAACATGATAGGTATAGTCAAAAAATATAAACACTAGGTACACATATTATGTAAGCATTTTTTTAATTGGCACTATATAATTTTGAAATAATGTTGAAGCAGACAACATCCTCGGTGCTTTATATGACTGATTTACAGAACGCTGCCTCAAGTGCCAGTAGGACACAATCACATTTGTCAAGCGGCGTGTTTGAACTTCGTGTGTCTCAGAACAACCTCCATTACCACGAGTTTTACTAATTGCTTGCGGTTTTTGTTGACTTTCTGTGGTAACTAATCACACAGGGACACAGTTATCCAGGCATTTTGTCGCCCTATTGTACAGCGGAAACTTAAATTGCATTTAAAAGACCAATATAATACATTATTCAACAACAGTAGGAAAATTATTAATAAGTGTGTAGATTAAATATATTGTAAATGGGTTATCCAATGCACAGTAGGCTAAAATTCAAAATTTCTAATCAAAACCCAAATAGATACTTATATCCCAAATTTCATACTCGGGGGTTTTTGAGGTTGCTGATTACGAAAAGAATCCTGCTCAGTTACATTTTAATAACGTTGAAATTGATTTAGAATATCGAATGAACATTGAAATGAAAGTACGAATCCCGTATATACCTCCAGGATTATCCTCAATTTAAGAAAACTGTGTTCCAGTAGTTTTACTAACTAAAATATTGTTATTTATTCTAAGTGCACGGAAGTTAAAAAGAAATCCAGTTGCTCGGGTGCGTCACCTGTCATCCAGTATTCGAACCAAATCATCTGCTGTTTCAGAATTGAGTACACTAACATTTTGTTGCGCCTTACTCTGAATGATAATATTTGATTTTGGTCAATCCCAGCCCACCGTGCAGTGGTACATACTTATAAAAAGTTTAACATTGCAAAAAACTGAAGATATGGGTTTGACTGCATTATAACTTAACTTTAGAGGTCGTTTTTTCTGGTCATATCTACAGCTATAATAACTAAGTAGAGTGAGACTGCTTGCACAACTGTAACACACTAACGAAAACCTGTACACAAATAAAGCTCTGGGCAGGTCTATAAATCCGCAAAATTATCAACTTTTTATTTATTGGCAACCGCTGGAGCAAACAGACCCGCCAGCGTTAAGAACTGGACCCATTAAAATCATTCACTCCAGTTAGCCTTATTCCTTTCAATCATTCATTAAAGGCATGTATGCTATATTATTACGGAAGAACTGCTTGTGCGAGTATTATTATTGTTTAAGCACTGTTTACTTAAAATTCGATTCCTACCATTATTTTTCATATTATATTCCATTTTCAGCAAGAACTTTTTACTACGACTACTATTAAAAGTAGGTTTTTCACGCAACACAATGTTGTTATGGAAACTTGGTGTTTTCATGCGTACCTCGAAACCCGAATGAAAGTGACATTTTGTGTGAAAAGAAACAGTAATTAAACTTTGATACAATTTAGTTGGCTAAATTTCACTTCATGATTGGTAGTTGCCTTGTCAGTATTGCTGATTATCTACGTTTGTTCGCTTGCAGCTTGTGGGTAATTGCTTGTTTGTTTCCTTTACAAAAATAAATGTGATTGTGTTTTAGCCATTTTTGTGTTTAATAGTGAGTGACGAAGGTGCGTACATAAATTTATGTCCTGGAGGCAAATAAAAAAGTCAAAGTAATGAGCCCTGAAGGCATTTACAAATTCATGCCAGAAGCATCGCATGAAAAATACTTATTCACAAAAATTATTTTTAATGCGGGCTTATACCTATTACTTTTTATTTCTAACTATATTTAACAAGAGGTTGTAGAAAAAACAATGTGTTTCACTAGTGTGAAAAGCTCTCTTCATTGCTCGTGTTTATTGCAGACTCGGCCTGCGGACTCGTGTGCAACTTAAACATTTGCATGAAAAGAACGCTTTTCAACATTTGTAAAACAAATAACTATTGTTTGCTACTATATATGATTCTGTCATTTGTCAATAAGAGTTAGAGCCTTGCCGCTATCCCATAGTCAATAAATTAGAGTAAATTGTTAACAAGACATTTTCTAATATAATCATAGATGGTTATCGCATGAATGCATTTTAAATGTATATAAGTAAGAGATATTTTATAAAAAAGTATTGCTAGCTGTGACCGGGAATCGAACCTGGAACTACTACCAAAGTCCTATTCAGATTCGAGGTCAAAGCGGCATATATCGGTATGTACACATCAAAGTTTATTACATGTATCGCTGCTAAACGCAACCCGGCGCATTTTCAGCAGAATCGCTCGTCGCTATGGCAATCAAAAGGTCCCGGGTTCGATTCCTGGACAAAGCTGGCAATACTTTTATATAACATAATATATTGGCCTGTTTTTCCAATAACTATATCTTACTTACGTTAAAACGCTTTAGGCTTTACCTAAGATTATAAGTTCTATATTTGGGTTGCTCCGCAGAGTATTCCACTTTGAAGTTCGAAAATACTGACCGACAAGCGATTCAGTTGCAAATGCGCCGGATGGCATTCAACAACATGTAGTAAACTTTTATGTATATACCTCGAGTTTGCCTTCATCTGATGAAATGAAGCTTACTGGCTGAGTTTCTCCGTCTCCTATTTCCTAAGGTTTCGCCTGCTGCTGCCGCAGGCATCTGCAGAGGTGAGTTGGATTGTGGATGTATTCTTTGAGTGAACACGTAATGTGATCGCAGGTTTTTCGTGATTTTTTTTGTGGTAAGGTGCTTCTTTGTTGACACGTTGCGAAGTACATGAATCTAAGTTTTATCCACCTTATAACCGCAACCAAAACCTAAGACGAATATTTTAAGACTCCCGAGAAAGGTTTATTCGCTCATTTCAAAATTGTGTATCAGTATTTGATACTAAATTTACAAGGCAATACAACAGAACCAAAGCCAGGAACACAGTAAGTTAGTTTTAAGCAGTAGGTATTAATTTCTTATTAAAGCTGGCATGCAAAGACCCTATCGAATTAATGCCAACATTTAAGCMATTGAGAGATCTATTGAAAATAAACGAAAGCCTATTGCGGATTTAGCATCACGCTGTATGAATAAAACACATACTACATAGTTACAACCTTTTCTTATTCTTCTGCTTTTCTGGCTATCAACTAACTACTGTTATTGAATCTTTGTGTAATACAGCCCAACATAATCAGCTGTCAGACTGTACGAGCGGCGAAATCCTCAAAACAGAGTGATATCCGCCCCATTTGCACACACCTAGTACGGATGGAGCGTGATTATATCATTATATATTATTATATTATTACATATTATATTATATTGAGCAAATCACAGGATTGGATGCAAATTTAACCTTACAAGGACATTACGTCGTATGGCGGATTTGGTTCGTGCACTGATAAATAACACCGCCGGCGAACATAATAGTCACACCGTATTTTTTTTAATAATAATAAAACTGAATGCATTGATGTCAGAGCAAGAACTTCATGTAGTTACTAGATTACTCCGAAAAAATAGCACACCTTATAAAATATAATACTATATATTACACATATATTAACAATGTGATTAAATATAAAATACATACCTGCAGAACTCGTTTTGGTAAGCCAGTCTTTTGTGATAATTGCTTTAGGTCTTTAGCATCTGGATTGTGATTTATTGCGAAGTATGACTTCATTGTCCTCAATTGATGATGTTTAAAAGAAGTTCTCATCCTCTTCGTCCTTTGGTTAGACCCCGGCATTCCTGGTGCTCCAGGAGACCTTCCAAAGGACATGTCTAGGTAATCAGAATTTAAATCTGGAAGACAAAAAACGCAAATGTATATATCTTATGTTTAAGTAAAAACCAAAAACAAGACTTTTCGTGTAATGTGATTTGGTACAAACGTAAAATACATTGAAATGGGCTCATTAGTAAATAAATGCAAAGAATTCGTAGAAACATAGTTTTCAGTGAATAGTTTTTAAAAAGGTATGAAAGACGACTGTAGCATACAACATGTACCAATCATAGAAAAACATCGTCACAAGCGAATTGTGCAATACCGGCGATGCCGCTGCGCCATAATCCCTGGCGTTGGCGGCTTAACAAAAGCGGCTTGCATTAATCCCGAACGGGAAGCCCACAGACAGCCCTTTAGGATGGCAGCGCAAGAAGTGTACACATCTTGCTGCCATTCAACCAGAGATTCCCTGTCATGTGCCGCAATTAATTTGCCGTCAATCTGATCAAAGCTTGTTCAAACAGTTAATCCGTGTTAATGTCACTGTACGCTAACGCAGACAAGTGCCGCCTGTTTAATTAGCATTTTCATTTATACATGCTAATGTTTTGTTTTTATTCCAACCGCCGTTCACTCGAATGGTGGGCATTTGAGACTAAGCTGTATTACGCTATATGTGCAACGTGGATTACTAACTATGCGCAATTGTAATAGGCACATACGTACTGCGACCAAATTATGAGTACCTACGTGTTATGGTAAGCTATACAGAGCTACCGTCAGTGATATTATTAATTATGAAAAAATGATGTTCAAGTCTTTATTCATACCTTAAACCAAAATAGATCGATTTAACTAACCTTAGTAAAAAGTTGCACAGCTTGGGCGATATATGACCTTTAAATTATACAATTTTTATAACGTTCTTCTGTTGTTATAACTATTTAGGTAAATTAAAAAACACTTATACTAATTTGCCATAAAGTTGATTAGTATTGAAACTATCAGGTGCCGATAAATCCGAAAACTGGATTCTCTGAAGTAACACTATGTAGCAACTGATTCAAGTCGACAAGTTGCTCATCTGTTTCACACATTCTCTGCACATGACATGATTATTTGGAATGTGATTTGCCAAATTTATTATCAGATTTGATTTTATCTTTATGTTACCAAATAGAGAGCCGTCTATGTGTTATGTCTAAACCATTTCGTGTATTGTCGGTTTCAATAATAGCGTTTACATTTATCTCGCAAGAAAGAGTAAGCAATGCTGGTAAGTGACTTATTATTTATCACACATTTGAGTAGTCCATTGAATCGATTCGATTACCTTTTTTTTTACAAAATTTGTGTTTCAACAAAGGAATTTTAATGAAAAAAATACTTGACTAAAAATAATTAAAAACTCTACCAGATATCCCTTAAAAATTAAGCTCTAGTAAACGTTTATTCGTTTCGATGCACGTAAATACTTAAAATGGATTTGCTATTCGACTTTTTATAAGTAACTCTTCCACAAGTGGTCCGGTTCATAAAAATTTGCATAAAAATTGTTTCATTGCTTTCTTCCATAGGCTTTCCTATAAGTTATCAACACTATTTTTTAATTTAACTTAAGACTGAGGGGAATTGCTAACAGCACGTTGACATTTGATAATTGATATATAACCTATTAAGCCGACCTCTGTAGTCCAGTGGATAGTGTATCTACCCCGAGGTTGCAGGTTCAAGTCCCGCCCAAAGCATGGATATTCTTATATTTCTGTTTATATGCATTTGTAATGGCAAACATTAATAAATACACTAACAAACTGGCTAATTGCCACACTATGGTCAATAAAGCGAAGTACCAACCATGACACAAACATAACCTCTGAATGTTTAACATCTTTTCTGTAAAGAAAAAGAAGAGCTTTGTTGTAGATGGTGCGAAATTGAACTTTATTGGACACGTTACGTTCATTATTCACGCACCTACATTTGTTAGGTCATAAACTGCGCGTTATCCAATAAGACCCCATATTAGCTCTTCATTGCGTAATAACTATTATTAGGCTAATAAAAAAGGGTTCAATAAATTTCAGTCATACCCGTGTTCCATACATACATAAAGCTTTATGTTCGGCTGCTAAAACTGCTTAATATTAATTACTGAAAAATTACACTTGAAAAATATGTAGCACGCTGAGCTTTCTTGCAGGTTGTAACAAATATTGTAGACTGAGACAATACATGCAAAAAAAATCGGACTACAGCACACCAATCAGATGAGAATAATTACTCGGTCGGTAATTCAACACATTGAAGATGTAAATGAAATTAACGATTTCCTTAATACTAATCAAAAAAAGTTCATAACTTGAAAAAAAGTTTTTTACAGGTGTATTAGCAATTTTATTTGCGAGTACAATACCTTACCCATCTACTGTTGTAGATGTTGTCCCAACAAAGGTACAGCATTCAAGCTTGCTACATAATAAGATAGAAGTTGCACGTATTCGTAACATATATCATATATGAAGTAGATTATAAAGTAAAAATTTAAAATGTTTAACAGCGTCGATAAAAACGTGTTCATTCATGGTGCATGAAGAGCTATACAGAACGGTAAAATTAAATTTTATCGATCAATGGTAAAAAAAAACCAAATACATTTCAGGTAAAATGAATGCAGAAATGCTTGAAGAAACGACTGCGACGGACGGTGACGTCACGCTACAGTAATGCACAATTTGCTACTGCCAGAAATGACGCATACTGTTGCATTTGACATACTTTATGCAGCGAGCGACCTTGGTGGGCGGGGCCTCGTTACTGTTGCGTGACGCAATTTTGTATTCAGCCAATTTGTACGTTTGAACTCGCGTTTAAAACCGCCGATTTCTTTCGAAAGATGTTATTATTAGTATACAGATGATCATTAAGAAAAAAAAACAATTACTCCCCGTTTTCTAATATAGGAGATTTTCATATGAATAAAAATTAGAGTGAAAAAAATCATGCAAGTTCCTAATTCAAAATCGTTTACTTCATGATTGCTTGAAACGGTTGGGATTTTCTCGGTTTGTTAATACGGGTAGGCAAAGAATTGCGAAAAAATTTTAAAATATACTATCAGGTTACGACACAGGTTACACATTTAAAATATTTGTGACACGCGACCTTTTGCAAACTCATATTATCGTGTGTAACATGAGCAGTTATGAAGAAAAAAAATAAAGTAAGGCTTAATAGCATAGCAAATAAATTATTACAGTATGGCTACACCAGCTCCCGGGAACTTAACATTTTTAACATTCGTTTGTCATTATTTCAAAGACAGTTAAAGATAGATATACAGAATTCCACACAAAGTGGCCATAGAATTGTTAGAAACTCGRAATTCAAAAMATACAGGGTGTGGAATTAAAAAAATATAAATATTGGTAGATGGAACATCATGTATAACAGAAATTTGTTTTAAAACGGTTTTAATACCTTTAAAACATACGAGTTATACTCCGTTCACTCAGTAACTGATTTACTATGTACACATATACATGCAAAAATAAACATGGGTACCGAAATTTAAACGTGGTAGCAAAAGGCAGTTCGAAGAGACAGCGTGGCTTGGCAGTTTAATACAAAATGTTGAACACATGTTTAAAAAAGTGTGGTTTGGAAAAGTATTAATTATTATTAATATTAAGTTTGTATTTTGACCACTGGAATAGTATTTAAAGCATATTCCAATCCAACACACAATTTTGTAGACTTCAACAGAATGGCTGTGAGAATAAACCAAGTTGTGGTAACGGTAATTTTAAAGTCCATCTATACTATCTAGTGAMATAAAAGGATGTCGTTTTGCGATGCGAATTGCAAGGATGCTGAGYTTTGTCTTTGTCAGGAGTGATTTACTGCTCGCCCTTATCGGCTGWTTCATCGCTAGCGGCAGTAGCTACAGCGCTCGGCTTACGAGCTGGTTCCGTTTCGGATTTGTTTTGTGTAAATTATTTCTCTTTCTGCAGTGGTGGCTTGTCGACGCCTCCAAGAATAGTGTATGGGACATGCAGAAATATTACGTCCGGCTTGAAATCGAGGATTTTACATTTGCTGTTTTTAATAATATGTAGTTAATAAAAGCAGAGTTCAAATAATCAAAACAACGTACTCAATATATAATGGGAATAGTTAGATATTGAAAAGCTTCATTTTGCAGAAAAATCTATTCACTGATGTAAAAAGTAATATCTGTCGAATGAGAAACGTGCGTCCAGGTTTTACCAATAAATTATTGTCTTAAAAATAGTTCATGTGTATTCTATAAAACCAATTTATTTACAAACGATATTTTACAAAATAAATGTAAGCAACTGTAGTTTTTAAGTTCTATATCACATAATTAATCTAGCATGCAAATGGGTATGTATTTTAACAATACTGCCCTGAAAACCCAATATTTCGTGCCACGGTGCGGCGCGGCGGTTTAATAGTTCCAATCGAAGGCGGCTGACTGGGTGTTGGCACTGAGTTAATAATTTTTTTAATTTTTGGCATAATAGGTGCTCATTCATGAAGACTGTGATAAAATACTACCTTTATGGAAAAGAACTAATATTACATATGATAAACTTTTTTTAAGAATAGGCTATATAATTTCTCCCCCATATTTGTTCTAGCGGTCGTTCGTATTTTGCACACTTTATTAAACAAAATGTGTAAGTTGCAAAATATTGTAATGAGAAGAACAATAACAATATTTTATTTCACCCCGTAATTTCACAACACACCTTGGATAACCTATACAACCGTGGTGAGAATACAGCATTGGAGCGTTTTCGTCTCTGCCAAAAAAAAAGCATTTTTAATTTTAGTTAATTAAGAACCTTAGGTTATCCTGGGTCTGCAAACATTATTGTAATTAGGAAAACAAAAATAGATCGAATTTCCAAACCATTTATTATATCATGTAAGACAAAATTTCCACGAGAAATAAATATAAGAAAAACAGATTTCATCCATGTTATTATGTTGTCTTTAATTACACAGAATCTGCAAGACATATTTCCCAATTTGTTTAGTACCTGCCAAAAAAAAATAAATAAAAAATAATATAGAAAATGGGACTACTAGAACAGCGAAGAGCTAACTTAGAAAGAAACGTCTCTATTAATTTATGTATGTTATACAATTAAACACCTTTAGTAGTAATCGGCTGCCTTGTATTCGGTAGTCGGCTATAATATGCGTACCAGTTTTCAGCAGCGGGATTTATTTAATACGCCATACTTTTATTAATCTTTATATTTTATAAATGCGAGTTAMTAACTTTTATTCTTGTAGTACTGGCCTATTTCAAACAGAAACGAAATAATGATTTTGATACATATAGATGTATCAAAGCCAACACAATTCTGTTAGGCAACAATTATAATGTTAAACAAAAATTAAAAACTAACAAATGGTATATTATGCGTAATAAATTAGATTTCAATGCACAAACGGCGATTCCAGGTTAAATTTACATTTTACAAAAATTTCTCTATAATTTTATAGTTTCGTTTGGAATATGCTTTTTTATAGAACATATTTACAGAGGTACGGCACATTTACCTAATGGTATTCAAAGAGAATTTGCTTTCAATGGCTCAGTATCGCTTAAATTTACATGCAATTTGTTGCCTCTTCTACTATGTAATTACTGTTATGATCGCTGGGATCTTACAATTTATTAGCAATAATGATGTGCCTATTTCTTACTCGTGTTGTTTTTTGGTAAAAACAAAGTTGAAATTGCGTCTTCATGTAAATTTTCTAGCCATTTTGGTGGCATTTGATTTAAAAGTTTAACCTTCATATACACGAAAGACATTTGCTTACTAGATGTTTAGAACAAATAGTAGCTAAAATAAAAAAAATGAAAATCATAAGTGAAGCGCTCAGAATAACGTCACTTCTACATTGAAGATTATCAAGCTTATCATCTTATATTTACTAGATCTTTGTTTTCTGTAAAAAAATCAGTATTGAGTATGGCGCCGTATGAATTTCGTTTATGCCCATAACCCTTCAAAAATAGACATTAAAAATCAGCGAAAGATCAATTTCTTGGTTTGGAAACAAAATAATAGAAGATTACGTCTTTGTATTTTATTTTGATATGGGTAGGTATACAAGTGGACTTCATCATTGTCACTAAGGCATTGTTATTTGCCTAAAATAATTGTATAAAGCAGCTATATTGCCTACTTCTCTGTTTCCTTGACCTTTATATCATCGTCCTTTCTATTTCTTCAACCCTCAATTTCAAATTTAGTTTCTTCCTATTTATCATTACGACTGTTTCTAAAGTAACTCTAGTAGAGTTCTGTACATAACACAAAAAATCCCTATCTTGCAACCTAATAAATATTTATATAATATATGTATATCTCTGTAGTACTAAAACCTAACACATACCTATATAAAAGCTGTCAAGGACAGGCAAACACAAAATCGATGAATCTGTGTGTATAGCCAAAACGTACAACAATGGTCTTACAGATAAAACAATACCTTTTTGCATAGGTGAGGTAAGTAAAATATAGAAGTAATTAAAGTTTTAAACTAAAATTAAATAGATATCGAAAAAATTACATTCTTAATGCCAACGTTTAATGCCCTATCATCACCAGCATAATTACATTCGTAATTTTAGCATTTTCTAATTTTAACACCCTTGTATGCYCTGGGTCTATCAAGACATTCCGTTATTATAGTATCGCGTAAACTACACGTGTTCTCCTATTATATTATAGTCAAATGCTTTCACTTGATAGTAATCATTGGCATAACATTATGAAGTATTCTTATTGAACGCTTCAGTAACTGGAATTTTACATATTAGTCTCTTTCAGATGTACATACTCAACTTATTGTATTAATTAGCTCGGAGAGCAGCAGAATAACTTTTCATCGACAACATAGTCTACAGTTTTTTTTATTCACGGTTCCTTTTTCAGTCCAGAATTTGGGAATTCGGCCCGCTTGATCAGGGTATCGATATGTCCAAATAAAGGAAACACACAAAAAATAAAGTGTATAGTCTCGAATTTAATTGGGTTAGATACCATAACAACGACGGCTACATTCTTATATCTGGTCCCTTGCCAAATAAAATATATACTCACCTGTCGGTCGTTTGCTTCTGAGGTAGAACCGTTTACAAATACCTGTGTACAAAACCTAGATGGCGCTACAGATACGGTTGCGTGGTCGAAATGCAATGATCTATTTGGTAAGGTAATAAACAAAACTACCAAGCAGGGGTTAGGGTCACTCACAAGACGAATCGTTTGCTGTCCCAAATTAATAACTAAATAAAATTGAAAACAGTATAGGACATAATTGGTAGGTAGGTATCTTATCTCTCTAAAACCAACATTACAAAAAATGCCTTTTCAGTGGCAATAACTGCTAAATTTAATTTATACTCGACAAAAACATCAAAACGCATTATTACACTTCTTGACACCCCATAATTAAATATTTAAGTATATAAATACAAATATATAAATAAGGTGCTATAGTATATTCATATTAGTTCATACAGGTAAACAAAGGAACAAGAAAAAAGATAAGACTCTGGCTTTCAAATAATGAATTTAATACATTATTGCAATCGTTTGAGTACGTTAATGAGTTGCACATTTCTATAATCTAGAACGTGTATATGTAAAGTGAAAAAAGCCGCTTATTTCCTAGAATGCACATTTTATTTAATCCGTTTGTTTATTGCAGTAATTAATTATTAGAACAGAAACCCTTACCCGAATATGACGGTACAACACACCTAAAAATAGTTGCTGTGTTTTTAATAGACCTCCAAATTTAAAAGAAAAACAGCACCTTTCAAGCAGCTTTACGTAGAAAGCCCCTTATAAAGAAATTACTTGGCACGGCAAAATGATTTCAGACCAGAATCCACTTAGACAAGAAAATTTGTCCACATTTCGTCCAAAACATAAACTTTGGTGGCCCTAAAACCCAGCTTTTACAATAGTGGAGTATTAGGTAAAAATGTCACATTATTGTGTGCTGTCGAAAATTGTACGAAAAACAGCGGAACCGTAGGAGGTAGGAATTGATTAAACAATTAAGGGAATCAGTCCTCAGAAAAAAAAACAACAGAAAGAAACCAATCTCTAGCACATACTACAACACAAAGCACATTACATTGGGATGTGTAGCAATGTTTTGGTTATTTGCTGGACCACCAAACCCTTTTGACAGTTATCAGCTGTTATACGTGGATCAATCCTTAATAGAGGTTAAAGAAAACCAAGTACGTTTTAGATGCAAAGGTGTGCAAGATTATTGGTCTTTTCTTGTGGAAAATGCTATAAGGGTCTGGACAAAAGATAATTAAATACAACGAACAGATAAATTTCCGTGTGTTCATAAAATGAGGGTGTTTCAAAATTCCTTGTCATAAATTCTGGTGTATGTTCTTAAAGGGAAATCATAATAAAAGCTTTATACAAACGTCGACCCGGAAGTGTTTCCATTTTGATATAGGTACAGGATTTTGAAAATGAAAAAATATATTTTTATATTTCAGAAAAAAGGGGTTTTCTCATCTTTGCAATTTGTAGGTTGTTAAAATGGAGTAGTACTTTATATCTAAAGCAGTGGCGGCATTGTGGGTGGGATAGCAGGTTTTTTTAATTTGAAATCTGTGTGAAATTTCAAATAGCAAATTACTGTTTATTTAGTTTTTCTGCTGTTTTCTTAATGTGTTTTTAAACACAGTTTCTCGATTTTCTAGAAAAAAAACAACTAGTTCTAGCCAGTTGCAATAAGAGAACCTTTTTCGTTAATCTTTTATTGCTCCTTCTGGAAATAGTTGGTTTTTGAAATTTCACAAACAACGCCGCCACTGCTTTAGATATGAAGCACTAACATTCTACGGCATTTGTCCACCTATTATAAAAGCCTTCCAAAAATTRTTCGAAATAAAAGTTTCTTCAAAACTAGAAAAATTATATTTTTTGTAATGTAAACACCCCGTATATATAAAAAAGAAATTTCCAGACCCACGCATGTCTATATAAGCCTTCCGTCATAATTTCACTTCAGGAATATGCAGCAGAATTTATGACATCCAATTCTGAAACGCCCTATATATAAACACATGACTGACTTTGATAGGAAATTTCACATAGGAAAAATATTATTTTAAGAATGCCTTTAGAGAACGTAAATAAACATGCAGAATTGCTATACTCTAATTTCAAGAAGGATAGGTAATGGAAATTAAGAAATACGAGTAGGTGCACGACATTCGGAAATAATAATCTACCAGTTTGTCTATATCTAGTGGTACGCATGTTTTTTAAATAAACAAACAATATTTTATACAGTTAACTGGTTATTTTATGTGAAGTCTCGCTTCCTAACATTTTCAAGAATTATACAGAAAATATGCCATTTTTACACAGTTCGTGTGATCTTTTATGAGCTGCTAAAGGTTGCAAAGAAAAAATCATACCACAATACCCTTCTGCTAATATATGATGTTTTATTTTTGTGTTACTACACTGTTATGTAAATTAGAATTACATATATACATGTAGGCCCAAAAAGATAGGATCCAGTGTAATTAATACCTCCATTGTATAGAAGCTCAGGATTAGCGGTTATATTACAATTGTAACACTACTCTTGCATAGAATTACATAGTTTTACCAAAATAGTTATAGAGAAACTTAATCAAAATGCTACCAAATAAGTTCCCTATAAGCTTGCATGCATGTCTTGTTCAGTACTTGCTCTTGATATAATTATTGTGTATTACTTAAATTTAAAAATAAAGTCGTTGCTATGACAATTCCAAAAAGCTTCAGAGAAAAACAAATCATTTGGAAAATAATTGTGAAAAATTTTGGTGATAATAAGCTTTACATTAAAATCAAGAAGGGTAAAAAAAGCTGTCACAGTAATTATTCCAGGAAGTAAATTGTACGGCTACTTGCCAAGTACCTACCAGGCTACAAAATGTATAAATAAAAATTGCAATATAACTGCAGCAAAGGTAGCCTCTTTTGAGAGGATAAGATAATATGGGGTTCCTTTCTAGGAGAAAATAAGGTGTAGAATAAAATATTAAGAAAGTTATTAAAAAATGATAATCATATTTAATTGGTGATAAGAAGTGATAAGCATTTTATGAAAATTTCGATATTTGTGTGCTTTCCAGTAAGAACTGAAACGAAAATATTTAATACAAAGTCCCTAGATTCTTACAGGAAATTTTATGTGAAAATGCTTAACTTGCAAAGACAGTTAAACAGTTATTTATCAAATTAAGACCAACAAATGGATGCAGTAACACAAATCCTGTAATTTTCCCACACCGACCCTGACATAATTTGACACGTTAGGTATTGAAATTATTGTGCTAATTCTCACATGCATAAGAGGTGTTATGAAATTTGATACGTTATTTAACCAAACAGCTTGGTTGGTACCGCGTCAACAACTCACTGTTCCCCTTTAAAGCAACGCATGCTACAGTAACAGCTCCAATCAATTTTATTGTTTGTTTATTGTTACCTGCGTGAACTGTGTGACCACTCGAGATTATAGTTGCCGTAAAGTTTACAGCTTCATTGCCGTGTTAAGGTGATCCAACTCTTGTTTATTGCTGAAGTTTCGCCGAGAGGCCGAGGCTTTTATTAAGGATCATTAGCTCTGTTTTGTACAATAAACTCGAATTTGACAGAGACCGCTCCGTATAAAAAAAAGGTCGGTAGTGTATCACGGCGTTAGAAAAAAAATCTAAAAAGTTGTACAACTTTTATTAGGTGCAAAACGGCTGAAGTACCGGTGATCAAGTTTAATTGCTGTGTTAGGGGATTTTGGGGCTATTGATGATCAGGTTTTAGATTTTCGTTTGTTGTCCAGAATTGCGGCAATCTCAAAATAAACATGCAATTTTAATATGTCACCAACTTCGCCTGACTAGCTACTGAAACGTTACGATTTTGAGGGCTATACATATTTGTAAAGCTCCAGATTTGATTGTCTGAACATCTCAAAAACACGATAATTTTCAACTAAGCTGTGCTCGATTGCAAAAAATATAATCACATTGCTTATGATGTATGAATAAATTGTATATACATGTGCCAGCGAATTGATTTTTGCCTACTCAAATTGATGATGAAACAAAATTATTTAATTTCGTATTACCTACAGGCCTTACGACGTATTCTTGGTTGCGCAAAATTATCTTTATAAACCTTTCGGATGTGACAGAAAGACAGTAGCAATATTTCTAATCTATCTATCTATGACACGAATAAAAACAATGCAAGGTTTCAGGGTAAACCAATGTTCACCTTTTTTATTTACCCTTTATAAACCAAATCAGAAAACTTCATAAAATTTATTTGTATTACAATTTCTTATTTGTTAATTCAACTAACATAAAATAATATACAGAAGGGCACACTATATTCAGCATGTTCTAAATGCAAACGAAACGATCATTTAACTTTATTCAAGTTAACACAGATATTATAGTAATTTTTATAACTATCGCCTGTCTTGAATTCCTTTTCGCGTTTAGTACATACCAAATATATTTCGAATTAAATTACCTTTTTTTCATATGTTTTGCCGAAGAAACGTTTTCCACAGAAGATACTGCTTGGTCAAAAGGGCAGTCTCCACTTGTAATGTATACTATTAAAGAATGAATTACTATATCATACAAGTATCAAAATAATGTGCAATAATAACCACCTATTACTTATTTCACGATCTATAAATAATGAGGTTTGACTATTATAACCACGGCTATTACGTATACCTATTAGCGCTTGATATTAAAAAAACGTACCATATCAAACAAAACCAACTAGAAAGATAACATGAATTGTCTACCACCAAATCATAACTATGTTATCAATATCATTTTCCTGTAATTCTATATCTGTGATATGTAAAACTTTTTACACGAAAAATACTGGTTGTAGGAATAATTCCTGTATTCGTAGTTAAAAAAGCTTTATCACTTGAATATATTGCTACACACATCAGTGTATACAAATAGCATGTTAAAATAAACTACAATTATAAATTATCACTAAAAATTATTACTTTGTTAATGAGAGCTTAAATTAATCGTCAAATTCAATAATTTGTTATATAATGACAATGTGCTGTCAAAAATATTAGAGAGGCCCATCCGCGATCATATTATTTCCTATGTATCAGTTACTCGAAACTCACCTACCTAGTATTTTAACTACTCTGGAACCCTGTAATAAGATCGGCGAATGAATGTTGCATGTAAAAAAGGCTTGACATATTTCAGCCACAACCCAAGGATCACAGTTTTGCTTTACATAGTTGACACAGGCGGTAGTTCGATGTTCTATGTTGGTGATATTTGTGTCGTCAATGGTGTTACATCTAGTGCAGATATGGAATGTACGAGTACGGGTCTTACTTAAGGCTCAAGGCATAATGTTACTGTCAATTTAATGGCATAGACATATATTTACTGTTGTCAAGTTGACATATGCTCGGGTCAAGGGCTCCAGGCTCAACCGGATCTCACGGATTCTCAGGAACGCCCGAGCTGTACCGATCGACATCCCGACGTCAACCGAAGCGGAACAAGCATCACCCCCGACCCACCGGTATAAATACAACTTGCGCAGGAGAACTCGTCAGTCTACATCCAGCACAGAGATGGAAGGACCTCTGAAGAAGCTTGCGACTCGTGCTAGCGAAACGTTAGGAAGCAATTACTGGCGACGACGGCCTTTAGACCTTCAGGACAACGATTCATTCCATGATATTCTTGAAAAATCAAACATTCCACTTTCTTCCAGTGATTAATTTTCCAGAATGTTTTATGACGAATTTCGATTTTTCAATTGCGAGGCAGTTTTGGCTACGTGTCACACTAGAATGTTTTTTCTCGAGACATCGGTTTTTGAGTTCCCCACGGCAGACGGTTTCGTCAAATTCTCGTAATTGAGGATTCTCTTGTTTTCTTTTAAATCCTGCATGTTCTATTTCCAGGTATCTACTTTCGTACTTACGCCTAAAGCTTACTGGACATAATACCGCTACATAGAGTTTTTTAAAGTAGTGCGGCACAAAATGCACCCCAAAACTAGATGAAAGACGTATTTACGTTAAAAAATGTGCATTAATGTACTGAATTTACCAAGCTACACATTCATTCTGTGCATGAAAGATTATTTTACTAAACAGCATGCTATAGAGTATAAGAATAGTTTAAACTTCACCACATAATATGGTATAATACTTTTATTTGTAATGGCAAATAATAGTTTCTAGTTTATTCATTATCAAACTATTTTAGTGCAGTAAGTCTCGAATGATCAGTTTGTGATAAATGATATGATAAAAAGCTTGCCACAAAACCAAAGCTTGAGGTCTTTGAAAAAAGTAACTTACCTAGATTAGCTGTCATTCCTTCAAGATCTTTTGGTTTCCGCTTCCGAGGCCTGCCTTTCTGTCGAGGCGTCGGTGCGCTACCGTTAAAAAACGGTGATTTGACTACAGGATCCACAGCAGCTGCTGGGGGCGGCAGGGGGTTGTGATGATGGAACTCTGGACTGGGAAATGGAGGTGGGTAGTGCAAAGTTTGGTAAAGCGCAGGAGGCGGTTCTGACAGTGACATTTCGAAGTGCAGCCGACAGAGAACGGCACCGTCCCGCATACCGAAATGGTCGCCCTTGTTCAGAAGGGCATGACAAACGGCACAAGAGAAGCACTGGACATGGAAGACTAGCTCTCGCGCCCTCATCACTAACTCGGAAGATAGAATTGTTGCTTGACACCTGGCGCACCGTTTCATGCCAAATAATCTGGAAGAAAAACATTTTTTAGAATCTGTGCAAAACATAAATGCTGTATTAGATATAGTTATATAATATATAATAATATTAAGGGTCCTCTGTTTATTAAAATTTATGACGCATGTAAAGGTTTTGCTCTGCCACTATATCTTGCTACATAGTGTTACCAGATCAGATTTCTAAACGCGGTCAGAATAATAAAGAACTAAACTACATTTTCATCGGTCAGTTCTTCTTTACTGATAAACACAACTTAAAAAAAGAAAATTAGCTTTCCTTAATAATTAATAATAATGTCAGAATGAAGGAGCTGAAACCCTAATAAATACGTGAAGCGAGTGGTGCAATCGAACGGTTTCCATAGCAACTTCTTGTAAAGATCACATTTTCGCATAGTACGGCTTATGGGATAGAAACACTATATTGTGAGTTATAATAGCAGAGAAAACCTCGATATGTATCATAAAATTTTTACGGACAGAGGACCCTTAAAACATGTGATTGTAACTAATAATAAGGAAACAATTCTAATATAACGTTGTATCAATCAGCTATTTCAACGCATTTCCAAAATTACTTTTCCACATACCAACGCTGAAGAAAGCGCAGCCGTAGGTTTGAAGATGCAGGTGGAATAAATAATTTGTATTGTAAGCCCAGGGACTGTTATTTGAAGGAAACTAATAATTTTTAATTTAAATTTGTTTATATTCGTGTTGCATAATTATAAAATATTTTCTGTAATCAGTTTCATGGTGCAGCTTTACCGAGACGATGATCACCCTAGAATTTCGTTCTAAAGAAGGAAAGTTAATCGATGAGAGGTCTCCCCTAGTTCAATTTGTTCATTGTTTATGGTTCCTTCCTTAAGAAACTACCCTTTTTTGATCTGACGTCATTCATAAGCATGGGCGTAGTTGGCTAAGCTCCCCCAAAACTTCTCGGTATAGCCCCCTAAAAAATATTTCTCAAGGTTTAAATATAATAATTTATGTATTGACTTCAAATTTTTATGAAATCGCTAAAGCTGCCTCCACTGAGAAGGTCAACTTGAATATTTAATGTTTATCTATCGAAAATAATAATTATTATTATTTCTAGTCGAGGGACTTAAGCCCCCCCCCTAAAATATTATGTTAGCTATGCCTATGTTCATAAGCAATGTTTAAATTGTGGTATTAACTTTAAAACATTTTCAGATCGCCAACTAGATATAAAAATTGGTTCGGGCGATTGCATTGGATTCTGCACAACTGGTTTGAAATTTTTGTTCAAGAGTATTTTGTTTCCAATCTTAATAGATGTATAGTGGTGGCTTTACGAACTATACGGCGTACGTTGGTCTGGTCTTTTAGTATACATAGAGACCTACATTACCGATTGCCCGGTCATCTGATTATCTCTAGCGGTGCTGTTACACACTGTAACGTAGGTTGTTACGGTCGGTAAGTACAGAGAGCTGCATTGCCGATTGAATGAGCGTCTGAGCTCACTGGAAAAGCCTATCGGAGAAAAAACCCATTGAAACAAAATTACTTTGAAAAATTTCATACTTACAGGTATATCAAAGACAATGCCAGTAAGAAATTTTTACCATGTTACGGTTTTTCAGCAACTGATTTTAATTGCCAGTGCAAAAATGCGCAACAAAATGTAGCACCGGTGAATGCATTCATCACACATACATTCGCCACCTTGTTTGTCCTATAGTTATTGTATACCATAAGATGAAGGTGAAGCATGATTAGTTATCAATTATGAGATGTAACAATTATTCTTTGTCGATTTAAACTCTTTGTTGTAAAGTTAGATCATGTATTCCACGACAAAATGATCTGGAACATTTCGGCCTTTCTTCGTTATTTTCATACAAAATTGATACTTAGCAGATGTAAGCGTGCTTAAGTCTAAAGGAAATACGATTCAGAGTTGCATTAATAAAAATTTGTATTTGTAACATCGATACTGCTTCGTTTATCTTCGTGTTGAGAATACAACAAACTTCACGAAGTAATCCAAGGATTTTATAAATAAGGCATGCATAGATGTAGGTTGGATTATAATGCGGAAAGCACCATTTGCATAGTCCTATATTAACTCTCTTTAATTACAAGTAATAACTTAACAATTGTTTTTTTAACAAATGAGTAAGAAACTGAAGGGCCAGTCGGAAAGTAGCTACAATCTACATTCTTGATCATTGCTGCAAAACAAGAAAACGTATTCGCAAATGAATGTAATGAAGTGTAATTAATTTTGTGTAATTATATGTTGGTTTTACCTATAAAGCTATTCGTGTGACGACATGTATAGCAATATAAAATAGTATACACCATACATGTTGTCTTCGTATTTACAGAAATACTTTATAAGTATATTCTATGTACACGTGTGATATTTACATACCTTTCAGTTCGGATAGGATTCCGTTACAAATTCACACTATAAATTGTGATGTTTTCTTACAAAGATGTGACCTTTATTATATTCTTTTCTCAGAGATAATATTTTTTGTACCTACAAATTTTTATATACTGTAAGACCAATATCTTTGCTGCTTTTGTACATATATATGCGCATATGAATTATTTCTCATTTGTGTTGTTGTTACGTTTTACCGCTTTTTCAAATTTTGAAAATCCTAATAGAATATATCTTTTATTTTCATTGTGCCCATAATTCCTCACTCTGCAAACTTAGGCTAGTGTTATAATGACCACTTTGAACCCCTAAACGCCATTTCATATTAGATTATGAAATACCAGACATAAMATGAACAATGAAACAACTGAMGATGTTTACACTTTTTGTTTTTTATCCGAAGAGGTCGCAACTGGCAAATTCCTTGTTTTCAAAACAGAACGATCGAGATAAGTCGTTTTACCTCAATGCAATGCCTTCAACGTTAATAATTCAAATTATGTACTTTACATAATTTTACAACCTCCATAAATTTCTTTCACAGTAGACGTACTGAAGAAACCTTGATGGTTTCCGAGATACAGCCGACATATTCTCATAAAAATTGCATGCATACATAAATGCCCGTATGAATGACTACATCGTTCAGGAAGAAGCCGTTCTTATCTAGACTTTCTACATCAATCCGATTGTGCTGCATTTTATGCTTTATTATAAATGTAAACAAGGTTACCTTATATTTATAGTTCCCGGCGTAATCTTGCTAACGCTAAGGCTCATCTACACAGCCAAGGAAGGTGTCAAGTAAACTATGCTCATGAGCCTAGGCATTGATGACTTGAGCGAGTGTAACCCGCATTTCACACTGCGTGATTCTGAACAATTGGAACGGTCTAGATCGGCTCTGACATGCTAATATGTGTATTGCTATGAGAACTTTGCGGGGTACCTTATTGTCAAAATACAGCCCGCCGTGCGGCGCAGGGTTGTACTGTAGATTTTGGGTTACTTGCCCCTCAAATGATGCAAATGACAACGAAAAGGACATTATGTGAGGTACAATACGTAGATGCAAAAATATGCGATCCTAGCAGATGGATTGGAAGTAAAGTGCACAATATTTGCTGGATAATACCTACACAGCGACTGACATATTTAAGTCAACCCAATGAAAAAATTAAAAAAAATTGTCAAAATGGATTCTATTAGTAAAAGTATATTTGCTAATATACCTTACATGCAGACTACTATAGAAATGTGAATACTAGTTGTCATCATAAAAGGGGTGCTTAATGCGGACCAAACAACTATTAAAGGCTCACACAATGAACCACCAGACTCTCTGAACTTAAGTAATGATTTAACGTAAGTATATAATGTCGATGCAACCTTATAAATGCCATTCTACATTGTACGAACCTATATGATTCCCTATTCTCTTTTATCAAAATAGAAAAAAAACAGCCTTGTTAGTATGTCAGACGTAGAACATTCGTTCTTGGGCTCAGTTGATGTTGATTATGTTACTCGAAATGAATAAGAAGCTTACTACCAGTTGTTAACAATAAATGATATTTGACTAAAAAAAGATTAACATTGAGGAAACAAACGCTTTCGATTTATAAGTCTGGAAATTAGTACAAAATAAAGATGAGTTAATCATTATTACTGAATATATCTGGCAACAACATTATATTGAGGTGCTCGATAAATCTGTAGCACAATCTTTAATAATAAGTCACAAATGTAGATGATAATGAAGAAAACCTAATATGGTATGCGGATCATTTGGAATTATTAATTTACGTATTAAATGATAATTTTCTACAAGAACTTAATGCAGATACTACCCACTTCCTAGGTTGTATAAATAATATCCATAAAACAACAATATTACAAAACTAAGTTTTTGAACTAGAGGTAGCATATTTCCCTCGAACGAATTGTTGATAGAGTGTTAATATTTAATCTGCAAATACAAAAATAACTCGAATGTATGAAGACAAACCATGAGAAAAGAAACGAGAATCACAAAAACGGGTATTCGCAAAAAGAAGAAACTATAGTTCAACATTTGAAACAACTAACCGGGCAAATACGCTTAAAAACAATATGAATCTCGCTTACTTCAAAAATAAGAGCTTTATGAGAAAAATACTTCGAAATAGCCACTCGATCAAATTGTTTATTTATAAAAAGTTATTTTTTCGACCTATTGCAAAATAAAACAGCTACCATATTGTTCTAGCCTAATTTAAATATACAGTAAGCACTTATTCCAACGGGGGGCCAAACGGTTTACTCACTGAATTTTTGGTACAGCAGTAATGTAATCGATGGAGTCAACAATAATCATTACAATACAGTTTTGTGAAAAAAATGAAATGTTTTAACCAGCCCCCATATTTCCCCATTTCTAACAATATCTGCTACTTCTCAAGAAAAGTTTAAGTAAGTTTACTTCTGCCAAATACTATAATATTGTTGGTGCTTTAAAATCCTTTTGATGAATAAGTATAAAAAGGTATCCGATATTTTGAGTAGTTGTAGAAGATTCTTTCGCAGGTGAATGACCAGAAGGCACATCTCCGGTTCTTCCAATGTTTATGTAGTAGAGGATGACGGTAAGAAAATAATTACATCACGTTGTTTAAACATCAAACCATATCGTTTATTAGACAATACCAAGTCCGGCCCTGCGCAGTTTACGGTTAACTTTACAAACACTGACGTGCGAGTGCAGATTTTGATTTAAACCAGGAAATAATAGCAACCCCCCTACTGTGCTTGACATACGTATAATGTGTAACATATGCTCGGTTGGTTTCATTCATCCACCGGTGCCCTCCAACCGCTCGCCCATAAAGAACTCAAGATGTAGATGAATAAATGTGTCCTTCACGTAATCCACTTCAGTTTATATTGTGACGTTTTAAGCAGAGGAAAAATATTTTGACCAATAGCTATTGGCTGAAACAGAATATCAGTGATGCAACAACATACTGCAGGTACTGCTTATAATACTAATTGCGTTTATGTTTTCAGTAAAATAGAAATTAAAGTATCTGCGTAAATGCTATACTAAGTCAAATTAAGATTACTTACTAAAAGTCGAACGGGAAAATTCAGTAGTTAATAAACTACTGTAGGTAGAAACAATGTGAGAAATTACTTTTTACGGACTTCCAAAGAATGTTTCCCACAAATGGGAGAAAAATGTATTCCATTTTTCTTTCTTCTCGGTATAAATCAGACTTATAATTAACAAAATAATAGTGTTAGCTATAATAAAAGTAATAGTGATTTTAGATTACCAGCTAGAATTTAAAACTAAAGTTTCTAAGATGGATACGTATCAACTTGGCAAGAATATAACATGCCATCCTGAATTAAAGACATTTCCAAAAATGAAGATTTGTGAAAATATATTATAATAAAAGACAAGGTAAGAAAAACTGCATATGTATGGAATAATGTTATTATTCTGTTAAAAACAATCTGATGCATCCATTTTAACCATTTCTCGGCGACCTTGATTTTTTAGGATGTAGTTTTCTGTTTATTCGGAATCAACTCATTTTTGTGCATGCAAACATGTAAATTTTCAATGGGATTGTACTGGAATTTAAAAAAAAAGAACTAGAAAAACTGTTTAGAATCCTTAATGAAAATTTTGACACTTTTGTATGATTTAATGTTAAATTTGCCATCGTACATAAGTAATGCAAGACTGTTAAAATGTGTTTCATTAATAAATGGTACTTACACTAATTTAATTCAGATTGGAAACGACTTTTAATTTAAGACAACAAATGCTCAAAATGATCCAATCTGTCGTAAATATTATCCAGTACATTCCTAAACCACCATGGAAAAATCAACGGTATTTCATCACTTATGCGGCTGTGTTTTGAGGACGATTCTTATACATCCTGAAAAAATCACATAATATAAGGTCTAGAGACCTCGAAGGGCATTCGACCGCTTCTGCCAATCTAACGTACAAATACTTGATTTAAATAACGGCGCACATCACGGTGGTAATGGGTGGTGCTCAATCTTGCAAATATCTACTGCCAGTCAAGTAACCAATAAATGGACCGTTAATACGGTTGTGGTTTGTAGCCGTTGTATGTGGCACTCTATAACCCAATGATAGTTATTTACAGGGCATTTTCTGTCACTTCCAACGATACAGTCAACCGTCTCTCATGATTTGTTGCTAGTTTATAAGCCCCAGGTTATGGAACATTCTTTACACTACCTACACTTTCCCTAAATATCATAACACTTTTACATACCACTGACTATAGGTGGTTAGTTCTCGGTTAAGATAAAGTTCGTTAAAAGGGTTGCAAGTTTCGATTTGTGTTCTTTTGCAATCGCCGTATAAACTATTAAAATTTGAATTCCTCCGCCTCTTTTGAATGGATTAGTTTTTACAAAGAACATGAAACACTTATTTTCGCTTTTGAACTTGCGACAATTGATAAAAGTGTCATTAGGTGCGGCCCACTGTTTGGCAACGCTCTTTATGTTAAACTGTATTTTTACCGAATTGCTAGTTTTCGCAAAAATTTTCTAACACAACCTCATTGAAATTTTACATGCTCGTATGCACAGAAATAAGTTTGTTCTAAATACGAACAGAAAATAGTATAGTGCTAAAAAAACAAAGTTTGCTGCATAATGGCAACGAAATAACTGCTTCCTAAAAAATTTAAGGGCACCAAAATGTATAAAAAAAATAACTAGAAACTTTTGTCTCGAACATTCTTTATACACAGTGTTTTAAAAAAGTTATTAAAATTGTTACGTACATTTGGGCCACCCTGTATAAAAATAAATCAAGCGCAGTGTGTGATTCGAAGAAAAGGCTTATATTAATATTGTATTAAAGAAGAATATAGATTGACCATGGACGCATCAATAACATAAGCTAAAAGTGAGTTTTCAAATACAGGTGTTTTCTTAATTTTGACGATGACCTTAATTTCAATCTTTCTTGACAAGCAAAATATGATTTTTATAATGTACACTATCAGGTAGAAGTAAAAGTAATAGCACATTTTTTGTGATCGCTCAGGCTAAAATGTATGCTAGTCAGGAATATAATTATACAACCACGGCTCTCACCAAGAACTAATACAAAATGGCAAACAAATGACTGTAAATCCTATTATCTATTTAAGAGGGTCTTATTTTTGGGAAAACTGATTACCTTTGTGCTAATTCAAAGTGTGCAAAATATGTGTTATTCCCAATATACTGCATTGATGAAGATGATTTCGAAACTAAATTACTAATAATTCAGCAGAGTAAAAGCAGCTAAACCGTGAGTAACTTAACAATTGGTGATATGAAAGAAAATTACTGAGCAAAACTTTTTGTCCAAATTGTCAAGTGAAAATAAATGTGGCCATTGCAAGACAATAATATACCTCAAAATACGAATGCGTATCCAATTTCTCTTCAACACATGAGAAGAATGCCATTATAATTTCAAAATTTCAGGGTCTTCTATGACCAAACCCTAAGTGTAGTTTCCTTGCGGCTTGTTTTGTCGCCCTACTATAAAATCTGGTAAATTAGCCCGCTTACAGGAAGCCAAGGTAGGTTTGAAAATAAACCGAAGCGATAGAGCTCATTTGTGCGAGCGGCGGGATGCGTCCAGGAATAGAACATGCAAAAAACTAACTCGTTTGTTTATCTGATTTCTACGCTTCTAATGACACTGCATGGACCGAAACCCGGTACTTCCTCTTCTCCATTTGTCATATTTCTCTCGTGGACGCCCTGTGTCGTTTTTGTCTTTCAACGCAGAGCACGAATTCAACAACTCTGTCAGCGCGCACGTAATCAGTTGACGGGTTCGCTCCTCGTTGCCTTCTTTACCAGCTTTTAGGCCTTAATTAAAACATATTCGCCCTAGTGCGTCATTACATAGATACGAACGCCTGAGCTAACCGCAGAATTTTCCATATGTGCATGTCTTCGCAAAGCTCCGATAAGAATCGCATGTTGTAGATAGCTACAAAAGGTACCTATGTATCCTTAGGTTAGATATTATTTCATTTGGCACGCACACGGTACTAACCTGGAAGTTATAGTAAACGTTTTTTACAACAAAGACTCTCTAACTAATTAGTATCATCCAGGAAAACATATGATTAAAAGGACTCATAAGTTTAACAACTAGAGAAATTATACTTATAATACCAAAATTTAATCCTGTCCAAGATGTTGCAAACCGAGCTAACAACGCCCCTATCATATTGATTCTTAATCATTTAACACAAAAGAAAGAGTACGATACAGAATACTGGTAAAGCAAATATTTTTCTGTATTGCACAACTGTTGAACATAGACACTTTCAATTTTATGGGTCAAAGACAAAGATCGCCCTACAACAAGATTGTTAAAACCTCATATTGAAATACAATTCGGCACTATTTTACTAATTATTATTATTGTTTTGGAAAAATAATATTTATTAAAAGAAAAAAGTCGGATGAATCAGCGGCGTCCCCCACATTAAGAATAAACTTATTTCTGTTGTTGTGGAGATCCAAGAGAACGATCGTATTGAAGTCATTTTCTGCCTGCTTTTAGAGATTCTTGAAGTCGAGATTCCACAGGAATTATGGGTCCCAAATTTTGTTTTCGTCTTTTATAAATACAATAATTTTTATTGTCATGTGACGGCTATTTCCGTCCATTTTAGCAAATCTTAAAGCAAAAATCACACATATGAAACACTATGTCATTATAAGTTTCACTTTTATTTGGGAATCCCTGAGATCTGGGCGAAAATCCCATCCTTTGACCCATGTTATGTACTAATTTTGATGGGAAGTAACTGTCGAACTCGTTGATAATCCAGATTAACAATATAAGTATATAATTCCACGTTAGTTGGAGATGTTGATCCTTCCATATAATGTAATCCATAAAGTATAATTTTAGCTGATAAATACAAGATAATTTACAATTATTACACCCATTCCTTTTACATCACGTTATTATAACGTAACCTAAGCAAGTTATTTAGTCACCACTTATTTGTACAATGCACATACTTCTCCGAAAATTTGGATTGACGATTCAACAAAAAGATTGTTGGGACTATCTCGAAAGGGCAGCGGTTATCCCATTCTGCTAAAATTAAGTAAATCGCGGACTTGTGCCGCAAACTATTCTTACTGATAGAGCTGAATAATATTTTTGTCTATTTTCCATCTTATCGATTTAACAAAATTTAATTTTGAGAGGATTTGTATAACATAAATTTAATATTATTCGGTGGATTAATATCAGCCCCACTTCATATATTCAAATTTTATAAGCTTTTCAACTTTTACGTGCAACCTTAGGTTCAGTTACAGTTTACCATTTCCAAGAAAACGTGATCAGTAAATCAATTCAGGAAGTGTTATAGTGACATGGTTGTATTAATTTTGTCCCTTGACCTAGACTTTTCTCTTTTATCATGTGTCTTCATTCCTGTTGCATTTTCCCTACTGTGTGTGTTTGTTGCAATAATTAGCAACATTTGAGATATTAGTGAAGCAGCCACGCCCTCAGGTGTATATTAAAGTAAAAGAGAGACTAACATGTACTCTGTATCTCTAAAAAAAAAACATGAGTTCGATTAAAGGCGTCTTTTTACGTACAGCTAGTCTATAGTAATAGAAAGTTAGTGCAACAGGTGGCGTGTTAGGGAAACAACCATGAGATTGTCCATGTTATGCAGACGAAATTAAAATGCTAATCTCATTAATAGTTAATTTTATTCATAACATGCGTGACCATGTAATCATAAAATACAACATTTTCCGTATTAAATCAGTGATTTTTCCGACCTTAATTATTGCGTGCGCGTCTGGACGACGGTAACACGAACCAATCATTACACTTTACAGGACGTAGCTGCGAAAAGATGCGTTGCAGCAGCATAACATTAAAGCTATTGCGCGCGACATTTGCATAATGTCCACAGTAAATTTCTTATTTAACTGCAACTGCGTAGGATGATGTCAATCGATTTCAAATACTAAGGGAAACTACTTACTCCCACGTTTCGCAGTCTTGCTCGCAAATATCTCAACGTGAAATAACATTATTATTTATATAGATATGTTCTGAAACCTAATCGGTTAAGTATTACATCCAGAGTAGCAATTTCAATACTAATGGAACAGGCTTGTATATAAATGGAAATGCTAATCCAGGAAACTAAAATTAGAAAAGAGTCAGCATACCTATATATGCATTATTTAGTACAACGACGTCTTATTATTGTCACAGATTTATAATATAGTGCTGTAAAATTTTAAAACAACTGTTTTGCTTGTCTTTGATTAGTTCATGTTGACAGAAACTTGAGAGTCAGAACTGCGATCGTGTACAGTGTTCATAACAGACGTCAAAACAGGTTAAAGTCTAACCAACATTATCTGAACTTTTTGGAGTCTTTAAATCAATCAACTCCAATCGCTTGCGTCCGTCCTCATCAGTAACAACCATAAAACTCTTACTTCAATAAAAAAGGTTTTTTCATGACCAAAATATTTGATCATATCAACAACTCACACTGCTCAATTAAAATCATTTATCATGAAAACTGTTGGAAGTCTTCCTTCCTACTCCATACAGCTCGTTTTTGATACAACTTACCACGTTACCTATCTGTCTACCTGGATTTGCACCAGTTTCATCAGCATGATCGCGTTAATTTAATCACAACAATTGAATTTTTAATGTGCAGCCAAGGATAAACGTCACAGGGGTTTAAATCACAATATCTAGGAGGATAATCACTTGTATTCCTCCCGATTATTAATCATCAAAAATGTAAATCTTCTAATGTGCGATTGCACCACCTTGTTGAACAAAGCCCTCTTGTAATTTAGCATCATGAAGTTGTTCTATCAAAGATATAAACGATTTCATTTTGATGACGTGCTGCATATGTTCTTCTACAATTATAGGAGGATGAAGATGCTCTGCTCCGCAAATTCTCATATTTTGTGAGTTTAAGGAGCTCGATAGGTAAAACCAAGCTTCGTCCGTAAAGAAAGCTTTCTAAAGAACTTCATTGTTGTTTGCAACGTTATTCAAATACCAGTGACAGAGCCACAATCTTCTATGGTAATCTACTAGTCGTAATTCTTCAACGGATTGGACACGATATGGGTGGCAAACAGCTTGAAGGTGAAGTAAATATTTTTGTGAAGCAAGCACTTAAATTGCCCATGGGTGACAATAACCTCAGGAAAATGTTCTTGAAACTCCTACAGGCATTGTGAAATGAAATATTCCCAAACTCCATTCACTTTGTGTCCATTTCGAAAGTAACTTTCCAAAGGAAAAGCCTATCATTAATCAGGAGTGCATACCATTATTACAAATCCAGAAAAGACTTCGGAAAATTCAGTATCTATAAGAGTGACTTTTATAATAAAGTTTAGAAACAAAAACAGCAACAACAAAGGCTGCACTCAATTCAGCGCGAAGGACAAGAAATTGTTAGGTTAGTTGTTTACGATTGCGTATGGTCCTAGGTTGCAAAAATACAATAATTACAAGGCGTACGAAATAGTTTAGGACGTATAAAATAATATCTCGGCCTCTATTGCGAGCATATTTGCAGAGGAAAAATTATAAACTTAGTAGGTATTTTGATCGTAACATGCATTAGAATATGTGTGAAAAGAAAATAACTCCTTAATGCACGTAGTTTCCTATAAAATATGCCAAAAAAACGAATAGAGTGACTTTCTGTCTTTTTACAATCCCAACCTCGTTTTATTTGCGGATTAACAAGACTGCATATAAAGGCAAAATAGGTAGAAATGTGAGGGAACTCGAGAATGATACTAGTGTTTAGATTAATTAATTATCCCGAAATATATAAAAAAAGGATCAATTAAAATTGCATAAATTAATATGCTAGCGTCTATTTTTAAGTGCTGCTAAAATTTTAAAATCTGAGAATAAAAATGGCCAACTTTGTTTTAGCTGTCGCTTAAAGTGGCATGCATACTCGTACATTCTACTTACTCTTACGGCTCAATAATATCATCATTTTTTAATCCTAAAATTATTGCTGAAGCCAGTTTAGCCACTATACAGTTTACATGCGTGCTTTTTGGTAAAAGTAGTCGTAAACCTACTTTCTCATAGCAGCAACCCACTTTATTTAAAACTGCATTTAGAACCCTTCGTGTATGAGCTGATGGGTGTCCTATTGACCCAGCGGATACCGCACAGCCCACAAAACGTGTATTTGTAATAAACAAAAGGGTTTGCAGCACATTCGTATCCGATACCTAACAATAATAGCAACACGGCAAGATACAGTGCCTAAAAAACGTTTTTACAAACACAAACTGTACAGAAGAGCGGTAAATCTATTGTGTATTCCGTATTTATAGGGGATGTCCCGGACATCTCCCGCAGAGCTATACAAGCAAGTAAACCGTAAACCCCAATGAATACAGGTATTATGGGCGGCATATCGCCACCTATGTATTTCTAAAAGTATTATTGTAATACAGATGTAACGAATTTACTTGGCATACTGCCAATGCCTTTTCGGAATTTTAATAGCAATAATATGAGGCATTACTTAAAATCCAATATACGTCAAGGCGTGAAGTTACTTTTACAATAAATGCATTTGTTAACAAATTTTTATTCCGTTAAAATAACTGCATCAAATTAGAAGTGTTACAATTCAGATAAAAAATACGAGGTAAAGAGCCAATATAAACAATTGCAGCAGAGCTACTCGTTTATCGATTTTCACTGTCTGCTTTTATTCAGCAAATAATTTGCGTTAAATTTTATTTCCATATTGAATATTCTGAGGTGAAAACGTTGAGGAAGTTACAAAAGGTCTTTGGTGATTAGGTTGTGTCGCAAAGAATGTTTACAAGAGGTACATACAAAGACTTTAAAGAAGCAGGGAAAGTGCTGAGGATGACCATCAACGTCCATCAAATCAAAGATCTTGTGGCGTTGACAACTATGAAACAATGATTTCTGTCCATCAAAACGACATGAAACGCACCATTACTGGGGACCAAACGGATCTACACCTGCGACCCTGAACAGACGATCAATCGAGTGAATATCGTGCAAAAGGTGAACTAAGACCAAAAAAACACGCCATTTCACTGAACAGTTATATAAACAGCTATATTTGATTATCATGGCGTAGTGACTTAGAATTTCTTTCAAACGAATAATCTGTTAACAAGGAATAATATTTGAGTTTTATGCGTCGCTTGTTATTTCAAGACCAATATTTTTTTTAAATCGAGAAAAGCATGACACTTTTTCAAATGGCGCCTCCACTGCTTTTTAAAAAGATCATGTTTAAAACAGTTTACGATAAGTCCTAATCTAGTTGAAAATAGTCCTGTTTCGTTAAATTTGGTTGGGCCGTTTAAAATATACATCATCTAGAAGTTTCCAGATAATTTTGCTTTTTAGTGTCGTTCCCATGACAGCCAGAGAAAAAATATTGTTAAGAGACCTTTAGATAATTAAAGAAGAATTCTAAAAAAATCTATTTCCTATTTCTATTTATTTGCGTTTATTTGTAACATGATGTCAAATACGACCCCAAGCGGGAAGCTTAAAAACATCAAACATTTTTAATTAATTTCTATGGTAACTTCTTATACATTTTTTTTCTCACAGCAAAAGCATACAGCCGTCCTGTGCCCTTAATAGTAATAACAAATGTAATGTTAGAAATTTATTGCAATTTATTGTTTAAACCGCTCAAAACATGAAAGATGAGCAATACTTTATGTATTGCAATGAAGATTAACTTGTTAGGAATTCCACGGAATTCTGAGAATTTTTCTAAACTTAAAGAATTTCCAAGTTGTGTTCCAAGGATTAAAAAGGACTTCCGGTGTAAACTATTTCTTCAGCGGTTTATCCCTGGCCAAATAACCTCATATCATTCTGTAATCACCCCATTCACCTGATTTAGTACAGAGTGACTTTTGGCCATTCCCCGAACTCGACGGATTGCATGAAATAAAAGCTGAATCGCCCAAAGCATTTAACGGCATACCAGGACTTTTCAGGCGGTTTCTAGAGCTGAAAAAAAGGTGGATCACTTTGAAAGCGAAGAAATTGATTTGGATGAATAAAAAGATTTTTTTATTTTTTAAAGAAGTTTACCTTATTTTTTGGACGCAATGCTACATTTCTTTAATTTGATAAATAAATATCTATAAGCAATTCACTATTTTCCTTGCAGGCTGTCACAAATAGCATTTTTAAAGTGAAGTAATTGTGTATTCACCTCGAGTTATGAACCTTGTCTGCCTACCCAACATGGAAACCCCGTTATGTAGTCTCGTCGATCTAGTTTTTCCGCATTTCTGTAGAATAGCGTTCTATAAATACGCAAATATAGTAATTTATTAGAAATTCATATCTGCCAGTGTGAGAAACCGGCCGTTTCCAATAAGCGAGTTGTTTACTTTTTAGTTCGCATTGGTACAGTTAATAAGTCAAGACGAGACAGACAAAAGGTATAAATAAGATAATGCTATACGTTCAACCACATTCTTGTGCATAACGCAGCATATTGTTTTATGTAGAGTCAGAAAAACGGACTAATTAGTTTGAAAACAACAATACACTTCGTTAGTATTTGCTGTATTGCTCTTTAATAAAAAAATTTGCACTATTTTTTGCAGGTAAATAGATTTGATCTAGTACAAACTCTAAGGAATAAAGGTAGAAGCGTTTGTCTGCATATATAGGTACCCTCGTGCAAAGCAATATAAAAAGTACAAAATTTTTCTAATTAGGCATGTGTAAGTCCCTATAACTAACACGAATTCAACCGTGGAAGAGCTTCCTCGTTCAGTCCACAGCACGCAAATTACAAGCATTTTTGTAAGTAAAAAAAGTCTAACCAACCGCCAATTTGTTAGGAGACAATAGATGGTTACCAACTAAACAAGCTGTCAAAATAATGGCTTAATTTAATTCGGAGTTAATAATACGAGAAGACAATGATATGTCATACATAACAGTGAGAAAAAACCGTAACCGGACGTAATGGCAGCTTAAACATAGTATTCATTATCCTTGCGTTTACATCGTTTGCACCGACCAAAAAACTAAAATAAGTGTGTTTTGTTACGAGTTCTTAATTGGCCTGAAATTCTTTACAAGGAAATGAACATATATGCTGGTGTGTGAAGGAGCTGAACCAAATTGATGGCTATACAATTTTTGTGCGTATTAAAATCGTATCAATGCGTTTTTGCGTGTTAGGAACGACGTAACTTTGTTTTGAATTAATGGATTAATTATGAGAAAGACAAGAAAGTCAACAAATGTCGGGCAAAAAACCGGGCAAGCACGCAGTGTAAATTATATAGCGTAGTTATAGAAATGAAATTATAATGACAGTTTTACATTGCTGGCTGTTTTTACTTATGGTGCTGTGAAGCTCATAAATTCAACCTAGGCAGACACTTCCAGAGCAGTGAGCATACAAGCCTGTGATACATTGCCTTTGTTAGGGATGCAAATGTAAGGCATACTACTCCGTGATGCGTATTTTTATTGCAACGGTATCTTTGCAATTGTGAATTTGGCGGCACTTGCGTATAAGGAGCTATGGTAACTTGAAGGGAAACCTCATCTTATTTCAACCTCCTACGAAAAAATAGGTTTTTGAAAGTGTTATACGTTATTAACAACTGCTTTAAATGTAACAATCTGAATTTTGTGAAAAAGGTTTTTGTTAAACATTTCCGCTGTCGGTTATTGTTTTACTCTAAACTGCGACTGACGGCCATAGAGAACAACTTTTTTCGCTTTTGCAGAAGTCGTTCTTAAACGTCCAAGAGATAGGCAGCAAAATACACAAGGGGTCGTAACTTCTTAGACTTTTAAAATTAATTTTTTGCATGTTTAGTACTAATTTTCTCCATGAGTAAATTGTTTCGGTTTCAAACATCAGAGTTTATGCATGTATAACACTTGAGTTTGTAAAACAGATGACATCTCTTTCGAACCAAGAAACCCAGTGAGAGTTCAAATGAATTGTATAACCCGTAATCCGTGTTAATTATTTTGAATTCCAATTGTTTAACTCTAGAGTGCCTGTGATGGCAGTTAAAAAGATTAAATTTCATAATTGCTTTGTGTTTAAAAATCCATTTTATTTTGACATGTATAACTTTACTTCCATTTTCTATTATAAACAAGGGGTGGGTTCACACAACGCAAGAGTGTTGTCTAAGTATTATCTATGCAGAATTAATTTGAAGTGCAAATCATTTTAACATTAAATAGGTCAAGTGGATTAGAATGGAGAAGAATCCTTTATCGCAAGACGTAACAAAATAGTGCCAGTTTGTGTAGAATATAGGTATTAAAAATACGAGGAGTAGCTGACAAACCGCAGAGATACCCTTTTTCGAGATAATGTAGGAACAGTTACTTAGACACAGTAGAAACACTCTCGTATATTACATAAAACATGGCAGTATTCGAAAAATTCAGTTTGTTTACCAACTATCAAATATACAAATAATACGTGAAACAGCTTTTACACCTCATAACGGCCGGACTTAGAAGATGCTTAAAGTGATTTCATGCATTTGCAGTATTTAACCGTTTTCAATATTAACATAATTTTGCTTTAACTGCTTTTTGCCTAGTTACTAACGTAGGAATTAGATCAAAATGAACTGTGCTTGCACTTAATAAGTTGTTTATAAAAATAATTGTTGCGGATTACGACAAGTGAATCGTCAAGATAAGTGATTTTATAGCTTTAATTTGCTGCATTCAATATTCCTTTATTTAGCACATACTTAAGTAATAATACAAGAAAGAAGCTGGCGCATCCTTAGGTCGAACTGAAGGTTGAAAATTTTATTACGAATTACAACTTTTAGGAGAACAGTTCAACTTACCAAAAGCCTGCAGTAGATGATTTGGAATAAATGCTAGTATAACTTCTGGAAATGGAAAGCATAATGTATAACGTTAGCATGTTAATTATATTTATAATGTGTGTAATTAGCAATCGACTATCTGCTCCATACTATAATCGTTGTCTGAATATTATAGTATCAGACAACGCTATAACCAAAGCTCCTTGAAAAAACATGGCTTAAAAACCCTACTAAAGGTAATTTTTCAGAAATAACCCCCGAATCAATGCTTTGACATAAATGTTTTCGGTACTCGTGATATTTCTCCTCGTTGCTCAGCTCCGTCACCAAAGTATAGTGTTCTGGATTTTCTTCTTTGAATGTATCCAATAGGAAAAAATAACATCGTCTTCACATCCCACAAGAGCTAAAGGGGAGCTGACTGTTCAAGACTTTCACATCATACCGCGCCMTAMGGGTGAATGCGATGCAGCAAATTAAAACGAAAACGTTTCATCGACAGTAAGCTGCTGCCAACGTCTGTCATCTCGAGGGTATAATTTTTATGGCATATGAATATACAGTAATTACTGTTGACTGAAAAAGAAACAGCTTTTATTTATATACATCTGCTTTTTTTTAATAATACCCGAGGACACTCTGTAGGTAATTCAATAAGTAATTATTTAATAATTTTTCTTGTGGCAAAACAACAGTAAAAATTTCGGCCACCTATATAATGGTACCATTGACTAAAAATTGCTTTGAATTTCAATTTTAATTTAACACAGCTTGTAAATTACATTAAGATAGTTTATTACTTGATGCTGGATCTTCGTCTCCACTAGCAAATGTAAATATCGTAAAAATTATTGTACCGTAGTGCCCAAATGTAAAAAAAAGAAAGAAAAAACTAGAAATAAAGGTTACTTTCCTTTGTGTTGCCTCTTGTTCACTCCATGTTTATTAATAATTACAATGGCAGTTAAAAAGTGTAATAGAAATAAAGGCTTAAAGGCATCGTAACCTGCCACAACTTGGAAATAAGAAGTAAAAATACCACGTTCGCGTGTAATAAATATGTCAGTGCCAACAAGTCAAAACAACATGAAACCTGATATGTGAAAAAATGAAACAGGCTCTAAAAATTAAAATTCCCTTACATAAAAGCTGAAGTTTACATTTTTTGGTATTTATAGAGTCATAATAAGTTGTCAAGACCATAAACTACAGTAAATAATCTGGAAGCTGCGTGCTGCGATGATCGTACATCTACAGCAGCAACGTCGAAAGGACATAAACTTTCCGGCGTTATTTACGCGCACGCGGGTAGCCAAGAAAGGCAAACAACTCATCTTACTACAAACGTAAATTATGCGCTATACCGGCACTCAAGAACTAGTCTAAAGGTCCAACACGAACTCTTATACAGATTCAGCGTCAGCCTGGAGTGCAATATTGCATTACGTTGAAGGTCACATGGAATGATGATAAATAATTTAGCTCTGTACTAACATTTTCTTTACTTGTGTGGAATGTAATAATTTTCGATAACAAGAATAAAATTAAATTATTCGAACAATAGCAGTATTTAACTTTTTCGTTATTAATAGATTTTGTTGTAACAAACTTTCGCAATACATATTATGCTTATACTCTTTTGTTTGCCATATTAAAATACACTCGAAATAGCATTGCTACAAAGTGGAAATAGATGCAATACTATAGCAGTACATTACAGTAACTGAAGTATACAAAAACTGCGTGGGAAACTATGACAATTTATTTGCAGCAAACTTTAAACAAAATCTATGATATATGTATACTATAGTTAGACTAAAGTTTGGAATGACCGGTTTATTTCTGTAAATGTAAACGATTTTTTCCTCATTATTTTTGTTACTTAGCCTACTTTTTATTTTTGTATGTCAAGTATGTTTACTGACGTTCGTGTAAAAGGTATCCCAAAGTCTTGACGTCCAAAATCGGATACAAATGAACCTCAAGCTCCTGATGTCTTAATTAGCATCGTGGATAACTCATCTACATCAAATACCGAACAACATTTTATTTTCTGAACAAAGCCACTGAATGAGTTTGCAAACAGACAAAACTGCCGTTACCGGGTATAGTGAAAATCCTCACCGATGAACAGTATATGCAGCATCCTCAGAAACTATGTAAAAATGTAGGCTGGTATTACTGAGCAAGACATCAGAGGTTCATACTTCATACATGGACATGTAAAACATATATTTATATGAACCTACTGCGTTTCCAACTACAGTAAATATATATCGATAATTTGTAAATGTTACGTCATGCATATTATACATATCAAAATATAAATAATAACATATGAAAAAACAGTGTTACCCACGACTGAAGTGTCGAAATTGGCAGCATACATTCCTATATAGCAACTGTTCCATGATGTTCACAAGATAGTTATTTTTATTACTGCATAGGCAGGCAAAAAAGTCATCATTGTACTCTGCTTTTTTTTAACCTTTTGAACATCACTTTTACAGCGTCAAGCATTTCGTTAAGGATATACCATATACTGGAATGGGGTATTCCATTTAAAATAAGGAATTTTGTTGGGGCGTACCTCCGGTGTATCGCAAATACGGCCAGTTATGAAAATAATTTTAAATTATTCAGTGCGAAATTTTAGACACCGCTCATTTTCTAATCACTAAGTTTCCAACTTATTGCAGAAGTAGGTTCTTGTGGGACTTCTTATCAACAATTTCACTTGTATAAATAAGTGTCTGCATGTTGTTCTTATACGCAGATACGCGCAAATTGTCATATTGAGTGTTTCCTGAAGAATTATTATTAACTGGAAGACGAATATGGTCAAAGGGTATATAATGTGCTTACGAATAAGTATAGCTCGTTTTGACTTTGAAATGCTGCGGTAATAAGTATCCCAGATTAGTGAACTGCGTATCACAGTACGGAATAGGTACTAAATGTATTTCTACAGCAATAAACAACAAAGACAAATGTGTTAATTAGTTAGATACGGGAAGTGGAAGATTGCGTGAATACATAATGCTCTAACGGGCATTGAAGCAGGCATTTTACGCCAATAGAAAAAGGAATTATATTAAAGCTAAACCTAAAATCTATTGATAAATGTAAGACTGATGGGATACGAAATAGCATAATAAATACACATAATATCATTAAGTGGTCTAAACGGAGGTGGGTGAAGAACAAACACTTAACATTTGTCTTTACAGATGTATGATAAGCTGTTGCCAGTAGAGTCGGGAGCTGAATACCAACACTAAGCAACCCACGTAAATTAGCCTGCTTGAAAAGTAGCCTACTTTATTTCTGGGCGCGACGAATGCGTCCATTCATCAAGTCACCGTCAAAAGCTAGAGGTTAGGACAGTTCAGCCCACGTGCATCTCTGCGACGTTTCACTGTCAGTCCTTATAAAAATGTAACCGCTGCACTCCTCTCGACATCCACCATAGATGAACATCAAGATCAAAACAATGTAATTGAGTACTTTGATGTATCTGTTGGTCATTGCATTCATAATCATATGCGGCCATTTGAATTTATCACGTCGTGTTATCGGAGCACCGCTGTCATCAGATAGGGGAGTTATGTAGCTAGATGTTTCCAGCACTGCACCTACAATTTGTTCTATATCAACTTACGCACTATCTTCATATCTTTACTACCCAAGCAGACACCCAACGTCTTGACCGTGGGTGACACCCGCATGCTACCTCACCGTGTAGACGCGAATTGTACGGGAAGCGGCGGTCGTTTCGGAATTTGACGACCGCTTGTTATGAATGGTTATATTTGGCATTATGATATTGCTACAATACACGGAATCCGTATTTAAAGTGCAAAGCAGCATAAAGAAAAACCTCTAAAACAGATAGTTTGGAATGTGCAAAGCATGTCATCTACATCTACCTCATACTCGTAAATCAATTTTTTTATACTGGCTGAAATATTTTAAGGCAGGATATATGTCTATACCATAATTTTCCGTACATATTATTTTTCTTAAGTCGACAATGCACTCAATACTGCAACCTGTTTATAGCAAAAAGCAATGTTTGTTTTATTGTTGCATGACACGGAACTCGGAAAGGTTTGACTTCTTTACATTACAGTCATAATTCAGCACGTCAATAATTAGAAACGCAAATAGAACGCTCCAACAAAGCTTATTTATACGCAATGTAACAATATAAATTGGCTCAAAAAGCAAAGTCTTCAAATTGATTTTTAAAGGTGAGACCCCACTGACGCAGCGATACACACCTGGAAAGATTTTTCGGAATGACTCAATTTTGTATTCCAAATACGAAGTACACCCAACAAGCAAAATTAATTTATAATTTCCAAATAGCAAGGCATATTTGTTTTATTGTTATTTTATTATTGTTCCTCGACGTCTATTTTATTTTATAAGGTATTTCCCTACGAGTATTCAGCTTCAGTACAACAAATTGTTATATAGTTTAGTGTTAGGAACGTTTTCACAGCAAAATTATAAAACAGTGTTAAGCACCGTTTTATACTCATTGTATAAAGGTTTACACAACTTTTTATAGAACATTTTCCCAGAGGAGACAAATTATTTTATAAAGGCTTTAAATATGTGTTATTCAACACTGAATCGTCATCTTGCGAACACCTATAAAACTATTATATTAAGTCTTGATTTGACATGTAAAAAAACAATTTGTTATATAGCAATTTCTTCTGTGATAATCGTGTTTTATAAAGAGGAAGCCATATTATTATCATGATTGTAAGCACATATATGGTCGCCATTGCGTAAAGCTCACTAAAAATTATCTTTTTACAAAAAAGTAATGTACTTAAGTTATGTTTCTAACAAAAATGATTATAAAATGCGGTTTATAATCAGTGCAGATAGATTTAAGATGTCACACGATTAAAAACATTTTTTGTATTTTGTAAATATTTCTTTTAAATTGATAAAATACTTATTATTTTTGAAGCGCTTAAAAATTTTGTACATATATTTGCATATGTTTCACAAAAAATTTTGTTTGGTAGTAGTTTCTTGTGACTACAATTCAATACTACGCATATTTTATGTCATCTGGTACGGTATATATCTCGGTGTGAGGACATGTTTTATTTTACAGAAGAGGAATATGGGTTGCAACTTTACCCAATCGTTAAGAAATAAATCATTCTCCGCCAAATCAGTTAAAATACCGAAATATCCCTTTGAAGATGCTGAATGCAACAGAATTGTCGCATAATAGATAATGTCGTAACTTTTATAAAACTGTTTTATAATATATTGATATAAAACCGTTTTGTAACTGATATTTATACCGCCTCTGTAACTATCTACAAAACTGTTCTATAACACCTACTAAAACCATTATCGGATACTGTATATAACTAAAGTGTTTTATAAAGATGCGCCTTTTTGCATCTTTAAGCATTCTATAAACGTTGTGACAATGTTTACAAGAGTTCCACTGTTTTATAAAAATTGTTTTGTAAACGTTTGCCTGAGCATTATAAAGCTGTAAGTTGCTAGTTGGGCATACATACGTTATATATTATCCCTATATTACTCTTAGATAATTTAATTCATTCACGGTAACGTGCTTTGAGCGAACCGTGTTTCCAGCGAACACGGGCGATGGTCCTACAGGGCAGGCTGCTCCGAGCGAACAAGATTTTTCAGCTCCTAATCCTTATACAGGAAGCGTCAGGTATAGCAACAACCAGGACCTCATAATGCGATTTGTAAATTCTTAAAAAAAAAACAGTTAAATAAGGGCTGTAGTAATTTCCGGAGAAAAATCGGTAGCATTGCTAAAAGAGCAATAAATATAAGTACCTATGCGCATTCTGCATAATATAGGTATAATCAGATACTGGTCATTTCCTACACTATCCCGAATATTTGTATAAGCCCCACCATTTCATCCCTTACCACGACTTTACAAAAATAGTCAAGAACATTTCCTATTCTTAAAGCAAGGGTGAAAAGTATGTTGAGTGGCAGTATGCTTGTTCTCCGTTACGTAGTTTATGCGACAATTGTCGGCCATATGACACCGAATATACTCGTACATTTATTGATACAAAAACTGAAATATAATGCAGCAGGAGTACGGAAATAGCCAAAGCTGAGAAAAGCGTATCCAAGCTAGATAACTAACTAGAAGCAGCTACAAAAATAATTGGAATAGGACGGGAACATATTAAAATTCTTAAGGAATATGACACATCTACAAACATTTGAATAATCGTTTATGTCTTGTAATATTTTTTGTAAAGTGATATATTAAATTTCTTAAACATTAATAGCTTAAAGCTATTAGCTTTGAATTATCTTTTATTTTAACTGCAATTTTTTAGATAATAAATACACCATTATTTATATGTAGATTTGGCTCCATTTTTTTCTAGGGCTAGTCCAAATATCCATTTTTAAATATATTTTTTCCCTAATTTCAAGAGCAAATTTTTGCAAACATTCTTAAACCACTGAATGCATTAATTTTAAAATTAATCATTTTATTGCTTGCAGAAGTATATCATCATAAATATAGTAATAAATAACTTACCCATAGCATGACACAAAGCAAACGTATATTTGTTTTTAGTATTTAAATTTGATTTACGAAGTGACTTTTTGCACGAATACTTGATCATAAATTGGTAAAAATATCGTTGTGCTTTGTATTAAATCGTTTGATTAATAACATACAAATTAAAACGAGAAGACAACTTCAAAAATTATCCATAAATTTTCAATTTCATGTGAGAATTATAGACGGATTTATCGTGTCTTATGGGTCACTATTTTTAATTTTGTTGTGTTATTTAGGTGGAGATTGTCATGTACATAAGACCTGTTTTTATTTATTTATATCCCAATTCAAACTGTGTGTAAATGAAGTAAATGTAATTGACGAGGTAATTAACCAGTTTCTATTTAATAAGTCTGTGACAGTCATTCAATGCATTTCGGTACATTTACATCAATTTTATTAATACGTCCTATTAAAGAATCGCATTTAGCCTGCCATACGGAATTCATATCTCTTGAATTATTTGGTTCGCTTAGAACACAGGTGCGATACGACTACCTGCGCTTGGTTCGCTCGAAGCATGCAAAGTGGTTCGCTCAGAGCACGTTCGCTAAACGCTCGTAGTCTCATTCACAATGCCTTGATTCAAAGTGTCATTTTAATGCAGGTTCCAATTTATACTGCTAGTGATAAACATCATTTTTATTCGGATTAAGTAGTGAGCGTTGAAAACTTCAAGGGAGTCTAATCMATAAACAATCCACAACAACATAATGCATAAATAAACAATTTTATGAATGTTATTTATAGAGGGTGAGTTTCCCTCGATGACTAGTATGGAAATTCGAAAACTAGCTGCACCAGTAGGGAGAACGGTCTGCCATTTTATGTGCGCAATTCAATGTCTTGCCTAGTATTTTAAAGACTTAAAACTTACTATATATTTAGATAAAAATCAATTCAATTTCTAGGAACTTTCGGTGTTAGACCAGATTAGGTGTTGGTGTAACAAAAGATGAAAACAAATAGTTTCTTACTTAAGAGAGTATACAATTATTACATTTAATCCCTATAAATTTATGACCTCGACGTAATATGAACGCACAACCTTCTCCAAATCATTTTATTCTATACATAAGTTTGTGGATAATATAGTATACATGCACTAGTATCTTACGTACGCTAACATTTTTAAAATAAGCATTTGTTTTTATGTAAGCTAGAGGTTAATATATTATTATATTCTGTGATCTGTGGTAACATAAACTCAGTATAATCATTTGGAACATAATAATATCATAGTTATGATCATTAAGTATATTGCATTATCCAATTTTCGATGCCAAGGAAAATGTTTGCATATTCTTTTATACATTTCAAACATCATCCGAATAATTTTTAAGAGTCAAATTAATTGCAAAAAAGCAAAAGTTGTTTGATGAATCCAGCACCAGTATGCGTAAATAGCAGCTTTTTAAAAATTCAATTGGTTGTTTAACTACAGATAGAACACACTGCATTTTACTATGCGCTCTAAAAAAACAATGAAAATCTAAATTAGGTAAATTATTTTTTTTATGTGATTACAGTCAAATGTCTGTTTGCGAAAAACGTAGTTTAAATAAAATAAAACAATGTGTGCGCTAAACAAGCAATTTCTGTAAAAAAATATTTTTTGACGATAAAGGTTCATCAAAATTTAATAAGTACGTATTAAATTTCTTAATCAATAGTACAATATAGGATGTTTTATTAACAAAAAACTTAAGTTATTATAACTATCGCAAAGTAACATGGTATGGTAGAAGGCAGAATGTAGGTAATCGATCAGGAATCACATCGGCATTTTAGAGGATTACAAAATACTGGGTATTGTACTTAATACTTAAACACTGTTCTGTTCAAATATAAGTACATAATCTATAAAATCACTTAAGTACTAAGTACAAGTAATCCAAATGTGCTCGAAGTACCGAAATTAAGTACCTACACTTTAGTACAGCCCTGTTTCAAAAGTAGATTATGGACCGGACTTGCTTAAATGGACGGGAGACAACAATATATCGGTCGCATCTTGAATGTCAACATCCTCGAAAGTTACCCCTAAATAATCAGAATATACAAAATTACCACCCAGTCTCATCTACCTGGACAACTGATGCGCAAAGGTCATATTTGTCAAAAACGTATCTGCGTATGACAGTGCCTCAAAAAATACTGTGAGAAAGTCAAGCCGAATACAAGGAGAAATACGTAATAAAAATATCTAGATAACATCTTTCGAAATGATGGTAATAAAATTCTTGGAATAGCTATGGGTAGGTATCGCATGGAAACAATAAAAATTCCATATCAAATTCACGAAGAAGTCACACACCGTGGCAACAGGCGAGATGGTTTGGCCAAGCACAGGCGGAGATATGAAATTCAATACTTGTAGTTTTATAAGCAGTCCGAGAAAGAGAACGGTAGTAATTAGAAAAGCACATTAGTTATGTTTATGACTACCATAAAACTGGTATTTGTATTCGTGAAGCGCCACGATCCGCAGGAGGCCGGACTTACAGAAGTTCTCGGATACGTGATAACACGCTACTAAAATATAGAAAATGTTAACTTGGCATGGCTCGGTTTTTATCTCGAGTTCACATCCTACTGAGTCAAACATCAAATCATAAAAATAATGTGCTGGACAAGACACAGGTTTCATTACTTCAGCGATGTGGGGAACATTCAAGGAACGTTTATATTAACAATTACGAATTCTTCAGTTCCTTGGGATAACGTATACTCGTAAATGTCGCACACCTTCCGTATAATCCAGAATAACATTTTTTGTATTTCACATCAGATACAATACCTGGTAGCTTCATATTTCTGTGATAATTACGTAATGTAGTTCATACGGTAAATTACGTCATACAATTTTAAACAGTAGCGGTAAAATACACAGATTGACACAATGAGCTCATATTTCCTCAGATAATAATTTAAAATAAATATTTAAGTGAACACAAGAACGGACTACTGGCAATAACGATAGACACAAACTTCTTAAAATGTACCTACTTATTTAATCCAAACATTAACAGTAGAAATCCTACAAAAGTAACTTTGAATGACTATTCAATTTTATTACTCAGAAGAGCAGGTAATTCATGTACTTTATTTTTATTTTAGAGACAACCTTACATAATATTGTTTCAGCATTTCAGTGGAAGCTTTGACACTGATGAAAGTAAGAAATTAGGATGGCAATGCCATCTGTCAGCATTACACTGACATGATGACAAAGCCACCTAGCTGCCTTAACGGGAACTACTTCCTAAAGGAAGTGACCTGTAGCCTGACAAATTGGCATGCAACTGCATACTTCAATTTGACAGAAGGCCCCCACGGCACTTTTATCTGCAGTTAGTTGAGGTGTAGACAGCACAGCATAGACATGCATTTTGACACTGATAATACACAAATTCGTACGCATAGCGGAAAGTGTTATGTTGCTGATTATGAAGTTGCCCCATTTTCGTTGTAACTGTAAGTTATCTACATTAATGCTAGAGGGCTGCATTCCTGACATTAGCTTAAGTTCTTGTGTATCATCGCCATTCTTACTCACAATAAAAACAACAAAATAAAAAAGTGCAAATGCAACTCCCTACTATTGTATAACAAAGTAGGTAATCCCCATTTGTCCAACGGCCATGTGGCAGAAGACAACGGAATGTGTCAAAGCTCTGTCCTGAAATATTTGAAACTGGAAAAATTGCACCAGCCGTATAAAATAGCTTAGGCCCATGAACAAAACTGACCGCAGATTACAGTTTTGCAACACTATGTTCCAGTGCCTAAATGAAGACTATTGGGGTTATAAATTAGCATTACTTTCTCATTGTAGGTAACCGTTATACTATATCCATTTTTCTTTGTAGGCGCGTTGGCAATTGAAATATGCCCTGAATTATTATTTAAGAATAATAACAATTAGTCCCCGCAATTGCAGTGCTGTACCTAGATGTACGATTAGTTCCAGATCTGGCCAAATATCACGGTATTGGTATATCTTTCTGCAAGGATAGTTCGCGGCGATTTAAGTCAAGTATTTGCTAACCAATGAATTGGTCGTATAGGGGAACTAGCGAAGACCTTCCTAGAACTCTTGATCTCAGCCCCTTAGATACTTCTTATGGAAATATTTTTAAGCAGTCTACTTCAGTACATCAAATACCTATACCATAATCGAACTAGAGGACAGAATTGGGCAATCTTGTCGGCAATTCTAAGTTACCATTTATAAAGAATATAATAATTATAAGTATGCGATACGTGTATTCAATAAATGTATTCGATAGAAGTGTTTTACACATGTATTAAATATATGCATCTGTTGATGTTGATTTCAATACATTTTGTATTTTTTCGATATTACATGATTGATCCATAAATCTCTTTAGAATGTTCGTTATTAAGTAGAAAATTATCCATTGTACTTCAAAACTAAAATGTTTGATTCGCCAGATAACCTTTAAATAGACTTGTACAAATAATGTCAATTGCGGAAAAGTGACATTTAAAGAAATAAAAAGTAGACGTATTAGAGAATATTGTGATTATCCTTGTAAAATGATTAATTGAATTTATTCCATACCTTACATTGAGCAAAAAATTGAACCCAGGTATGGCCAAATAGAAGGATAAATAATATGTACTAACTATATTAGGTATGTAGTATATGTGATTTATTTTATACATACATTTTTGGGGGAATATTTACCTTGCCGGAACGGTAAGCGTTTAGTTTTGTAAATGAACAGATCTTTAGTTTTTAAGTATAAGAAAGCAACAATTGCTTTTTGTTTAAATTCAAAAACATTTCAAATTGACTTAGTCAATTGGTAAAAGTATTTATCAATTCATATTAAATCGAAACCTACAAGTGATATACACAATACAAACCGAAAATGCTTGGTTCATTCTTTACGTTTGCGGACAGAACCAAAATGCAAGACGTTCATACTTATTTGACTATTTCAAATCTTCCCAGTAAATGACGAACGATTTCTGGTTAATCTTAATTACTGGTTTGTTGAGGTCAATATTCGCATAGTTTAGATTACCGAAACAAATTATTAGAATAGTTCTTAATCACACAATACTTTTTGTAATAAAGCGCTTCCTTTAATTAATAATGAGCACCATCATAAACTATTGGTCTAGTATGTATAGGTTGTACGAGACAGAAGTGAGCGCTTATTTCTATAGTACACCTAGCCAGTTTTTTAAACTCGTTATAAGTCCCAATGAGGCCCTAGAAATTTCTAAAATAAACACAGTTCTGTTATACACTGTTCTATACCTGCTCACGGTCTTTAAAATACTTCTTATTTACATCTAAACCACCAAAGCAACTGTTTATCACTTTGAGCCAATACCTACAAATATCTTACGATAACGATTCCGGACCTTGATCGTAAACATTGCTAATTCAGTTTTTGAACCATAACGAACTCACCAAACTGTCAGCAAACTCAAGAATACTATATGAGGCAAACAAATTCTGCATGTATTAATGACGGTCATTTATAGACATATTATAGATAATATTTAGAAATAAGAAACTGTTTAAAAATATGTAAACAGCATCACAAAAACTAATTAATAGTTATATAAAAAATCTCGCAGAATACTAATACCTATATAAATTACTTGTATTACATTTTTCGCCAGACATACATAACGCATCTGAAAAGGCAAGATGCTAAATTTAAAACACAAAAACACTTTTAAGATTATCCTTATGCGACGCACTCATAAAATTATGTAAATAAAATTTACAACATTTTTATGCTACACTGGCTAGCACGAAGAGTAATTCTTCGTTTATTGGAGATTCTAGCAAAAACAGAAATAACCTATGCCTCGACCTACTGAACAGATATAGGTAAGCACTTTTGGTTAATACAAGTTTATAAACACATACCTACAAGTATATATTTCGTGCTTATAGTTACGATAAGGCTAACTATATTATTGTATAAAAGATATAGGTAGCACAAATACCTGTAAATAGTAACTGTCGCGTAATTAGTGTGTGAGTTATTAATATTACTTGATTTATTAAATCGCCTAATGCTATTTCACAAAAATTTACAAGACAACCGTATTAAACAAGACACATTTTTATCAAATGATAAGCAGTAAGGTAACAGAAGCACATTTGGGAGCTGTGGGGTGACATTGATCTGCAAGCTTCAGTACTATTGCCATCGCTGTGCATATTGTAGCTTGGCAGCAGTTATAAAAAGGCGGCACAAAGAATTCAGAAATCAACCCGCCCGCGTTGCGTGAATCATTTATAGAAGCCCTGTATATAAAAAATTAATAACACGAGATTAAAATAATAACAAAATAAAAGTATATAAATTTGACTGCACAAAGCACCTAACTCACCACCGTTAGAAAACTAGACATTTCTAGTTTACTATTTATTTACGCAGTACTATTTTCCAAAATATTCCCGAAATAGGATACTACACAGTTCAAGTGTAGATATAGGTACATTATTTACATGGCGTATTCTACGCGCATATCACTGTTTGCAAGCCTGGATTATTCTTAGCAGACAGAATTCACTCAAGCTGCTAGAAAATCTGTAATTGGTACTAGGGTTAATAAAAATTAAATGCCGTTCCTTGGTAAGCGCAGCACTGAGAATGACTAGGCATTGAAAATGTTTCATAAAAGAATCAAAAAATTTGAGAATAACTGACAGTGCCTTTTGCCATGGGATTTCTGTATGAACTCTCAACCATATTATAACTCATGATCGCGTATTTCTTTTTTTTTGTGTGTTCATTATGGTCGTGGACAAGTTTTCATCAAAAGAAAATTCAGAATTTATGGGAAGTTAGAAAAATCTAAATTTTTATGTGCACTTTGGATCATAATTGATGATATTTTTATTTTTAAATGAATTGTGATTTTGCTGTAGGTTCATCGCAATCGTTTCAAGAAGTGAATCAAACTCGTGGATTTATCTCAAACAAATTTACAGATTTTCCCATGAAATAAATGCAAATGACACACCCCAAGATTCACTTTGATTTCATTAAATTGTGACTTAAATTTTTGAATAGAACCACATAATTCCAAGTCGAACACATCCCACGCACATCACACATTTCCAACATTTTAGCTGCATTTTCGCATGTAAAATTTCCAATTGGTATAAATACATGAAAGTACTCCATAACAAAATGCCCCAATAATTCAATATCCATGGTCACAAACGTTAATAACCATTTCCAGTGGCTTCTCACATATTCAGAAGACAATCACATATAAATTTATTTAGATTTGGATCGGGCAACGTCAGCTAATTGTTAACAAATTAAATAACAAAAATAATTGTTCAAAACAATACGTACTTATACAATATAAAATACTGCACATTGCACACCACGCAACAAAAAGTATACAATCCGCAAAAGAACAAGGAAAGAGAAGGCTAAATTTTTGTTTTACCGTTTGGCATACTTTGCAGCAAATTCATTAATAACACCTTAATAAAAGTATATAAGCAAAACCAGTTCTATGCCGTGTTGTCTACACTAGACCTAAACTGCACTGATGAGCTGTAATGACAGCGAAATAGTACTATCTGCAGTTGGTTGAGGTGTAGACAGCACAGTATAGACATGCATTTTAACACCTTAATAAGTTAATTTTCTTGCTAAAATAAATTCGGCAGAGAAAATGGCTAAGGAGGTAAAACTTTCTTGGCTGATGTTAGATCTCAAATATTTTTTTATTATTTTGATTTGTGAGAAAGATCTTTCTCCAGATGCGACAATAGATCAAAATATTTTTTGACACGCAATCAGACACCAGAAGAAGCTGTCTTTCAGGTTTTGGGTTTAGTAAAGATAATAATATATATTTTTACAGTCCATCAGGACCATAACGAAATATAATCAGTAGTCTGCAAGTCAGCAGTCGTCAGAGAATATGTACATATGTGGTTTTTCTTTTTTTTCAAACGTTCTCGTATACTGAGTACCGTCTAAAAAAAAATTTTGGAGTTTTTAAAATTAGTCAATGACACCGCGAGGCTTATGAAGGTGGCGGGCCTTGTGCGTTCGCACCGCTGGCAGCTCCTTCAGGCCTGCTCTGATTGGTACATTGTTTCCCAAACAACAATTTCGATAAAGCAAATTTTAAATGCGCAAATTATTAATTTTAATAAACAAATCTATTGATTCTAATCTTATACAGAAAATCCATGTAGTGCCTGTCGGTATGTACTGAATGTATATCTACTATATATCCAGTAACCTTTATATACTTTCCTAACGCCACGTAACTTTATCTGATTGTCTCGTTGAACGGAAGATTCTTATTAAATAAACTCCAAATATATCTAAACCAAAGCTTCTTTCTGTTTCGATTTTTATTTAGGTTCGTGAATGATGGATCAATCATCATACCAAACTTATTTTTAGTATTGGATATACATATTTTCCAATTAACATATTATTTTCTTGTTCACCTTTTTCGTCCATTCTTAAAATTTTTATAATATTTAGGTTCTCGGGAACAGTACAAAATAGGCTCAAAACATTATTTGCGAGTTATTATAATTGCCGACGTTTCGTTACAATTCGTAACTTTTTCAAGGCTGTGGAGCAACAAACACATATTAAACATTGTACAATGTGGACTTAAGCTAAAGATACCTTATAATAAGTCAATCTGACACTTTTGACGACTTATTATAAGGTAACTTTAGCTTAAGTCCACATTGTACAATGTTTAATATGTGTTTGTTGCTCCACAGCCTTGAAAAAGTTACGAATTGTAACGAAACGTCGGCAATTATAATAACTCGCAAATAATGTTTTGAGCCTATTTTGTCCTCTCCCCGACAACCTAAATATTATAAATATTATTTTCTGTTTGCAAACCTTCCAAATTTTTGTAACAGGAGGTTTATGCTATACTGTGTATCAAAAGTTAAAACAATTCAGTAATGATTTCGTCGTTTCGCAGCGCTATATTTTGTGTCCCGTGCAGCCTGAACTAATTTATCAGTGTCGTCTTGCTCTGGAGCTTTTTGTCAAGATCGCGAGCGTGTTTTTTTCGATTTGTTGAAAATTATATTTATGACAATAGTTGAATCAGTGCCCTCTCAAATAGCTTATGCTGTTAATAACACATACAATGATCACTGATTACCAATTTTACAGGCAAGCTCCATTTTAGTATTTCAGAAACAGAGTTCACGTAAACTTTCTGCCATCATGAGAAAGTAATATCGTATTCAATGGAAAATCATATCAAGCACCAAACTTACTAGTAATAATGATTCTTGAAGTTAAGTCGATAACTCGATAAGTCTATCTGTATGAACACTTCACTCGAATATGAAATACTTAGGGTTAAAACTTCATTCGACTAGTTTGATGAATTCGCCCGAAAATCTGGTAGTAGTGCCGACAGACTGCAAAACGGTATACGCAAACGACAATATTACATTGTTGCAATGGCACAACTCGCTGAATACGTTAAAGTTTGAATTAAATCAATCTAATTCTATTCAATCCATATGTGTTCCGGTTTAGAGCATCTTCTCCAACTGCGGCTTCTGAAACATGGTGTCTGCGCCATTTTAAAACAATTCTGCCATTGTATTCCCCTACAAAAAAGCTAGGTAAAACAAAGAAATCGTTCCTATTATACAACGAGAAAGCGAACGACATATATTCCGCCGGTCGAAGTGGTCCCACAGATCACTGCTTCGTGTACCGCTGTCCAGGCCTACTTAACCGTAACCGTTGTGGTGCTGCCCCCTTGCGTGGCCGCCGCAGMCAATGCCCTATTGTATGCTGCAAGACCAATCTGCATAATCAGGCTGCACAGCTACGCTGCCGTTGCGGTATATTTATTACGAAGCTTCCCAAAGGTCCTCTCCTTGCGAACACATAGCGATAACGTGGATGTAATCTTGATCGAACTACTCCAAACTCTAGTTCCGCTCATGTATATTCGTCAGTACAATCGCGGGGCAGAAAACGTTTCTAGGTTCTTGACATGCAATGGGTTTTAAGCATTCTTCAGAAAACCAAGCTTAATAAAACAATTACTCACTGAAAAATTTCAAAATTTCCTAGAGCCAGCATGTGGTTCAGAGAGCTTTTTTCTGGAATAGGTAAAGTATTTTCAGTACATCGTAGTACTATTTGTAAAGGTGTATACCCCGCAATAAATAATTGTTTTCATCTCTCAAAAACAGAGAGGTTCTAATTTTAACAAGGTATTTTAATGAAAAAGAGTCACCCTCGATTTTATTTCCGAGGGTAATTTTCCAGAAACTGTTCAATAGATACCAATAGTCTCTGGAGCAGGCCTGGCGACAGAAGTATAGTGCGCGCCAGGAAAGAAGTCGCACCTTAGGAACACCGTCCACAATTTTAACGGTGCGAACAGCATGGGTGGGCCGAGTTAATTAATTTATTGGCCGCACCAGCCTGAAATTGCGACAATGAATAATTTCGTCCCCACCACGTCCGCCTTCTTTCGTGGCGTGCACATTATTGAAGCCTGTTTATTTGATTCCCATATTTTAATCCTAGAGATTTTACTAGGTTCTTCAAACTTGATATCCTGCTATCGTAAGAAATCTTAATTCCAAATTAAATTTTAAAGAGTTCTTTGTCACTGGCAAATTGGCTTTGTGCAGCTCATAGATTTATTGTCTTGTTGGAAATTGGACCTCTTTTGGTTATTTATTATCTTCTTAAAAGATGGTGTAGACCTTTCGTTATTAATTTCTTGTTTATTAGTTTTTTAGGAAATACAAAGAGCCTTAGCACTACATTTCACATAAGATTGCATAAGAATTATAGGCCCCAAATTTTTTTTTACGCCTTTCATTAAAGAAATAACTTTAATTACCAAGTCACGACTTTTTATGTCCAACATAGCCATTTTAACAAGTCTTAACGCAAGAAAATCACTTTCTTACACTACTAAATATAACCGCGTTGTTTTGACTCAAGGATCAACAGAAGACTGAAATCCTTCGTACAATTACAGTGGTTAAATGTACATAATAAATAATACGTAATTCATTTAAATTTCACTTACTAATCCTACATTGTCCAAAAAAGATTTAAGCAATTGTTATTAATGTTTTGGCAAACGCAAACCGTTCACATAAATTACGTGGAATTTGACCGCAAGTAACAATCTGTGCAGTTTTACTATTTGTATTCTACGATATTCAATATCAATAATTTGTTATTCATGTAGCTAACAACGAATTATCCAATACACCTCTTAGTGGATAAGTATGGATCTATAATTTATTTACAAATTGGTAAATGCAATTCTATTATATCGTACTTAAATATCACTTCTACTTTCGTTTGAGAAGCCCTAGTTTCTTCTGGACGTAGATCACATCCCTTGGTCCATTTAATTTACCACATCTTGAATTAGTATTTAGTATATATCGTACTGTTTCTTCCGTGTGCTGAATGAATGAGAATGTATATGATAGAGACACGTTTTACGGTCATTTACAAAATCTTTGACAGGATAAATTTTGTCCTTTAAAAATTCGCTTGACGTATGGATTAAGTGAAAACGATTTTGATAAATTACTGGAATTCTGGGAAACGTTAACGCAACATATCAACAATAATCCGCGTTTCCTTTGCCATGTTTGCTTTTCAAAACAGACTACTTGTTTCTTAAAAGTTCAAGTTCATCAGCATAACTGCAGATACTGGAGCGATGTTATTCCTCAGTGTATATGGGATGTATGGAACATTAGGTGATCATATCGTAGGTTTTATTTTTCTTGATGATACTCTCAACGGCCAGCTTTATTTCCATATAACTAATTTATCCCCGTATCATTGACATAATGGGACAAGATGACGAGTTTAATGAAAATGAACTAGTTTTTCGGCAGCACGGAACACTTCTTCATTATGTTACTCCTGTCAGACAATTCATCGATGAAAATTTCCAAGGGCATTAGATTTCATGGAAAAGACCTATTAAATGACCAGCTAAGTCTCCAGATCTTACATCCCTAGATTTTTCCTTTGGTAACAATTACAGTCGAAGGTTTTTGAAACTAGGGGGAATTATGCCAAACTGTGTTTGAGAGTTAGCTGTTGACCCCACAGATTTATCAGGCAAGCATTTGAGACGCGACTCAACCTTGACATAGAAGTTGGTGAAGCCATTTTGAAAATTTAATTGGTTGAAACTTGACGTAAATTTACAAAAAAAAACTTATGATAACATTTCTTTTACAAAAAATGATCGTTTTTCGTTCTACGCATTTTCAAAGACTTTCAAAACCAGCGTAGGGCTGCGCGAGGGGTAGAGGATTGTTCTGACAACTTTGAATTTTACATCAGAAGATGTTCCCCTCCTAAATAATATCGACCTGTTTCAGAATTTTTCTCGTTTTCATTGAGACACTTTGAAAGTCACCATTTTTTTCCTAAAAACTTTCAGCTTAGGGTTACAAACCCTTAAGATAAAAATGTATGAACAGAATTAAGAGGAAAAGGGTGTCAGTTTTTTTATTGAGCTCAAGACATTTCGTATCGTTTTACGCCATTCTTAGTGGTAAAAAATTGGTCACCAAGATCTTCGAGGTTATTAAGTATGGCGAATTTGCTTTCGATTTCTATTGGCTCACTACTTCAAGGTGAAGGTCATCTTAATCCAAAGCATTTATAGGGCAAGAATGTTTAAAACTTTTCTCGTAAAAATGCCTAGAAACGGTGAGACCTAATAGTTTTTAACAATCCTTATCAGAATTCGTTCGACGAATAGTTTAATACGTTTTAGATATTTAACGTCGCTTTTTTTGCCTTATGGCCCTATATATAATTTCCCCAGTTTCCTTAAAAAAAACAAGCATCGCAAATAAGCTGTTCACCAATAAGTACATAACAAATATAGTTGGAAAAAAAGTCGCAGTACATATTTTTTATACACATACTTCTTTCGCTGTTTTTGGTCTTTCTAATCGTGTTCCTGGTACAAACTTTTTCTCTTTCATAGATGATACAAATTTGTACACAATTATAGTGATGTTTCATGCGAAGTGCAGCAATTTGTATTTGGAATTTTTGCTAACATCATCTTCAAATAAGGGCAGTGCGCCTTAGGTCATTAACATTTGCTTACCTACTGCAAGACAGTGAAATCGTTGTTACCTTTTCATATCATCCGCACGTATTCTCTTTCATTTCTTCGTCTATATTTATTCCAGACATTCGAACCACTGTTTATTTCGTTTCGACTTTCGTTCGAGTTCAGCTATAAAAATGTACCACATGTATAGGTTTAGGTTTCGTTTCAATTTGTACAAGCATTTTTTTCTACCTTGTGACAAGTAAGGTACAGACTGGAATGTAATATTGTATTAATCGAGGTATTACCACTAACAGGTGTTTGACACATTCTGAGTCGAAATAAACCTACATTTATGTGAGTTGAGTTCCAGTTATCGTTCCACCAAAATGACGGCTTTTCTGGTTTTCAGTTGAGACTCTGTTCGAAGCTCGAATTTATTAATCACGTTCGTTTCCATTTTCTTCTTATGATTTAGTACCAATGAGTTTACCTTGGGGTTTTAACTGTCATAGGTGAACCCGATATTAGGTATACAATCTTCTAGAAGAAATTTAAGAACGCTACCTGATTGAGGTCGGGAATTGACACGGGATAAATAGTACTTTCTGATAGTGACGTTTCCCACACTAATGGTGGAAAATGGTTTCCACATCGATACACTAAAGAGCAAGACATGAAACGTAAAATAACGCGGTGATCCATCTGTACTGAATGTTAGGTTTATTTGCAGCCGCTACGTTAACTGACCTAAGGGATGAACGTCTTCATTGATTCGTACAAAACTGCAGATGATTTTTACAAACGCTCTACAAATTTTCAGAGTAGCCTTAGTTTGCACTAATGTATGCTTCGGGTCTGTAAGCGACAAACGAGTAATGAGTTAATGCAATTAAGTGCATGCGATTGCCATCTGTCGGTCATACAGGAGCCTACCTGACGGTAATACCGCAGATGATTGTTCTCTAACAGTAGGTACCCTTACATTTATGTGCATCACCATTACCCGCTAATTTGCATAGCGATTAAAAAAATCTGGACATGTGTTGGCGAGGCTGTTGTTGGTGTTGCAAAAATTTACTTGGAGTATATATTTGCAACTTCCGACAATACAGCCCATGCACATTAAAAATTTTAACATGTGCCTAACTGAGAAACATTATAATAAGGCAAATCCTGCAAGCATTACGTAGGCACATACTTCACTACCTTCTACTAACGAGCGCATTGTTTTGGTTAAGCTAATAAGTAAGCGCGACACGATTTGGCACCAAATTATGTTTAAAAACCGTAGCAAATAAACGCTCATGTCACCAAAACAGCTCACACGACGTACCGGAATTAAACATACGGTAATTTGACACCGTGGTACCATTATTTCCGCTTGCATGGCACCCAGGTTCTCAATTATCATGATAGTGTTTCCCAGAAAGGAGCCGGAAAAAGGTAAAAGATGCGATTAAGGCGATCATCTGTAATGTCAGATGTAATTATAAAAATCACGTTAACTACAGGTGCACTTCTAACATGTTCGTTTAACTAAGTACACAATTTGATAGGGTCAAAGTTAACTGCAATCCAATAACACTTTGTACCTGAAAGGTATTACATTAACGTGGAAGTACAAATAAGGAACTAAAGAAATTCATTTCGGTATCCTATTTCTAACTAAGATAATGGAACAAATGCCTAGCCCCTACTGTATAAATGACTATAGAGGGAGATGTGTAACACAAGGATTTCTGAAATTAGAGCGCAGACATGAGGAAGGTTAAATGGGGACAGTTTTGCAGTTTTGGAGCCTAATTTCATGCATTTTTTAGATTTTTTTAAATATTTGTGGCTAACGTCGCCATTTTTAACTTTACATAGAGTAAATACAAAATTTGAGGGAAATGATGTTCCCGATCAGATTTTGTAAACAAGCTGTTAACTTCGATATACGACATAAACTTCTTTTAATGCAAAGCTAAACTTAACGTAAAGCTAAATATTATTATTGCAAAAGTGTAAGTAATAGTTATGTCAATTTTTTTTGCTGATTCTAATCAAGGGATGAAATACTTAAATATTTTGGTCTTAGATTATGCAAAAGAATACATTTCAAACACATTTGACTTTATCGAGATCGAGGAAGACATGGAACTGGTTCGTTTCTTACAAACCAGGAGTAGCGAAAGGCTTTATTTAAATAATTTCGCCCATCACTCATGATATAAGGGGGTGCATCGACTAGTTGCTGGAGGAAACTGGGAAAGTGTGCATACCAGTTAAAGACTCATAAGAAGTATATGCGGATCAAGAACTATTGATCATATACATACCAAACATTAAACCCGGATTTGAATTGGGGCCTCCGTTGTTCAACTTGACGAAGCTTTGTCTCCACCCAGAGATGTTCGTTATGCCTGTTCAACATACTGCAATTTGTAAACAGTATTTCATGACGCCAAAGAAATTGTGGATCGGCTGAACACATGCGACTCTCTTAGTTACCAGCATGCAGCCAGTGATAATTTGTATGGATAAACTGCGTTATTTTTTATACCGTTAAACAATGCGCTGCGAAGGTCCTATTTCTGAAGCAATAGCTTGCGTTGTTGGAACCGATGGATTTTGAAACAGAAACGCCCCAGCTAACACATTTCTTTCTGCAAATTAATTTATTTCAGTTGAAGTGTCCTATGGTTTACTGAAGAAGCCAGAATTTCCCAAAAGTATCATTCAAAATTTCTTTGTGTAGTTTGGGCTTGGGCAGCGTTTAAATTGTATCTAGGCTATAACACTCAACAATATAGCGCTTTTTATTAAATGTCAAAGTATAGAGACCTGTAATTGTTATATTTAATTCATTTGTTTCCATTTGTCCCTGGCTAACTACATTAAAATCAGAATAAACTAAAATGGTCAGTACCCTTACATTTTTAAATATCCATATCCACATTTTTTTATCATGCTTATATCATAAATCGATTATGCCAGCTTATATACTTGCAAAATGACGTTATCTGATTGGGGTACGTGTATACATAAGTATAGGTAGTAGGTACGTGACCACTAAACTGCTTCTTGGACATGGAAATGACAAATTTGGCACTGCTGATATGTATAAACCATTCTAAATCAATATTCTGTACTAGCCTATTAAAAGAAGGCAAAAAAGGTTAAAAAACTAAAATGACTGACCTTAACAAAAATGCGACTTCTGCTTTGCTGAATATAAGGGTTTCCCTTAAACCTAAATATATATACATATATATACATGTTTTATAACAAAAGCAATTTTCTGACAAAAAAACACTTAATTAGCGCGAGCGTTTCAGAAAAAATATCGAAACTGACAGTACCTACTACAATATTTCCTTGTAATTGTTGGACACTCTGACCGATGAAAGTCTTGAAACATTTGACATCACATAATTCCGTTCCACGGGAAACATCTTTATAGCAACTGAAGCATCGTAGATGATAAATGAGTGTAAAACTGAGCAATTAATTCGAGGCTAAAAAAATATTCTAGCGATAATTAAAAATGCCCATGTATGAAGTGGATATGTAGATCATATTAATATTCTTGTATGCAGGTGCACTTCAAGCAATTTCCTATAGCTGCGTGCATGCACGAACCAAAAAAGTTGTGGCGATATAAATATTTATTGGATGTTGGGCTGTAACTCATATAAAGTACTCTTGCACGATCGAGTTGAAGGTAAAAATGGCAAAAATGGTTTGAAATAAAAGCCGCTATGTCGCCGAGGCGCATAGTTGAAGTTGTGCACGTGGACTCCCTCAAAACACGCAAATAACAACTTAAATTGCAGGTGAGTAAACTGGATTTTTGAGCGTTATTTACATAATTATTTCGTAAATTACAAAAAGCATGTGAGTCTGTCGCATATTTTCAGTGCAAAACACCTGCGTTATTTTCGAACCAATTATGCTCAATTACGTACGGGTAATAAACGGCTTTCTCTAAGTGGACACAAGTTGCACTGCTTTGCGATGATGTTAAGAAAATGTAGAACGTTAGTTTGTTCTCTGCTGTCATAATAGCCGTATGTCATCATCGCAATCTTACGTCTACTTTCCCAATTCCAACTGCTGTTACACACAAGGACTTTGCCGGATACGTAATAATGGAACGTGCACATCTAGGAGCAAAATTATTTTTTCCTTTAAATATATTAGGGATTATGTATGGAATTTCCTAACGCAAGTAAATAAATGTTATCACATTTACAATTCACCTATTATGAAGAGGTTTAATGAACGTGTTGGTAAGATAAAGAGAGCAAAAAAAAACCTCAGTCCAAGAATATTTGATCTGATAATGAAATATATATATTTAAACACAAGTATACTGTTTTTGTGATCTACGAGTCTAAACTCCTTTAACTCGCTATTAAAATAATTCTTAGTAAGAAAAGTGAACTAAATTGAACATACCTACATGCTGAAGAAGTTGAAACAGATAAATAGGTAATTTGTACTATTTAATCGAATATCTGTCTTCTCATTATAAGACAACCCTCGTGCTACTTTATGTGAATTTTTCAAGATATCTGAGCATGAGAAGGAGATGAAATTTGATATGATTAAATTATACAGAAGTATGTCACTTTAGGCATACCATCTGCTTTTATACTTGGTTTGAATATAGAAAGTGGTATGAATAATTCTCAGGTACAAGTACATAAAATGTTTGTAATCTTACAACTTGTACATTTTATCATTTCACAATATAAACAACAAGCGATTCATGTTCTAGATCATTGTGAACATCTATTCTGCATTGAAGAATCCAAACCACCCCGATAACCTGGCACAAGAAAAAAATTAGTCTACTTCCGTTTTACCGCCGCTGCAACATCATATGCTAACGACAAGCTGTTTTATGATGTATTTAACATAATTCACATGTCACCAGCACCTATTTCAGTGTATTTGCCAAGAGAACGCCTATAATTAATTTCAAATTGCATCATTGCTTATTTTTAAGAGTTATTCAATGAAATGTAAATTTTCAGAAATAAATCACACGTTAATCTGATAAAAGCAATTTCAAGTTGTAATACGATTTTAGAAAGGATTATTAATTTTAATATTTAGTAAAAACCCGTTGGAATTACAAGGACTGACGGCCTTCTAGAGACCGGATCATTAATAATAAATATTATACACAGATGTTTCCTCTACGTATGTTAAAATATCCTACAAGCGTATTATCTTACAAGTGAATTGGTCTGCCAACCCAATCGCCACTTTCTTTGTTGATACGTACACAAAACGTCTTTGTTGGAAAAGAAGAAATATGTTTACGCAAAATCACACCGTCAGTTAATGTTTACGAAATGTGATTAAGATTCAAGACCAATAAATACATAAATACGCCATTTGCAGTATAACAGCATTAAATGGTACTGACTTAAACAGACATGTTGTGACTATATATTCAAAAGAGATCTTTCTCAATAGTAGATAATAAAAAAATAGCTTTTTCCACTATTCTATAAAAACGCGATAAAAAGATTATCAGCTACCAATAAATCTAAGTTGTATCTTTCACAATAATAATAATAATAATACCACATTAATTTAATACAGATAGGTAACAAGAACGCGCACAACTTAGCAACTACTCAACGCACTTGATCAGAAAGCAGAAAACGAGTAACTACCGCGAATGACAGACAGTTTCTTTTGCGGAATACTGAAAATACAGAAGCCAGCGATACACGACACACAAAACAGCCAATTATAAAACAGGGACGTAGTCATGCACAGGCACCGATGTGTATTCTTGGCACAACTAGCGATAAGTTGCAAATCTTCTGTGCAACGAGAGCTTCTTTTTAGTCGTTTTCGCAGTCTCATTCAGTCGCTATTGACAACCGCGTTCAATGGATTCTTAAGTGTGGTCATGCGCGACGAAGTATATTTATTACACAATTTTCTTACCTTAATCGGACGCACGTCTGCCAGGCGTTCTTAAATCTATTATTCAGTATGCCTACGCGAGACCACAAAAATTATAAATCCGGCATTTTTCTCGTGGACTGCTTGATACCGTCGCACTGAAAAAGGAAGTAGACGTAACAGCTACAACAGTATAATAAGCTTAGTTCTGGTACCACAAAGGTTTTCTTGATAAATAATTTTGCTGCTGTTTAAAGTATGACGCAATGCAGTTTTCTAACTTTTCATGCTATCAATGAGAATTATAATTACATTATATTAAGGCAATAGAAGCATTTAATTTTTTATTTGACGTAACCCCACTAACCCATTTTTGGCAAACTAGGAAATCCGGATATATTGAGTAGAGCGGGGTTCCTGGTATATTTCTCGAAACTAGCGCGCGTGTTCACTGTGAAACATTTTTTCCTCCATTGTAGAAATAAGCTCGCGTAGTTTCTATATCCAAAAGTAGTATTTTCATACAAAATTACAATCCAGTGACAGCATTTTGGTTTTTTATTAGCAAGCGTATATCGAACGAATATTATGTAAGCATTCAAAACAGGTATGCAGCTAAACAAATCTGGGGCTTTCAGCTTCTAAGTAAAATGTGCACTACATGGCCAACGTCTAGGATACTGCGAAGCTCCAAAAGCTTTCATACATAAAATATTGTTTTTATAACCGGATTTCATTTGGAAATCAGTGAAGCAGCTAAAAATTTGCAATGCGTGTCATAGAGTTTAATCTTGATAGCATTTGTAAGACTGAAGTTGCTAAAGTCTACTTAAACCGTTGAATTTGAGGCAGAATTTGAGATATTGGTGTGATAATTGAATTGGTCGGTTTTTAATTAAGCTGATTATATTATGCAAATGATATACTCAGTATTCGTAGAGGATATGGATAAATCATCTTGATCTTGATTAAATACAAAGTTGAAAAGAACACTTCTTTCCTCATCTCTGTTTAACAGTAGTAGTACTAAAAAAACTTCTCCATACCTGTGCGATTAAATCCCATTTAGTATGGGTGACGTTTGTGCTATTAGCGTGAAAAGAAAATATTTTTTCAGTTTTCTATAATATAAACGTGCATTTTTTAAAATAAGCTTCTCGAACTCTACTGTGCCGTGTTCTATTCTGCCGATACTAAAAAGTAAGTAAGTTAAGACGCTTTTAGGACTGAACTTGTTTGGCATTCGAACTTGTCTGATTGTTTTTGAATACTAATTATTATTTTCCTCTTTATCCTAAATATTTGCAATAATTGTTTTTTTGTTTTCTATTCAATAATTTATTTAATAATTTACAGTTTAAATTTTAAGCGGTAGAACTTTTATTGTGCCACTGAATACAGAAGGTTATTAATTTATCTGAATTTGCTGATACAACTATAAATAATAACTGCATCCATGAAAATCAATTTAATAGATAAACCGCAATATACAAGTACAAGAAATTTCTTCGATCTAGCATTTCGTTTTAAGTTACAATCAAATCTACGTATGCTACGTATAACGCGATGTACAATCCGCTACATAAATAAAAACTATATTATATATACTATATTATACTTACTAAACATACATCAGTGGTCAAAAGAGAAGAATAAAGAATTTAGAACACAGAGTAAATAATAAGATAGATTAGGTGAACTGAAGTATATCAACGGATATACGAGTAGGTACAAAGTACACAATACTGGCTTGACAGCTGAAGTAGTCAGGTCAATTAAAACAGTCATGCCGTAAAACAAAATATTAGCTATCACTCGTCTGTATCGCAAAATGTAACACAGATGCATTAAAGTACTGTTCTTAATATTTTATGTATCTGCCGCCAGATGTGTCACTATTGTAAACTTGCCTATAGCGGCTAGCAAGACAAGTTAAAGAAGGGCACGGTGTTTTACCAAAACTACTTTGATTGCTATATATAACAAAGCTGATGAGATATAATAGATCAAAACAGCCGTGAAGGCCTGCTGTCAAATTGAAGTATGCAGTTGCATGCCAATTTGTCAGGCTACAGGTCACTTCCTTTAGGAAGTAGTTCCCGTTGAGGCAGCTAAGTGGCTTTGTCATCATGTCAGTGTAATGCTGACAGATGGCATTGCCATCCTAAMTTCTTACAGCTGTCTTAATTACATTGTAGAAACAATACGGTTTTTAAGAAAAGATTAGAATCTTAGAAAGGTTATCGTAAAAAGAGATTTGTGAAGAGTGGGAAAAAATAAAAAAACTTGTTGTTGACTCGTAGAAGTATATCTAATACGGCGCGGCGCATCGATAGTATTTAATACAACTTTTAAAATTCATAAACGCATTTTGTCCATAGTTTAAGCGCACTACTAACATTTTTTGGCATTGTTTGATGCTTTTTAATACAGAAGTAGGATGTTTCATATTTTTTCAGTGGCTTTGTTCACTTAATACCAGGGAATAATTGAAAAAAAAATGCTACATAAGCTGGATTTTAATACCGGCAGGTAGGGTTTCTCTGTGCTTTTTGAATTTATTTCTAAATCGTCTACTTTCTAAAAAGGGGATCCACTTTAGTAGAAAAAAGAATATTGAAGATTACACTCTATGGCCTTCAAACTTACTGGAATAATATTCAAAACATTGAATTTCCGCATGCTATTCAGGTTCGTTCTGTGGAACACATTGTATATATTTACCTAGATATTTATTACATATTCCGATATACGTGTTATGATGTAAGGAAATTTTGATATAATCTTGAATTCTGCTGTTACTAAAAAATCAACTTAGGATAAAATAATGAAATAATGACATAAAGAAAAGTTCGCACATGAATTTTGCTGATTTAAATCAGTTAACTATAAAACTAAAACACATCAAAGCTTTAATAACTAATGCGATGAAACAACACATCTATTAGTATATCCTGTAATGTTATTGATATAAGGTTGCTAAATTTTAATGCACATAATGAGTAAGCGTGTCTATAATTGGATCCACCTAAGGACATTCCACATGTGAGGCCATTCTGCGACTGCACTCACGTTATTGGTTCAACGGAACTGCACTCGCACATCACAAAAACAATTACGTGTCGCACGCATCTTCAGTGTTCCACCTCCGCCTTCTGTAACAGCCGTCTCTTAACACACAATAACCTCCGTTAGCAGCAAAAACATCATATGCTCTTGAACGGAAGCCTCCATGGCAGTCGAGCAGTCGCCCGGGAATCATGAATTTGGAACAGGTAGCCCCTTTCGTTATTTGTTTGTATGTCACGATGACTGCTTAAAATCAAAGTTTAGTATTTGTTGTTAATTGAAGTACGTACTCTGCAATGCTTATTATTTAGGTATTTGTTTTTAAACACTGATGTTACTAGTATAACTAAGTACGTCCGAAAATAGGAAAAATGGAGGTATAATCTTTGTATAGATGGTAATATGAAGGACGTTAAGCGTTTATACCTCATTACCATTTCAATTTAGGATTCGAAATTACTGTTATAGTCGTTTTATACTCAGGTTTAAGTTTTCTTAAGGTTAAAAAGTGAGCTTCCAAGTACAAAAAAGATTTTTTTAACACTGATCGCAATTGGTATCGAATGTCAAAATTTAAATATTTTTGGTATATAATGGTCCAAAACGTATGGCATAACTAACAACAAGAACGTAGAGCTTGTGGTGTAAATTAGTTGGTATAATTTGATAAAGATTTGACGTTTGGCCCGACTGGCCGAATAAGACACTATTACTGTTACCGGTAACTACTTATCGCGGAATACCATATAGATAACCACAATATGATTATAAACTGCAAATGAAACCTGTTTGGCAATCGGCACAGGAGACAATTCAGTTCGTTGCAGCAGCACCGAGACGTAGGTACGTCCCTGACGACAAAAACTATCATCCACATTCTTGATCAGATTTTTTATGAATGCCCATTATGTTTGTTAATACACAGATTTGCGTAATATGGATGCACTACCTCAACTTAGTATAACAGATTCTGATTATTAATTATAATATGGCAATCTATTACCAATGTTACTGATGTTTTGATCTACATACAATAGTGATCAAGGCGACTTTGGTGTACCAATATTATCTCTACTAGTGTAATATACCTATGTTAAACAAAAACAAAAACCCTTATCACAGTAATTTAGAAAACCTAAGTAAGTATTTTGACAGCTAGGCTGGCATCTTCAGCAAAAGTTTCTACTGAATGTGGCAGCTCAGCTGGAAAAATTTTACTGAATTACTATGGCTTTTCATATTTTGTTTAAATCTAAATCAAACCACATTAAGCTCATATTTGATTTAGTCTAATGTAAGTTTGCATGCACATTGAATTCGTACATTTACCACAGTTTAGTAAATATAATATTCATTTATTAAACTGTGGTTTTACCCTAATCTTTCAAGCAGTGATTTATGTCTCTTGGGCTACAGCATATACAATACTTATGAAATAGGCTTTATGTAGAATAAAAATGTGTTAATTCTGCGAGGAAGAAACAAAATTCTACTAATTTCTGTTGTCGATTCACATATAAGGATTTGCACAAATTCGTTTACCTTATTTAAGTAGCACACGATTTATAATGAATTATAGCTACATACCTCGATAAATGTATAAGACAGGAGCTGTTCGTCTTTTTTTTAGCTTTTTTATAACAATAAATGATATCACTATTGCTTTGGAGAAAAGTGCTAAAAGTTGTTTTTTTTTAATTTCATAACAACACGTTTAGTAGTGCATCAAATCTTATGCTTACACATAAGGTATTACAACTACATAAGGGTGTAGCACTTAAGATTAGACAATGTGCAGTTCCGTTAATATGTCTCAAATAAAGGACTTAAGTATTGTTGGAAAGTTATGTATTTAATGAAATCTCCTTACACAGGTTAAAAGGTCTAGCGTTTTATTCGACATTGACTACTTAATATTTTGTTTAAAAAGTCACCCAATGAACAGAGGTAGATTTCTTAACACAAAGGTCCAACAATAACTAACACTGTTTTGAACGTTAGAAGTGCGATGTCACAAAATGCATGAACTGCTAACTCTATATTATATTTTACAAAGTGGCACAAAAACAATTGTTAAATCTGGCGATGTACTTGGACAGGTAACTGACCCTGACCTCGCAAACCATCGATTTGTCATCATCAACGTATTTCAACACAGKGGAGCTGAGCAAATCCATTTRTTCACCTAATAAACAAAACGTGAGTCCGTCCATTTAAGATTATGTTACAAGTACAGAACCAGTCACATAATCGCTTAATATTGCTCCCCAGATGTTTAAGTACCAACGAAGCTGAGTCGAAATTTATCTGCAATGTTTTCTGTAAAATAGAGTAATGCGGCCTTACCTATAAACATGGCATTTAGAAAGAAGTTTCCGTCTTCATGGGGGTAGCAGTTCCTGATGTATTTGAGTTTGTAAGTAACCCAGAACAACGAAGTTGTATTCATCTGCTTTTGCAGTTTGTGGTACACAATATTACCACATGTACAAGGTCGCTGAAATAAGTTTTCAAAACTTTCTTTTATAGGGTGCTTTCCAGCAGGTTAGTTTGTGCATAAGCATGTGATATGCCAGTTTGCTGATATAAAAAGCCGTATCTATAAATTCTTTTTGCCTAAGCGACATAATGATCAAGACAAAATAACACTAAATCAGATTGTGATACAACTGACCGTTCATCATCATATCATAAGTTTTTGTTTTAAAGACCCAAAAGCGTATTCAGACTATGATATTGAGCAGTTCAATCAAATAGATAGAAAGTAAAGTAATTAAACTGTTAGGAACAAGCTTAAAAGACCTTAATGAAATCCAAAGGTACTCAAATTATGATTTCAATTAAATATTTCTAAATTGAAACAAATATTTCAATGAAATATTTGCGATACAGCAAATAAAGAAAGTTTTATGCAACATGTTCATATCCCCTTATTATTTGGTAATACTTAATAGGTCTAATATTTTTATATTAACGGAACTACAGACCCTCCCGTCTTAAGTTTCGCATTCTGTATTTTACAAATTAATTGCAGGATTACAATTATCAATCAATTACTACATATTATATTTATTGGTTTCTTTCATGCGTTTTAAAATCATTAAATAACAACTGACATAACCACATCGTAACGCACAGAAATAGAGTATTGGCACGCCAACACCTAAAAAATGTACAAGTTCAGTTTGCTAGCTGAGTGATTATTCCAGCCACAGCAAGTGTGTTAACTCCACCAACCATCTGATGGTATCAGAGGAAGCCTTGGTCAGTGACAACTGAGACAAGATCAAAGCACCGCTGTCAATTCAATTTTGGGATTAGTGCAGCGAAAACCGATGATACGCCGGAGTATAACGGAAAAATGAAACGTGGCTTAGAAAAGCATGAATGTTATTATGTGTCGCTGAGACGCATTTAGTTTTAAAACAGGTCAGTGTCAAAATTAGCGATGTGATCAATCCACGCCCTAGAGAAATGGATTTTGTGTTGACCAACAACCGTCTTACTTTGAGCAACGGTTAGATTCATGTGGCAATCGTAAAATGAAAGTTTCAAATTTTCATCTTTCGAAATGCTACTCACTTTACTCTCGCAAGTCAAGTAGGTATAACAATTTAATAAAAAGAGAATAAAAAAGAGCACTATAAGATATGTGTGGTGTGAATGTTGAAAGAAGATGGAAAAAAGATAATTGCTGGGTGTGAAAATCTCGCCAGCTAGAATGTTTTCAAAACACGAATGGTGAGAAATGAAGAAGTTCTTTGATTCACGGGAATCTAATAAGAAAGGTAGGAAACGTGCTATACAGTTAAGTACGTAATACCCTTGTGTATACATATTATAGTGTACTCACCTTATGGGATTTATCGCGGACACCTATTTTGCTAATTTATCTCTGTATGGTGGCGGTACATAGCGGTAAACATCATAACTGCTACATGGTATTAAATGCGGTAAATCCGAGCTTTAAATTTCGTTAAAGGGGAATATCAGACTGTACCCATTCCATCAAACGTCTGTATTACACGACCAGGACCATGGAGCGAGGGTGAGGGAACGCGGGGGATCAAACAACTTCTAATAGCAGCGTGATTGATATACGATATACGTGCACCTGCACGAGCCATCGAAAAATGAGCATTTTCGACTTTCGCGATTCCGCACATCATGGCATGCAAATTGAAAAGTTCCGATACGCAATGGCTATTAATAAAATCTGCATATTAAAAAACTGTTTCATACAAAGATCGCTGGCAATTTATAGACGAATTTTGTTAATTTGGCTAATTAGGTAGGAGCATTTACATTTGCGACTATACCTATTTTGATATTTATTTCGTAGATTATGATTTTTTGATAAAGCAAAGCTTTTTAATATTAAGGAATTTTTTAATTTTAATTTGTATTGAATGTATTGAAGATTACTATCTATCTGTATATTAACAATCCTATTGGGTAACGTTTTGAATAATAAAGACGTGTTAAACTAATATGGAATTTATGAAATAAATGCTCCCCATATGAAAAAAGTACACAGGCCAAACACAATATAGGTGCCTATGTATTAAGCCAGGTCCACATTAGTAAAAATTTGCGTTGTGCAGTGTGCGTCGTAAAAATGTATTTTAATAATGTAGTGCATACGTGTGTGGCGCATAAAAATCAGCGTAAATATATCTGTCGTGCACAGTGCGCGCTATCCGTCGGTTGGTGGTTTTTTTGACGAACATCAAAAGGAATTTGCGCTAAAACATAAACGCTATGTAGACGCTTCAAAAGTGAAAACAAGATTTGCTGCAAAACGCATACTAAGCACAATGGATATTTTCTTACTGTTGACATCAAGGCATCAGGTCTTCATGTCAGATGTCTGAATTTTCTGAATTTACTGTTAGTGTAAGTGGTCCAAGGAAGATGTGCGACGTTCATTGTGCTGTATAATTTGAGATGAAAACAGAATAACCAGAAAAAAAAAGATTAAGACTTCTAGAACAAACCACTGTATCACAGAAAAGCAAGCGATTGGGATGACAGTATTTCCTGAAGTCTAAAATCATCTGCAAATCTCTGAAGTTGCTGTTTTTTTTTTGACGCACGGGCCGAGCGCTTACGATCGGCACACAACACAAATTTTTAATAAGGTGAACCCAGCTTTAGATTCAAAGGCCATAATATGCATCACGTAAACAATAGAGACAGAGAAACGTCCCCACTAGAACTGCATAATATGGAAGCAGCAGATCCCCGATTTATCATAACCAACGTCAAAAATATAAAACTGTTAACACGTGTCCAACTTGATCCCCTTAGAGGCTATTTATCTATATGAAACGCATTTTAAACCACCTGCTAAACACAGGTCTTACGCATTCGAAATAACCCACTTAACACAAGAGAATAGCCGAATATGTAATATAAACAAATTCTTCGCCATATGTTTTTGGCTTTTATTGTTTTGATTAGTTATAGTTGTTAAGCCACTGAAGAGTTCGGCGGAGAGGTTGAAATGCTGGCATTTATGTATTATTGGTTTTGCGAAAATTTAATTTGGCAATAGAATTTAAAGACGTATTTGGTTATAACACATTAACAACAAATCCATTTATTCTTATTCTTTGTCTCTTTGCCCAATTATCTGCAAGTTTTTGAACATAAGTTCCTTGTTATTATTATGTTACATTAGTTGTCCGAAACCGTATCTCATTTACTACATAGTCGATGAAATAACAAACATTGTAGCCTGACCTACCCTTACACGACCTATCTTCGGGAGTCTCGTTTGTCAAGGCTTGCAAGTATTATCGCACGGACCGTCTGGTTATAATAAAACATATATCTGAGATTAGAACTGCTGCAGTACAGTAAATGTAATATTGAATGATCTGATTTCTTTTGCATGTTAGACAAAGTACTGATAAATAGGTAGTCAATAAATCGTACGAGGAATAATAACCCAAGCATTTATAAAAAACCGAGTTCATCTTTTAATGGGATATCGTGCGATAGGCGTAGGCGTTACTCTTAGAAAGCTATGTTGGCATATTGTATTTGCATATAAGTACACGAACATTTACGGAGATTACACGTTCATTATACGAACTAAAAAAATGATTTGTAAGACAGTATGGCTGCATAAGACATAATATTTTGCTTTTAATACGTATTATAATACAAATTTATATGGATGTACTATTTATGATTGGATTCTGCATTCGCATAACTATAGCATCACTTGGCAACATTGGCAAAGGAACGGTTTTTAAAGTAGGGGACATGAGGGGTACTCAAAATGCCGGTAACGTCAATTACTTCTATTTTACAAATTCGTTACAGCGCCATCAAACGTCTGCCCCCAGAAACACTCGCATTTCGCCCCCAAAATCTGTCCGTTTTTTCGCAATGTAGGTGAGCACACTATAATATGTATACACAAGGGTAATACCTATAATAGCCATATCCCGAAACGTGTCTTATTACATGACACTAATTCTCTAATGATGGGCGATAAAGAATTACTTATTGACAATCCGATAAAAAAGTATTTTTCGGAAGAAAGGAAAGATCGGAGTTCTATTGGCATTTTACAGACCTTTTAGCGAACCCCTCCCAAAATCAAATCCGAGACAAGCCCATATGTGAAAAGCGATAATGTAATATTCTGTACGTATCTTATATTAGAGTAAATTTGGAAATGTTGTTCTTTGTTCTTGGATACACATTCTTATAGATTTATCATACGATGCTTAAGCTCTTCTATGGTGTATGGATTCTGTTTTGCCTCAAAAGGCCCTACAAACTAACGGACCATAAACCTTTGTAATAAGCTTGTCGCCTTTATTACTTGCGACGTATGAAAAGCTGCACCATGTTGTTGAAGCCAGCACATCCTTCCATTAAGTTCAGCGTTACTACAGTAAAGTGTGCAAAAATGTATCATGAGTTGCACTCATGCACCCACTTTCTCACGATGGGTAAAATATTCAATAAACACGTGCCGATTTTCAGAGCCCCTAGTTCAATAAGTCGGCGAACAGGCATTGCAGTTAAGGTGAAACCACGCTTTATCAGAGAGAAACACATAGTCTAACACAATGATGTCGCTACCAATCGTTCTTTATTGACTGGCTTTACCGAATGCGAGAATAGTTATAACTGCTTTTTAACACTGTTTTTGTTAAAACAGACTTCTCACGTTTGTGTCTTATACCTCGGCGGGCACATATCCTGTTCCACCAAACTTACTCATTTCCTGCATTACTTAAATATTTTCAAGAACTGGCACGCTATCTGTACATGATTTGTTTAAAAGTAATGTCTAACAATTAATACACGTTCTTAGGCAGTCAATTGCTTAATGCTTCATAGCAAAAGCACATAGCACAGTAGGCAAGACACAATGTGATTGATGAAATGAAAAAGCAAAGGCAACAAGGAAATTGGCACTCATTGCTGAATTGCTATGTATCTTGTTACTTTCAATAACGCCCTTATTAAATTAAATTAAATTAAAATAGGTAGGAATTGAGGTGGTTTCAAAACAATCGCATTTATTATCTCCTTATCAACATGAGCTGCAACTAGAGTAGCAACATGATCTCAATTTCTGACTTGCCCAAAAAACGAGTAAGTGAAAAAAACTGCTGCTTTTGTCTTAGTCATTTTCAACTCATTACTTTCACATTGTACCTACATACATATATGGAAAATATCTTACCGTGTCCAAGATCTTGTAAACCATGCTAAACACGTTCGTTCTCGCTCATTTAGCACGCAAAATAAAGAGTACGATATAGATATTAATTAAAGTAGTGCTAAAGGAGATATCGCCTATCTTTGTCTGTGCAGTACAGCTGTTTGATATAAAAACACTTTCAGTGAAATGGACTTCACATTTTTTCATTGCCTTATCATCAATCAATTTTGTCCAATGTTCCGGTTGTAGTAATTGCCCATACATGTACAATCGGATCGTACTGAAAATGGTAAGGGGGTATACGTACAACTAAATGGTGTTGCCTGCTGTAAAATTCATCTTCTCCATTTTTATGGAGTTTTGTGTCAATATGAAATCTCTAAAACTTCTATTTTAGTTGAAGTACAACTTTCTGCTGCATTAATGCCATGACCGTTTATCCAAGATTTGATGTCTTTTTAGCCAGTTTGAAATTTTCTTTAATTATATTGTAATAATACGAAGCCTTGTCCACCAAAATAGCTGTCGGTACTTCCAGTACCGGTAACAATTTTTCGGAAATCTATTTTAAATAGCGTAGCGTGCGTAAAATGATGTGTTTTCTCCCACCACCGCTATATGACGATCTACAAAAAGTACTGAGTCATCATGTCATGTGCATTTATTTCCTAATAATATCACATATTCACCCCCCGGTTGCGCTGTTTCATATATGTGCAACCTAGAAATTTGGCCAGGTTCTTCAAACACAGTACATTGCCATCTTGATTCCAAATGAAGTTTTAAAAAGTTCATTATCACTGGCAAATTGGCCTTGTGCCAATGTTGTCTAATTTCCAACTAGTTGGTAACATAATTGTTAAGTCAACCGTTTTTTGCTGTTTCCGTATCCTCTAAAAAGATGGTGTGGGCTTTTCGCCATCCATTTCTTGTATAAGTCTCCATACAGTGTTTCGGAAACGTCGAGTGAATAACCACTAAGTTTCACCTAAAAAAGAACCTCCGCACACTACAAAACACATTAAAGGGTCAAAACAAGACTGCAATCCTCCATAGAGTTGCAGTGATTTGCAGGTACATAATAAATATGAGGGTTATTAAATTACTTTTCCTAATTTTTATAAGGATTATTCCGAGGGGCAAACTGCCGATGATTTTTGGTGTACCTACACTGAGTACGATTTCTGGGGATTTACGAGGATTTGCGAAGATTTCTCGAGGTTTCCTTGTTAAGAATTCCAGGGATTTCCAAGGATTTCCAGGGATCTATATACCAAAAAGGATTTCTGATGCGGCTTATCCCCCGGGTTATTGATATATACCTATACGTATGTAGGTAATTATTTATGTATCTCAAATTTTTCTTAGAATTACCTGATAAAAATATATTTGTGCAGTTTAGTAGGAGTTATATAATATTATTACACGTCTATTTGTATTCTACGATATTCAACATCAATTTATGATTCATGTAGGTATCACTGATTTATCCAACACATCCCACAGTAGGTAAATACTGATGTATAACTTTTTTTTCAAATTAACAAATAAAATTGTTTTATATCAAATTTCTCAATATGAGTTTTACTTTCGCTTAGAATCTCTGGTTTCTGGACGGAGGTCCCATCATTTCGTCCATGTAATTTACCACTACTCCAGCTAGTATCTGTCGTACTCGTGTGCTAAATGACTGAGAACAAATATATGATCGGGACGTGTTTAACGCATTTTACAGCTTCGATCTGGTAAGATAGATACCCTGTATCTTTATTTACTTCACAGKGTCGGACGTYGACATTACCAAATACGGAATTTTGCAGATCAGTCTTAAAATATACCAGTAGAAAGTGAGGAAATGTAGGAGGACACTAATCGAGGAAGGACTGTCCTCTCTGAAGAAGGACCATTGATCACCTCATATTAATGGTCCGCATATAAGAGACCTAGATCGCTTTCCTTAAAATCGCTCGCTTGCTCATGAAGGCAAACGACGATGTTCCAATCCATCAGGATCAGTTCGGGATCTGTTTGACGGGACCCCAGAAGAGACACTGAACACGCGCTGGCTCATACAACTGTCAATATACCTCACACAGCTAGCGTGTATCTTGGATCTATTGTGTGCTGACATGAAAATTCGAGCGGCGGCAATTTATCCGTCGATAAGTCGCTCTGCCGGAGGTAAATGGCCAAGTCGTGACCATTAGCTGGACCGCGACCGAGTTGGGTAATGCACGTCCTAGAGAGTCCAAGTGCCCGGAATCCCGATATCACCCGCCGAATACTGCCCCGCTACAACGTGCAATCTGTAATTGATTTTCCTTTGCGCAATTTTCTATTGGACGCAATTAGTGCGCTGATTTTGACATATCCGTCCGTGCGGCGCTGGGATAGTTGCAAGAGCCATGGGAATACGGCGCATTTTATTGCGCTGATGTTCTAGGATTAAACTTTCACTATCGATCAAAATTATGGAAAAAAAACTATAGGTATCGCCCAGTAGCGTTTGAAATTGCGAATTTTACGTATTTTTATACAAATATAGGCGTAAAAACTAATATTTCAAACTAATTACAAATATTTGGCGAGCACGTCTTTGTTTATAATCAATTTATTTATAATCTGCATCGTGTAAATCTCACTCAAACCATTTCCGTTTCTCCTCAAGATGTCACATGCAGACATTTTTGTATGTCTAAACATCTGAAGTAATAATTATTAAAAATTGGTACTTCATAATCAGCAGCTTGGCAGGACCAGTGTACAATCGATTATCTGCCACTCGACAGCGCACTGACTGCACAGGTGACGCATTTGACAGGAAACTGCGAATGTGACTAGATTTAGAGAGTACCGCAAAGTTCGCCATTTTTACTCCAAAGAGAATGGAAAATTTGAATGTGAATGTATTTGGACGCTATAGAAGATTATAAGAATAATAGATCATCTTTGTATTAATTTCCAAACATGAGCTCTAAAGGAACATCAGCCCTTCCAAAAACATAAAACTGTCGCAAGTTTCGTTGCTTTCTGTTAATTTTATACTTTGCCAATTCTTCTATTACGTTCAGAGTGTGACCGGTACTGAAAGGTTAAACATCCCACTAGTTGTCAGATTGTCAATTTATTGTCTTTCTTTGACTCCCGCAAAAGTTAAAAAGCCTGATTTACATACAGACAACGAGGACCATTACCGAAGTTTGTTATGACTGTTAATTTCACTTTCCATATACAGCTAACGACCTAAGCAGATGTAAGGAAAAATTAATTTAATCTTCAAGAAAGCTTCATCTTAGGTGATTAAAAATTAAGAAACATCACAAAGTTGTATCTGAAAAGATGGAGGACATTTCAAGCCTCTAGCCTAATGCACTTTTTTTACTCATGCAGTACATTCACTGAAAAGCTAAAAAACGTTGTCGATAATTACCCGATTTGTTTATCTGTTATATTGCTTATTCAGTACCAAAATTCTAACTATTAACTATTTATGCTAGAGAAAAGTCATGCAATTAATGTGGCAAAAATTCAATACTTATATTGTTGTTCTATTTAAAATAACAGCCTTAATGTACCAATGTTTGTGTTATATCCTGCAGCTGTCCACTACAAAAAGTATATAGATCTTTTTTGACGTATTACTAAGAAACTGTACACAAAAATAAACCGAATTTGTATTTCTAACGATATTTTTAATTTCAAAAGAAAATGGATTATTTTAGCAATAACGCCGAAAAGCTCTTAAGAATCAGGTAACTTTGTTTTGAGGTAAGTCCTGCTGGCTTAAATCTACCCGATTACCAAACAATAAAAAATCTACAAATACTTGTCATTTCAGTAAACAACAAATTCTCATCCAATTTCGAACAATGACATAGGTAAATAGGTGTAAAGGTAGATGATAAAAACAAATTGCTCGTGCTATTAAAAATAGAATATTATATGGACACCAGACATGCTGATAGCCATTGAAGTAAATTCCGAAATAAATGAGCCCCACAAAAAGAGTATACTTCTACTGTAAACTGAAACCTTTAAACAATTATATAACTGGTAGAATACAACTTTGTCACATATACAAAACAGTAACCCAATAAAAGTTTAACTACTGAAGCTTCAAAAATTATAACACTGACATTTTGTGAAGCCACGGCCTATAGATAAGAGCTTGATTTAAGACATACCGTAGCAGCAATTAGAAGCGGGCATCGTTAGCACAAAGAGCTATAGGAGCACGTGAGTATCATTGTCAATAATAATCAATGCAAAATTTAATCAATAACATACGATTCGCAGTCAAAAAGAATGCAAACTGATTCAAATGTAAAAGCAGGAATTAAAATACATCCTATCCAGAGTTGCAATACAGACAGGAAGGACGCAATGTTCTATCTACACCTGACCCAATTTCTATTTCTTTTTCTTACTGGGAAAAGGTGAGTTGGAAGTTATTAAAAAGCCACGTGTTTAATAGCATTTACATTATATTAAAATGGTTTACCCATTAGTTTAATATTAAGAATCATAAAACTTTAATTTTGATCATGACATCATCATTCAACAGGCAACCGTTACTAGAGACAAATATGCATATGTCACCAATTTTAACGTGGCTTACTAAATCCAATAGAAAACAATCGTGTAAAATCTTACGTCGAACATCTTGTATAAATCTAATAAACGGAAGCAGAAACTTACTGTACAAACTAAACTACAAGTTAACATACGATTGGCGGAAATTACACTTCTATTCGTTTGATTTAATAAAAGGCAAGCGTAGTATACGAAAAAAAGTGCAACGAGATCTCTGCTAGTATTCTAGTAATTCCACACATGCATTCAGAGCAGAAACGGACAAATGCTAAAAGGAATAACGGTCTGTCTGGGCATTTACGGAATACAGTGATGCTACTGTTCAAATATTAAAACCATTTTGCCTGATTAATTGTTGAGCGCGGTCATATTAATGACTCGGTGCCATCGTCTTTCACTACTGCGAACGCGAAGTACGGGTGCCGACCTCGGTATGCAAAGCATTTGACGCGATGATTTACTCCGAGAGGTGAGACGACTTTACAGGATGGGGCAACCTGAACTGGTACATGGTGCTGCTGCACTTGACTCCTCTCATTGCTGTTTAATCGTTTTGAAGAATATAGGTCGACTTTTGAGCTCCGGCAATCCGGTTTTTGTGTGTTTTGGTGTACTCACCGCAATCATGATTTCGAAGAATTTTAACAGTTAGGACTCTGCAACGAAAATAGCCGTCTATAGCAAAACCTGAGGCTAACATGCCATGTAAAACACGGGGGGTACAGGTTACAGCTAAACTTTCACATTTTTGTGGTTTACACATTAAGCAAATGATTTACAGCAGGTTTTCTTCTCGATACTGGTATACCAATGCAGCATCTTGATTAAATCTAGTCAATTATTTAACGCAATGGAAGTTTTACTAAAACAAATTTTGTTACCATATTACTTCTCGGTTAAGCCAAAGCACGCTTTAGTTTTGCATTTGAGGCAAAACGGAAACGCTTTTTCTGATATTCCACGTCCAAAAGAACTGATTCAAATATCAAGAATGTGCTTTTGGTAGCTGCAAATTGGACGTCAACTTAGTTTATTTTGTTTATTTCTGTTTCACATTGGACCATGATGACTGTAACACATTTTTTACCGAAATAATTTACTCTGCAAATTGCAGTAGGCAATCTATGCAGATATTAATTAGGCTAAGACAGCACTTTGGTGAAATAATGTATACATTTTATCTAGTTAATAATAATAAAGCTCCTGTTGGTCAGATAAGTGAACTTAACAAAATTGTTCTTACGTAAGAACTAAAGCTGGAACAGTTGAAAAGTCATGCCTATTTTGGGGATAAAACCATGTTCAGTAATGAAGTTCACTGGATGAATGGATTCGTTAATAAGTAGAATCAACATTAATGGACAGCCGCAAACACACAGGTGATTCAAGACAAGTGTATGCATCCATATAAAGTGACTTTTTAGTGCGGCTTATGGTCTCAATACATCATAGGATATTACTTCTTCTTCAAAACTGAGAATAAAATGCTGTCACAGCCAGCGAAACAATTCAAAAAGTTTGTTTGTTATAATAATAATAGTAATTTTATTATTACCTGCAACTACAATAAAATTGTGTAATAAAAAAAATTTATGTATAATCTAAGCAGCATTGCTGAGCGACAGGGAACCCGACTCACAAGGTAGCATCATACTGATGCTACTTCTGCTCTTCCGCCTGTTCATGTATAATATAAAGCTTACCTGACGTGACTATACAAAATTATTATACATTTGTACTATGGATTACAAAAAAAGTTAGAAAACACATGATATATAATACAATATATATAAAAAATGACAACAAATTAACCATAAACCGTTATGTATGACAATTGACAATGATAGAAGTGCAATAAACCTTATGAACGATCGATGACATAATATGACAGTCGAATAAAGCGTCTGGCAAAAAATGGAGTCAACAGTATACAAGATAAATGCACATAGAGCATAAGCTATCAAAAAGACATGTTCTTTAAATATAACCCCCAAGCTTTTATCGAACTGACCACGCAAGTAGCAGTACAATTCGAATACTAAATTGAATACATTTCAGATTTTACCAAGGAAGCGAATGATTCCTTGTTTCTAATCAAATGGGATTGTTATTAAAAGTATTGTAAGAAGTTAGAAATTTGAATCTGCTTAGTCTTGGAGCGAAAATAAAGGAATAATTTTCAGGTAAAGAATTTAATGTGATTGCAAGTAAATGTAATTTGATTTACGAACAAAGAGTTAATGAGATCAGTTTGAAAAAAGGAATGAGAAGCAGAAAAATTTGACAAAAGGCGGAGTCAAACGGAATTACTGTGTCTTTAGTTGTCATTATTCTACAAACTTCGAAAGAAAATTGAGAATTTCTAATTATAAGGAACAGTGGCGGCTCGTGGACTTAAATTTGACAGTGCTGCCAAATTTTCCGCATTCAGTTGGTCTGTATATTAAATACATTACTTATTACTTTACATAGGTACTTTAATTGTCATCATCCAGTTATCTTTGATTAATTTTCTTTTCTTTAACTCCATAACCTCTACTGCTTTGGCTGATTGTGTAATTTCATGCATTTTATAATAATAAGTAGTAATGAGGAGTAATAAATAATAATAAATAAATACCAAACAAAATATACTTTGAAAATTGATAGTTAGACATGACTTTGTTTTTTAAGTTATTCACGAAAATTTCTGCTAAGATACGGATAAACTCGATCCCATAGCCAGACCTGACCGTTTGGTAATAAAATTCATTATTAAACAGAAAGAAGTTCTGCTGAACAATTTCAATGAGTAAAAAGAGATCCAAACAAGTTTGATGGAGTACAGAAGACTGAACTAAAGAATTGTTTTAAATTACCATATTTTTCTTCAACCAAAGACAATGGTTTAGTCCATATTCTTGTTTATCTTGTTGGAGTAATGAAGCGTGTAGATATGATAACGAATATACATATATTACATATTTAACACTAAGCAGAACTCAATGCCAATGTACGAAAAGCGACACATTAAAAACTGGTTTGTACTTCTAAGCTACATCAGATAGAGCATACATTCCTCCATACGATCCTGAGTAGATCACGTATGCAGCTGACCAGCAGGATTAGATTTTGTGCGAAATTATTCATTATGCTTCCATACCATACAAATGAAAGATAAAAGAGATTCGCAGCCAGGATGAATGTCGGTTAAAGGTTTATGAATGTAGTTACGTGATGGGACTGCTTCTACAGTGTGGCTTATATTTAATTAATATTAGAATGCTACTATGTTCGGGGGCTGCAGAAAACTTACATACAAACTACTACCGGGCTGTAGTATTTTTGTCATTCCGTTGAGGGAGTCTTTGTAAGCTGCAACGGTTGTTTAGAAGAGATCATCTCTGAAAGCTGTTTTAAATACTAGCGAAACGTTGTAAATGACACTAATTGGCATCATTAACCAAGAAATGTTGAATCAAATGACAAATTTCATTTGCGACGAGGAAATACAATTCCCCCTAATCCTTTCACCAGTACATGATTTAACGCACGTAAGGGTGTAAAAACAAACTGAAAATTGTTTTAACGCAATACTTTGTAAAGGATTCACTCACCGATAATAGTCTTTCTTGCAGTAAATGTTTCCATCCCTAGAAAAACACGTAATTTCTCCATCCAACGTGTTCCGGCACTGGCAACACTGTAGGCAAGCGGCATGCCATCGCCTGTCAACAGCCTGCAGATAGAATCGATCGGTGATCCTCAGGCCACAGCCGGCGCAGACGGCGGTATCGTCGGCGTTGGCCGGTGGCGTAGGTGGCGTCCTCGGCGGTTGCAGGGGTTCTAGCTTAGGGATGTGGTGCTCGAAGGAAGGGTGCGCCAACTCGCCCGGAGTTCTAGCCACCTGTAAAAATAATTTTCTCGTACAGCTTGAGATAACGAGAACCCAGTGTCTTTAGGATCACCATCGCAATACAATATAAGCAGCAAAGAAGATGTCAGCTATAGACGCTTTACTTGTAGTCACTACATGAAATCTGGAGAAGAGTGTATAAAACTGACCTCCAATAACGAGAACACTCATCGGAATTCTTTTGCACGTCTTAAAAAATTCTAATGGAATTTGTGTAAAGTGAATTTGTAGGATCCCCTAAATATTACTCAATAATTTTTTAGCAATTTCTGTTGTCATAGAGAGAGGGCACCCGATATGATAAATCACCAATCTGTACCAGAAATCCTGGCAAAGAAAAAGGTACCCCACTACCTGATCAATAAGATAACGAAGGCCTGTCTACAAGAAGATACAACAATACAATGGTTTGGCCAAAAAACCCCGGTAAAACAGAAAAAAATAGAGGAGTAAAGCAAGGATGCCCCATATCAGCAAGAATATTTACAATTGTGCTAGATGACATCATTAAAAAAACTATCGCACAACTAAAAAAATATAACAGACAAGGAAATAAAATAGAACTTCCATTTATACTGGCATATGCGGATGACCTAGTGGTAATAAAAAAAATTGAAAAAGATTTGACCGACTTTCTAAATAACGTAGACGGTAACCTAGCAGAAAACGGATTAACCATAAACTACAACAAAACCATTGTCATGATAGTGGGCCCCTTTAGTGAGAAAACGTTAAAGACAGGTAGCGTATACAAACTAGGGAGCCGAGACATAAGGTTGAAAAACAAAATAAAATATCTGGGAACCTACGTAACAAGCAAACACAATCGCAGAGAAACAGTCCAAGAGAGAACAAATACCGCACATAGAGTGACAAGAGCTATACTACCATTTTTAAAGAAACACAAGCCGGAATGGAACATCTTGAAAAACATATACACATCGGCMATCCTGCCCATCATGACATACGGAGTCAAAAGTGCCGCTACTATCAAAGCCAACAAAAGAAGCTTAAGAAACGCAAAACGACACATCGTGCAATCACTGGCCAAAGCGATCAAAAAAACCGTAAATCGAGGGACCACAGAAAATGAACAGCAACAAGTTCAAATTAGGACGACCGTGCTACACGTGGAGAACAACGGTGGAGGGAATCATAGCAAAATCAAACATAAATGAAGAACAGTGGTCGGAAATGACAAGAAAACAATAAATAAGGAAGTCCTAAAGCTGTATACAATTTCAGACAGCAGCTCGCCCGAGGAAGAACAAGAATAATGCAGCCAATCTAAGCTAACATCCAACACGGACGCTAATAAAAAAGTATCCGCTAGTTGGATGCCCTGAAAACCTCCCCATTCCAGTCCCCCATCTCCTGAAACATGCGCTACGTGGGAGCCCACTAGCAACAAGCGTGTAACCCCTCCAACCCAGCGTAGACGTAGCCGGCCCGGTGGTATATCTGGGAGCGGCAAAAATACCTACCGTACGCTAGTTCAATCAATCAATCAATTTCTGTTGTCATAGAGATTGCTTCGGAAAGAAAATTTATTGGAAACTTACGAGAAGTACACATTTAGTGAATACGGGAAATATAACAATAAAAAAGCTTCATTCCATATTACTGTTAACCCCAAACCTTTATGGAATGAGCGCCGTATTCTCCCACCTTGACATAAAAACAGGCATCGCTGCAGCTGCATTTTGTATTAACTATTTCTTATAACTGTCATTCCCTTACCTTTAGTAATACAACTCTATCTTATCGAAGATTGCCTGGATAAGGTGTGCTAAGACAATCCACCATCTTATACTGTGGCGAAATTGATGTATATTTGCTCAATGCAATTGTTTACGACGTGCCAAATCTGTTAAGCTTCCTCTAGAGGTTGAGAACCAAAGCACCAATATCCTAGTCATTGTAACTGAAACAAATTTTGCTACCCTCTTGTACCAGTTCCAGTCATGTAGAATTCGTTGCCATATCGCGTGGGATCCTAACTCCAGATTCGGGATATCCACGAGATAACTAGATCGAACTTCTGTTAACTTCGAGTAGACCTTTGATATGTGATAATCGATATGTAGATAGGAAAATAAATAACAGACGATAGTGGACGTCGTCAACTCGCGGTTCGTCCAATCACGTTCTAGCCCAGGAAACCAGTTACGTAACGTATGTTCGCAAAATAATTTAGTCTTCTTTTGGGTACTCATTCAGATCGGCAATCCTTAGAAAGTACTTTAACGCAAAAATGTAAAGTTGTGTTCTAAAAGTAGATTTGCATATTTGTTCTGATTTAGCTCACATTTCGGATCAGTTAAGAACTTCAATGGGTCTTTTTGATGGCAACGAATAGGTGAAGATTACAAGTTTAGGTACATTTTGAAGACATCCAGAACGCAGGTTTTTAGGCGTATGAAGCTCTTGCTGCTATTTATAACAAATGCATTTACACCAGGGAGATTAGGCAACCTAACTGAATACGTTATACTATTACTAAATAATTTCAATACGTATTGAATTTTGGAGTCATCACATGGCAGCCGATAGGTATAGCTAGTAATAGGGGCTTTTGGTAGCTATTAAACCGTCTTTCTTTTTCTCCTTCCTCAATTACCAGCATTTTCCTGCTCTTGTCATCTCCCGTTTTGGGGATCAGAATTGCCCACCACGATCTTCTAACTTAACCCCTTCAGACTTCTTTTTCTGTGCGGTTATCTGAAGCCACTGGTTTATTACGGCAACCCCACGACCACCCAAGCATTGAAAACAGAAATGGAAAGCTGCAAGAACGAAATACAGACACATATGTTCAAAACTGTGCTATAAAAGGTTGCTAGAAAAGTACGCATGTGTCCGAAAAGCCATAAAAATCACTGACCATACATAACTCCACAAAACCAAAAATGAAACTTGGGAAGATTTTGGAACAAGAATGAAGAAAAAAAGTAAAGCGAAACAAAAGCTATTTTACAAGCGAGGCGAAACATTCATGTATTGAAATAATAAAGAGATGGAAAGGATATTTCGAAGAGCTACTTCATAAGAAAGAAAGACATAACAATAAAAGGAACACAAACGCACAAAAATGAAAGACGGATGTTAAGCGATAGACTGATAAGTAGACTGCAGCCAACAAAGACAAGTTACTTACGACGTGTCAAACGGGTAACTATTATGAGCAGAAAAAGAAATGAAAAAACATAGGACAACAAAGTAAACTAAAGTTGCCCGGGCTCCTGGTGGGAATGAATGAGGAAAGACCAGTAAAAATGAGAGGCAATAGTACAATGAAGAAAAAGGTGAAGAAGAGCACAGAAAACATGCAACATGAGAGACAGTGGCAGAGGCGCTAAAGAAGAAAAACTTGAACTGGGATAAAGCAAGAGCGACAGCAAAGGGCAAGACTAAGTGGAGGAACATAGTGGATTAATAAGATCGACATGGAATAATAGATATCTGCTACTCGCAAATACAATTATATTTTATTAAAATTCAAATATTGCGTTCTCACTAGAACATCCTTAATCATTCATACCGGCAATATTTGAAAAATATGTAACGGTTGTGGAAACATGACATGGCGAGAAAACTCCCAATCAGCTGTTTAAGAGAAGTTGCTTTGCATGTCAGCTAGAATCTAATTTTACTATAATAAGTAAGTTGAAGTTTATTAATTAGCTGATATGATATGTCCGTATTGTACTCGTATTCCTCAATGTGAAAAAAAGTGATCAAATAATATGGGCAAAATTGTTTTATCACAATTTTTCACAAATTGCTAAAAGTAAATAAGTTCAGTAATTGACAAGCATCGTGATATTTGCATAAACTCTCACATTCAAATTATGCAAGTAAGTACTGTATTATCAAGTATTGTAAAAATAGAAGCCCTTGCATAATTTGCACCAAAATAACATAAATTGTATCAGCAGGAAGGAGATGCTTTTTGTGCAGTATTTTATGCCATTAAACATCCGAATCAAAAATAATAATTCAAAGGGCCATATCGTGAAGGAATAATTGAAAATATTAAAACTACCTAATGAGAAGTCTTACCTCCGTCGAACAACCGGATGTGGAAGTTTGGCCGGGTCTACAGAAGTCGGACGTGCACGACGACTGGTGGTTGTTATTGGAAGGGGTGCTGCACGAACTGTTGCTTGATATGCTTGGATCCACGTCGCCCATGGACGAGTCGCACGAGGGGAGGTTCGGCGAAAGGTCACGCGAAGGGTCGTACGCCGGGCCTATGTACTGCTCGTGCTGCTGCTGAAATAATAAAAGTACTTGGTTATCACTTAACGTTAGTGCTAAATTGTGAACAAATTCGGATTTGAAACATTGAACCCGTATACTTTAAAGGCAAATAAGGCATCTTCATCGCAAATGCTGCGGACTAAACATCACCTTCATTGGTGTATAAAGTATCAAGCAACGATCTATGAGACTGACTTATGCACAGGGTTTTACAGCTTGATGGTCGGCCGTCGTAAACTATTGTATTATAAATGAGGGTTTTTACAACCTTATGGTCGGCCGTCCTAAACTATTGGGATTAGTGGCACGCTTAAAAGTTGCTAAACAGCCCGTATTCAAAAAAAATCTTGTTGGCTAAAATTTTAACTTTTCCACTATAAATTTTTGAAATTTGTTAGTTGTGATAATTTAGCAATCAATAAAACATAGAAGTTTTAATAACAAATTTTATTTAATGATGACCTGATGCTAACTGGCGCGAACCGCGATCTATTTTTATGTGATACTTTATTTGGTTTAAATTTTCCGATGTATAAAATAAAAGCCTTTGCATGTCATAACGAATTTATACAAATTTAATATAAAAACATACAAATTAGCAAGTAGAAAATTATTTACATTTGTCACAAAAAATTACAATAGTGCACAATAAAATTTATACACGTTATCGATTCCTACAATTGTTTTTTTTTTCGAAATATAAATCTTCTTTTTTTAACTCTTGAATGGTTGCCTTATTAGTTCTTGTTATTTGAAATTTTATCCAGTTGCTCCGAATGGTAACTAGCGTTGTCCATTACTATGACGCTGTTTGGTGGCAATTTGGGCAATAAAATGTTTTTGAACCAATTTTCAAACACTTCCTCATTCATATCAGAATAATAATCGGCGCTTGCTGCTTTTTAGTTTTTACATCCAAGATACAGGGCTTCAGGAACGAAACCCTTTTCATCTCCTGCGTCTAGAATCATTATTCTTTTTCCTTTTGACGCCGGAATATTGACGTTGCACTTCCCTGAGTCATCAACCCATGCTTTTTTATTGTATCATGGGTATCGTACCATGTTTTGTCGAGGAAAAATATCGGACGATTTTCCTGCCTATACATTTTTATAGATTTTAAATAGTCGTATCTCCATTTTCTTATTACCTGGCCTTCCATCAAGCATTGCTTCTTTTCCACCTTTTTCATTGAAAAGCCAATGGTTTTAACATACTTTTGCAGGGTATGCTCGGAGCAGGTATATGCCGCGGCAGATCCTAGTGATAGGAATGAAGATATTTAATTGTTTCGGAGGTACTCAGTTGCCCCACTGTTTAAAATCAGCAATAATCTGTTTGACCAGTTGCCCTATGAAATGTATTTGTCACAAACGCTTCTTAATAAGTAGCTAAATGTAAACATATATGTAGGTATGACTGAATAAGTAAAAAATATTGCACTTGGTACGCTTATATGCTGTAAAACTTAAAAAAAAGTAAACACATATGCTTTCAATACCGTTTATAGTAGGAGTAGAATAGTCCCGATTTCTTCTTATTTGAAAAAAAATATATAATAGGTAGAAACTACGTGTATAACCCTCCGAATTAAAAGAAAATTTTACCTGTGAAGAAACAGGGGAGAGGACGATTGCACACCGTGATCAAAAATTAGAAAGTATGGGCTGCCGCATTGAAACTGGAATGTTTACCATTCATGGTTATAAAAATAGATACTACTTATCAAATTAGGAAAGAATACGATTTAGTCATACATTAAAAGCTATTAGATGAGAAATATTTGTAGTTCAAATAATAATACCAAATAATGCTCATTGATTTTAAAAATTCTAAAAAAGCTTTAACACAATTTTTGGACTCTGTCCACTCTGGTGCAAAACAGTGGAACGTGCCGAACCCGTCTGTTATTTACGACAGCTTCATGTAATACTTGTAAATCATTGTGAGTGGTAATCGGCTGTTCGTATAATGAGTCTCATAGATTGTTGCTTGCAACTATATTACTAACTGTGTGTATTCAAAAAACATAAAGGTTGAATACATTTCCAACAATCGTAGCTTGAATGCTAGATGTGGCTTTTATTATAAATAAATTATAATGAAAAATCTAACCACATGGATTGGAAAGCTTAAATATGTATTTCGGCAACTAAGGTGTTATTTTTAGTATAGAGAAAGCTATGGGAGAATATTCTCATCACCAGATCTTCAGCGGCAACCAACCTCAAAAGAATTTTCATATATTCGGCATAATATTGCATTATATTACTGTCTATGAGAAATRAAATATCATTAATAAATAAAAAATACAGTGGTGGGCCAAGATTACAACCCTGCGGAATGTTACAAGAAAACGTGTATAAAATAAAATTAGTTTTTGGACATGTACGAGTATTAACTTGACAGAGAACTTGCAACCAAACAAACGCCACTGAACAAGTAAGAATGGTATTCTATTGATACTGTTATTTACTCTTGCAAGAAAACAATCGGAATTTTATTTGTGTAATACAGGAATGTAACACAACAAGCTACTATTTGCGATTGCAATAAAAATCTTAAAAACCATTTAAAAACAATACGGTTAGGCGCTTACGTCGCATGCTCATTTTTGCCTTCATATCTCAGCCGAGTCGCAGTTATACAAAATATATTTCACGGTTGCGTATGCTCTCCCGGTACTGGGCACACACAAGGTGTAATTAATGAATTGCTTCGTGGAAATTAAGGAAGTACGTGAACGTCGTCTCCTCGGCGACCTCTTGAGTTATTCCTTCCCCAGCACAGCTAGACTCCCCGGGTGTCCGCATGCAACAGATCTGTGCACGGCTCGCACACCGGCTACCGGATGGGTCGCCAATGAATTATGCACCCATAACCTGGTTTCCCTGGACTAGAGAGAACATGCAAATCAGCCCCTCACTATACTAACGCATTCCAGTTTTTAGGAAACCACATACATAAATGATACGTATCTACGAAGGTCATGTCATAATTCCTGCACATATCAACTGGTGCTGAACTGGCGACGGTGAAAAAACAGGTGATGTCAAATTATAAAAGTCTATCATTGGGACATCACTTATTAGCCATATATAGTGTGCGGGTAGTTCACCAATCAGGGTAGTTGGATGCAATGAAACGCTTCACTGTAGCAGATTAACGTGCGTATATCAAAAATTCACGGTGCGTTACAAGTAGTGTTGGGCGATACGTATCGATACCTCTAGATATCGATACTTTTGCTTTCGATACCCGATATTTTGTATCGATACTTGGTGTTGCGATATTTCGCTGGATCGATACAAATCAGAATGGTATCGAATCATTTATTTTCTACCAACCATATACTCGTTATCTTCCATTAAAATTGGGGAATAAAGTGGCAACGACTTTGCTATAGTATAGCATTATATTTTTAAACCTACTCTGGCAAACCATATAGCCTGATTACGATTTTAAGAAAAAGTATATCCTTAACGCAATAGGAACTCTTCTTATAAAACAACATTGATGCAATAATGTAAATTGTGTCCGTATAAATAATTTATTGGAGGCTCTAATTTGTGTTTATAATTGGATTCTCATAAGAAATCGTGAACGTTAAAATGCCAGATTAAGTCCTAAAAATGGCTTATCTCTTATAAAGGTATGTGCATGTGCACTTTTTTATAATTAGTAATACAGTTGCAACATAAAAAATCAGGTTAATTTTATTTGTGTTGGTTGGATGTTCCATAAATTAATTCTCGTAATAAATCCCCAAATGCCGTCAATCCTTTTTTAGCAAATATGACTATTTTTGTTCAACTTTTTTCATCAAATGTGTTTTTTCTCACCATTGTTCAAATATACGCAAACTAACAATTCAGTTTAATAAAATTCACTTATTCAATTCGCTGTCCTTGCATGCTGACAAATTATTGATATGTTTAACATGATGCACTAGTACCTGACGAAGCTGAAGAATAGAAAGGTTTTTAGAAACAATGATGTAAATTATGTAAGACAAGAAATGTTTTAATTTACTTTATATCGATTTGCTATTTCCTGGATCGATAGTTATCCGATACCACGAATACCGATACTCAGAAAACGATACGATACGTATATCGATATATAGTATTGCGATACGTATCGATACCGAATATCGATACATTTTGATGTATCGCCCAACACTAGTTATAAGAAGTTTGCCAGGAGTTGTATGTGGGTAGTTCAAGTGTAACTCGGTGGAGTAAGCGTTCTAGAGAGTTGGACTAGTGTTAAAGACGACCACAAAAGTTGGTTACCTTGTACTGCAACCGATGGAAGAAGACCTCATGGGCAAACAATCAATAGACAAACACCAAAAGACAAATGCATTTGTTTCCTTGGTAAAAATTTTTAGTCCTCTTGCACGACAACGCTTGATCGTATAATGCAGTGTCAGTCAAATAAGTTTGCGTCTTCCAGATTTCATTCTGTTCCTCCAGTGGAAAGGAGAAGTTTGTAAAGTCCGATTTATTGACTTGAAAGTATGAAAGCTCTGCAAAAGCACGCGTTCCAACTGCTGAAACATCTTGATAAAATTGGCATATTTGACGACATTGCATTACTGCCGAAGCGTTGGCAATGTGTTTTGAATATGCAAGGGGATTATAATGAGTGACTACTGCAATTACTACAGGAAACAGAGCGATAAGTTGCCAGGTCCTGGTGAAGCTCGAGACTTTAGATGTAGCAGTTTATTACAGACGTATTCTTCAAACAACTCCATCGACTGCAGAACACGTGGATACATTATTGCAGGACTGTTACATTATCTCTTAACTTCGGATAAAAACCTATTTGTGCAGCCAATTTGCACTTTTTTATTTCTGTTATCAATTTAACATTCAATGCAAAATATGGAGAACAAGAGAATTGGACAATACCACCAAGTAAGTAGATTTTGTAGAGATCGAGATTTAGTATACAACAATGGCGATTTATCGTTCCGAGAAATTGTCACTTATGTTGTTCGCAATGCCTTCACTATCATGAGAATTTATTAAGTGTGAAAAGAAGATGGAAAGGGAACAATAAGAAGAGTCGCCAGGTAACTAAGACGCAGTATACGCCGACAGAACCTTTAGTCGCCAGATTTTAGACCAGTTCATTGCAGATTAGAGCAGGCCATTGCAGTGTGCAAACGATATCTACCTCTGCATCGAATCATTTCACTTGTTGTCTCGCCGTCTCAAACTAGTGCGTCCTTTGATTCTTTACTTAAGAATTCCTCAGTCCGTTAAATATTACTATGCATGTAGAGGTTGCATCTGCCATTATTAACTAGCAATGTTAGTATTCCCAGCCCACGAACCGTACTACCTATGCGAAAATGTGAGATTTGCAAGAAGTTGCCATAGCAACCGTTTGATTGCACCACCTGCCACGCGTATTTATTACACTTGCAGCTCCCATTTCACCATTATTTATCAAAAATTAATTAAGAAAAATGGATTCTCTTTTTAGCGCATTTTGGACTTCATTTATGAACAAAAGACGCTATTTTCCGCACTTTGTCCGTCTGTCTGATGTCTGTCACATTGATAGCTAGAGAACGGCTGAACGGATCGGGCTCGTTGATAGCTCATTGGATAGGTCTTGACTTATGCTCGGAAAGTCTTTTTTCCCCGAAAAGGGAAACTGTGTTTAAAAAGAGTCAAATGAAGTTTTACTCGGGGCAAATGTCTATGCTTATTACCGCTTACTACTAAAAAATGTAGAAAGTTTACTGTTTTGAAAAGTTTACAAGGCTGTATTTTTAAGTGATTTATGAAAAAAACCCCATCACATTAATTGAGACTAACTAAATACGTATTCGGCAGCTTCCAACTTCAGTAGAAATAAGGCTAATTCTTTATATATTCGGCTGGATTAACCGGAGGATAGAGGAAGCTGTATTTGTATTGTATTTAACAATAAAGAGAAACTTTCCAATAAAAATTTAGTTTAGTTTTTTCTTATTCTGGCTGCGTTTAAAAATTAAACTAGTAATACTATATCGCTAGTTATAGTGGCATGAAAATTAACTGACTAAAGACCCTTAACATCATCGCCAAAGATCAGAATGGAAGTAGAAAGGTAAAAAGAAACGTCGTAGAAAACAAGCTTATGCTTAGCTTGTTTTAGAGAGCTTATAGAGAGTTATATACAATGGACTGGACTTCTTGTTTAATCAGTAATTGATTATGGAAGCAGCAGATAGTAATTGGTATTTGTTTATAGTACTATGAGCGCTGCTGGTTAGATAAATGCTGTTTCCCATCCATGTTTGCTACTTTTTGTTGATAAATTTCAAGAGGGGTTACATTTCAACAGAACATTGCTCGGCCACGCATAACCAGTAAAACAATAAAAATTACTGCTTCTGTTAATGTTTTGGCATAGCCTCATAGCCCTCCCCACTGAACACGTTTTGTATTTGATCTGGAGAAGACCGACTAATTCACACTGACTGGGCAGAATTGACCCAACAAGAAACTAACAACCTCATTCTTTCGATGCTTAAAAGAATTTTTTTTTCGATGAGAGATTAATATTTTCATCATTTTCATATTCTGTCACGACTATCATATGGTAAAGATACACTATTTTTTCTTTATATTGCAGTTTTAATATCATGTGTTATATAATATAACTTTCTTCAGAAAAGCGCTGCTCTACAAGACAAAAGGAGCCATTAGTTAACCAATTTATCATTGTAGTTTAAATGGGTTAGTTAAGTTGTTTGCTATTTTTTAACTGCATAAATATATGTATGAAGGTATGTACCTACCTATACCTTAGATGTAGACGTAATGTTACATTCAATATAATACCATAATATATGTTAGGTTTCATTTTTATGGTATACTTATATTAAACAAAAACTACTTTGCACCCCTCCCTTCTCATGGATTAGGAAACACTGCCATAAAGGCTTTGCAAACATTAAAATTTAAGCATTCTGCACTACTTCAACAGTGATAATACCTTAGGTCAGATACTTATTATTATTATTGGCTGACCTAAGGATAATACCACTGTAACAAATATACCCTTATCATGTCATTAAGTATGCTATTTGTCAGAAGTCATTTTTTGTTGTACTTAGTGTCCTCCACTGCTATCATTGTAACGTAGCAATATCAGCCACCTGCCATTACATTGCCTCACTATTTCTTAATTGCTATGGTAAAGATACCATAATCACACGCTTTTTACAGTACTTTTTTCCACTGCATAGTTGTAGTCTACTTCTTTATTTTTGAGGTTATCTAAAAGTGACACATACCTTTAAAGATATCACCAATTTGTAACAACTGACATAGCGCTTAAATGCACTGTCAACTGCGAATCTGCAAGTATGCCCTTCGAACTCTTTATTTATAGAAATTACTTCTATAGTAGCAATAGATGAAGTTGAAACAACTATTTGTAACTGATACAGATGTACCAGAACGCACTTATTTAGTATTAAGTGCAAAGTTACAATACTGCATTCTTTTGGACAATAACTTTTTAGACGTTTACGCCTCAGTATGTTAAACAAACCAGTTTAATACACCTTATCTTCCGGAAACAGAAATAAGTCTTCAATAATCGTAGCAAACTATATCTAGAAATCGAAAAGAAAATGGAACCATAGTTCTAGGGTCAAATGTACCCGCTAAGAGCATACTTTCAGTAGTGGAATAGTAACTTTTCCAAAGCTAGAGGGTGGTCCTCTTTTACGTAGCGTTACCCATAGGTTATCAAAAGCTTTAGTTTAATTGGTTTTTCAAAAATATATATTAGCTAAACCTAAACAGTATAATATTGACCATTTTTGATATAAATGATTTCAAATAAATCTAATCTAAACTGAATAAATTGTGAAATAAATTATACTATAATAATAGCGGCTGCTCGCCAGGTGAAGTGCCACTTCACCTCAAATCTGCAAGATGACATTAATAAATTCTAATAAACTATGTTAACATTGAAAAATACATCAAACACAATATGTTTAAATTGAATGCGAAGAAATATTATTTTGTACATTTTGTACACCGATCGCCATTCCAAAGCTAACTATATTGTCAGTAACACCATCGCAAATAGAGAGCTTTTGTCAGATTTTATAAAAATCAATAAATATTGCGATGACCACGAAGATTTTTCAAAGTTATTAATTTAAAAATTTTATATTAAAAACTAGTGATAAATGAATATTTTAAATTACTACATTGTGTGCAGTTTATTGGAAACCCCAATTCAGAAAGAACTATTACGCCAGTTAACACGAAGACATTGCGAACATATTTGCGTCCTTAAAAGACAGAAGAGGGCGGCGCGAATTACTTATTGAACACAACGATATAATACATCGATACCATAATTTCAATTAATATAATTTCAGCAGAATCTGCATCAATAATAGCACAAAAGCGTATTCTATTAAATTTCGTTTATCACAGATTGATGTAAATGCGGTGTAACTACCAGACTTATAAATTAATTCCACACGTTGCTTAAAATCTCCTTTTAGGTTAACAGAGCGAATTAAACGATGCGTCTGTGACATTTCTTATGTTTAATTCATTGAGTGAGTACACATGCATAAATGTATTCACCAAATAACGGCATCACATAATTATAAAGTATGTTTTGCAGTCCTCTCAAAGCAGCTTTTCCGAACCAGCTCATCAGCAATTCAGTAGCGTGTTTAAATAAATAATAAGTGTCCGCTTGCGGGGTAAATATCGTACTACACCTACTAATCCTGCCAACAGACAAAAGTTGTATTTAAAAAGAACAATGTAACAAGATTAGGAGCGCATTTAGAAATAGCACTAATAAATAAATTAGATACAGTATGAATTGACAGGGACGAATCTCTCTCAGAAAGGCAAAAAATTTTCTTTTGCCAACACTTTTTCTTTTAAAAAAAATCCTTAGTGGCTGTTACTTTATACACCCGCCAGTGTGAGTTTGAAACGTCTATCTTAAATACGTAGTAGAGGAGTTAGTTAACTTTGAGCTTACATAAATGGCAATTTAGATCTCTGTACTTGCTTCCGACAATATACACATTGCCGATTTTCAAAATTTTTCAATTCACCGCCAAATGGCAGTAAAATCAGTTTTATGTAGACAATTTTTTTCTGAAAATTAATTATTACACTGCAATAACCAACCCCGAATAAAAATCTTATAGGATTTTCTAACATGCTAATGACATTAAGAGCGCAAGTACAGCAAACAGTAAACACAATAAATTTTGGAAATGGCTTCAGTGGCAAAAGCTTAACTGTTTTTGATGGCAAGACTCACAAGCAAGACTGACAGCCAAAGGAACCTTTACAGCACAACACAGAGCAGCGGAGCAGTAATAATAAAAATTGGTATATTTAGCAGGGAAGGTAATTTTTCAGAACAGTACTGTATACAAATGTTAACATGTTAGTTAAATGGAAATGTTTACACAGCATTTACTTTTGCTATGCCATGCCAAATAATCGTTCTGGGATGTACATGTACAACAACGATTTCTCGATCATATCCTAGCGACATTGAACTAAATTAATTTTAGGCATTCTGGACAAGTCTAATTCGTTGTAAGGTATAATTTACACTAACAATAAGCCTAAAAATTGCCGCCCTTTTTGCGCTGAACACGTTTTAAGCTCTATATAGGCACTTAGTAATATACAGGGTGATTCACTAGGAGTATGGAGCGTCTGTACCATAAAAACCCCTCGAGCTATCGTTTTCAGAAAAAATAATCAATATGGCAAATTAAACTTTTTAAGTTGGTAGAAATCTAATGAACGTGCCTCAAAACCACGTGACTGAAATACACCGGAACTAAGCAATCCTTTATTTTATTAAATAAACATGTATCTTGTACAGTTAAAATAGGTTTTTGATAATGGAGAAAAGCACGCAAATTTTCTTTGCATGCTCCCACTGTAACAACAATTAATTTATAATCAAAGTCAAACAATTCTAATTACTGGTCATGTGAAACTAGCGTAGGTCTATGAATATTCAATGAAGCAGAATCTATTGCAATCGGCAAGCAATAACTATTAGCACTCGTACAGGTTCGCGATAATACAACATTTTTACTGTCGCAGCTTTTCGCAGCTTTAGTTGGTGAGATTTATACGGGATAATGTAGTGGTCTGCGTTTATTTTTCTGGTAGAATTACGAGCGCTATAAACTGGTCAGGGCGCGACGTCGATGCATATTTATTATGTCAGAAGTACGTTCAAAACGAAAGTTATAGACCGAGGTGGGCACCTGTTGATACATTTTAAAAAGCCGGTTGTGGACTAACCGCTCGCCTTCGGGCTTGTCGAGTGTGTCCATCTGATGTCAATGGACAACGCCACTGAGCCTTTAATCCATCCGTTCCCTTGTCTCACGACTAGAACAAACACGTCACACAGCGACGTTAGTGTTTCTCACCAGAAACGTCTAACTTAACACTTATAAGGTTTCTGTACGGTGTTCCTCTAAAATAAGTATTTAACGAATTTTAGAACACCCAGATGTCTTTTACAAAACGATAATTTGAGGCTGCAAACTCAGTACTGATGGGGCGTAATCGGTCACGGCTTACATAGCTACACAGAACACTAGTAACACTGCAACTTAGTAAGTTATCAAGGGAAATTAGAACTAGGTCAACACCTGTATTTTAATAGTTGAATATGACAGTTGGTGATTGTTTCCTATTAGGAACTTTCATCGTTGCGACTAGTTAAGCTGCGTTTTATTGCTGATTTTTTGGATAAAATGTCTTCTATGAATGACAAGCTAATTGACGTGGTTTTTTCTTAGAAAATGTGTTGAGAATTTGTTATCATCCAAAATATACTGCACGCTTTCCGAATCTAAGGCGTCCCCGGGAAATAATCCGAAGACCGTTGGATAGGTTTTAAAAAAGTGAACGCGTGTACTACCCTAAAAAAATGTGAACCCACACCACGGTGAGTAAATGAAACGAATTTTTGATACCAGTGTCAGTTCGGAAAAATCGGCATCCAAGTGTTCCTGATTTAAGTGATGTGCACGACATTGGGAATTCAATAGGGGATACTCCAACAGCACAGAACCATACCTACCCGATCCGATTACAGTAGCAAATGCTGTATTTAGAAAACACACGAATATGTTGTCAAAGGACCCTTAACAGAGTTCGTGAAGATCAAAATTTCTTTAAAAACTTATTGTTTTCTGAAAATGAAACATTTCAACGCAATCGATTTGTGAACAGGCACAATTTTCACTACTATCATACCCAAAATCGGCATCAATTTCGAACTCTAGATAGACACTATCGCTGGTCATTAAATATTGGACTAAGTTTTTGGGAACCGTCTTGTAGGCCTTTTCTTTTTCAATTGATACCTTAAGGGGCATGTTTTGAGTTAAATAGTCTCTTAATGTACGTCTAAACATGTTTAACCAAAGTTTTCCAAATAGGTTGTGTTCAAGCTGGTAATTGTCCAACTATATCATCGGACCTGACAAAACTGAACATTCTTTGTGAAAACACATACAATAAAAACTTTACCTTACCTATATGAAAAATAGAATTCGTTCAGCATTTCAATGTTTCGATCCATATGCTCGCATGTGAATAGAAACCTTTAATAAAGCGTTCAATTATATTTGCTACAAAATGGCGATCATTTCAAACATTTATGATTAATAATTATCGAACCTACTTTACCTGTTTATTCATGATTTTCTGTGTTATATCTAACAATCCCAAACAATTATGTTACCTAAGTTCTACGCATCTCCAAGTTTAAATCTTGAACGATTTCTTCAAAATCATTTTGTGACAAATGAAGGTAACGTTCACCACTTAAAGAATGGTCAAAAATGTACAGAGCTCGAATGGTGGACCCAATAATACCGAACCAAACATTATACCCAAATCTGATTTGAGGTCTTGTTTTCTGCACTTTGCGAGGATTTTCTTGTACCCAGAGATGTTGACTAAGTCGATTAAACATACCGCAGTTTGTAAATTTTGTTTCATCTTACCACATAATCTTAGAAAAAAAACTGTTTCTATACCAGTGACAAAAGTCCAGGCGCCGATATTCATCCCCAGCATGTAATTTTGGCTAACTGCACGCTTGTAGGGGTGAATATAATTTTAATCCGTTAACAACAGTATTTTGTGAAGTGCCAGTATCTAAAGCAATTTCAAGGGTTGAACGTGAAGGATTTATGTTTACACTTGCCAAAATGTTTATTGGTGTAGCTTCATTTACACCCCTGGACCGATATCTTGGTTTACAAAATGAGCCATATTGTTCTAAGTTATCGTAAAGCCTTTTAAATTGCTTTTTAGAAGGCTGAAAGCGATAAAATTATTATTCAGGTGCTCGGWCGGAACTTTTGCCATATTAAACTTTTCTAAATTTGAAAACTCAACTTTCAACTTACMAATACGTGAATTTTTAGTGCTCAGTTCTAACTAACTGTCAGATACAAGAAACAATTTTTCCATGGTTAACTATTTAAAAACAATATAAAATAATACAGAAAATTGGCCATAACTCTGGTATTCGTCAAAATAACTATACCGAGTGTATAATGTTGAATAGGTAAAAAAGTCGCCGCCTTTATGAATGCATAGCTAACTATTTAAAGTTTATGTGATATCTCAAATATGACAAAACGCATAACAAACTACTTTATTAACAATAAAAATTTCCATAATTTTTGTATTTACATTTTTTGCAACATCAAAAATAAACGAAATAAAAGGATTTAAAGAAATATCTACTCAAAATTTAGTTTTTTCAAAATATCTATAGTAAGCCATGAACTTTAAAAAAAAACGTGCATTGACTTACGTCAATAAAACGGCGAATCTTTCTCCATTTGAACTTTCTTCTAGCTCTGCTAGTTTTCGAGATCCCCATACTCGTCATCGAAAAAACTCACCCTGTATTAATAAATAATACGTACATTTTGTTTCAACTTGCTTGGTCTCCCCTACAAATATGTTGCTTTTCCCATAAAAAAAAATTGGAAGAATAAAAAACTGACCATTATGGAAAAGTAACCACTACTGGAAGGTGACTGTTTACACCAAGTTTCACTGTACGTGTCGGGTGCGTATTTTTCAGCAGGAAAGCCTGACGTGAGTGAGGTTAACCGCTGGAAAATAAAAACGAAACTGCAAGACTAAATCATTCTTAATGCTCTTGTCGCAGATCTTAATACGTTGTAAAAGAACTCCGCGTTAATTTTAAGATTTATCTTTATTCGCGATCTCCCTGTGATAATCGTTTCAGAGCAGTTCTTGAAGCGTCCCTATTGCTATATGCAAATGGCTCAATGAACGATGAGCAGGGAACCGCACCGCGGTTATCTGCAGTCAATGGTTATTCTCATACCTACACAGTCAGCTTTTCACTTAGCTAGCGATAAATATTTTTAATTTATCTAAAGTGGCGTGGAGAACATATTTATTGTTTATGCAAAATCCGTGACAAAATCTTGTTAATATACCTATAAATCTTTCTTATACTTTTTAAACAAGTTTGGAGCGTAAAGAATTTTACGCGTGAGAAAGTGCCTGTACCAATCTCTGTATTTCAGCGGTAGAAAAAGCAACTGTCTAGTTCTTGGGAGTATATCAACGTTATTTAAAAAAAATTTCGATCGTTATTTGTCTGAAGGCGACACTAGAACTGTCCACTTTCTGTCCAATTCACCTTCAATTCATTTAATATTATAGATAACATAATAGGACTTGTTGTGGCACTCGCATCCCATCACGTGTTTAAATTTAAGTTCTAAATCAATTACAATGAAGAATGATGAAATTAATGACATTCAATAGAATCTCTTCCCTTAGCAGCATAAAATATGTTCTTCGAAAATAGGAATAGACGAATCAAACCAAATTATTTTCCGGATGATGTTTCGTCACTTTATTGCACTTTTTGAAGTGCGTTCAGGACTAAGTCAAAAAATAGACCACACCAAACAACAATCGCTCCACAGGTTCTTAAGAGACATGACACGAAATAAAGTAAGATCATCCTGGGCGAATGAAACAACTATCACACGATGAAATAAAATTGATTACTTTTCATTTGCGAAAAATATTTTTAATGCAAGTTATTATATATTTAAATGTATAAACAGAAAGGCTTTAGCCAGTTGATCTCATAAGGTTTTTCTTATAAGAACTGGCCTTCATCTCGTATATTAAATAAGTTACAGGCCGCTGGCAAACACATATTGTTAGACCCAAAAATACAGTGGACACAGAACATGGTTGTTACAAAGATGTCAAAAAATATAAATTAATAAATTGAGGAATGCATGACATCTTTTTTCCATTGTTTAGACTCAAAATGTGTGACGAGCCTAAAACTGTATCCCCTCTACCTCAATGACGTCACACTAGTAGCCCAGCAATACGAACAGAACCTTACAGGGTAGTATGTTTTTTAGAACTATTAGTATTTGACATACCCATACATTCGCGCAGGTGCTTCCTTTAATAATATGCTATAAATGTTAATAGTCCTACATGCCGACTAGGAATCGCCCAGGAATCTACAGAATTCAACTCATAGCAGTTTAAATTGGGTTAGTTTCAGGGTACTACTGTGCACAAGTTTTCAAGTAGATTTTCATAACAACGTCAAGTACTCCTCTATCGGTGTAATAGGTAATTAAGTAATTTGTAGTGTTGCTTATTAATTTCGTGACAACAACGATTGTGACATTTTTGCTCTTTTCTATCATCTTATTCAGAGTGAAACACATAATAATGATCATGCAATAGGAGGACGTGACGTAAGAATATCTAATATAAATTTTCAATATGCTCTGAACAGTTTCAACACGTAATATTTTTTAAATTAAGTACTGTTTCACAAGTTTAATTTACCTTTTAAGTGTTTTTGAACTTATAATAGTTTAAGTTTTGCTAAATTCGTTGTTTAACAAAACAATACAAAGCAATGCATACGTAAATAAGTATGCTACCACTGAGGTTGACTGTTCTTATGTATTTATTAAGCAATGCTCATTTGAAAAATGTCCAAAAACAAGCATAACGATAACGGGTGTGACGCATAAAGTCATATAACCTCTCATTTTTGACAGTTATCGAACCTCACTTCACATCTTTTTTAGCATCATACTTGCAACTTTTACATTTATTCTACAATGTGTTGGGTGTTCACTCCATTTTGAAACTGGTAGGACTTATTAAATGTGTATTAATCCTGAAAACGTCATTGTTGCAATTGGCAAATATGATAAATTACGTCACAAGATTGCGCAACAGCATGAGGCTGTTTTACGTGGGAATCTTTCAGTTTTGAAACTTGAAAGTATTATTAGTAATTCATGCAATTATATCAAATAAAATGTTCAAAATACATGATATGCATTTAAGGCCATATACACTTTCTCTTCACACTATTTTTAGAAATATCGAAAATACCCAATTGCTATATTACGATAAGCATACAGTAATTTTATGCTTACGACGATAAACTGAATGATTAGTATTTGTAGTTCTACAACTTGAAATGAAAATAAATCCTAACGTTTACCCATTAAAAAGGAAATTGTGTCACATTGTGCCTAACTTATATTAAAAAACTACACATAGGGCGTCACCTATCGGTAATCCGTAAAAGCTTGAATTCGCCGGCAAAAAACAGGAACGATACAACGAACGAAAATCTTAAATCTGCTTCTGTAGATTAAGTTGCATTGTTTACATTTATACGTTTAACAGTAGCGTCAGCTATTAGTGTCGTTGCTTGATATGATATTTTGACATTGACAGAGTGACATGAACACCAAAATACCTGACATTACGCATTCTGCTGCGCAGCTGCGCATGCCTACGTAGAAATAATAACTGTTGTAAAGGGAACATTACTTTAATTCCACATGCCAGTTCTGATGTTCCATATTTTATACAGTTCGGTGGGACGCTAGCGCATCATTTGTTCGGTATCCTTAGTGAAGTTATTCGTAATCATCTCTTATATTAACCCAGTAACAATAAGAACGCCTTAAGTAAGTTAGACTATAGGTAGATTTTTACGTATCACCATGTTTACAGGGTAAACATAGAGAGTTGATTTTGACCAACATTAAGAAGGGAAGCCGGCTCAATACAATGTACTATAAATAGAATACAAAGATAAATCGAAAATAGGCTCTTTGATTTAACAAAGCAATACATTCTTTTACTAGCATTTCATATTTTTTTACAGTGGGATTGCTAGCTTTCCTGTCGAATCGTGAATAAAACCAGTAAATCATGTTTTATCCGCTGTTTGGATATTTTACCTATTTATAATTTGTGTCATTATAAAAGTATGTTTCTTTATTTTCCGTCTTGTATTACAGATATCTTCTATGTGATAGGGTAAATATTTTATTATAAAACATATATCACTAAACTGATTATGGAACTGTGAAATACTTTTTTTTGTTTGTCACAGTTTTCCCGGAGTTTTGATAAATATGTCTGAGAGTCCTGTTTACTGCTACACAACGGTATTGGACAATGCTGTGACGTCATGCGATGCAATTTTACCTCCACCTCCTCTCTTCAATTTTTACATACAACCTATTCAGAATACCTAAAATACCTACGTTATGATAACGTATGTGCAAAATTCTATAACCTCTCAAATATTGTAATCGCTGAAAATTCGAGTGGAACTTAACACATTATTGATGCATTTACCATCAGGTCGCGACCCCCATTCATCGCCGCCTCTGGCAATTTACTGACAGCTATCACTCTCACGACAACGTGGCACGACTTTGCGATACGGACTCTGACGTTGGGCAACAGATTAACTGAATTCTCGTTACGTTATGAAATAAGCGTGCTACGGTGTTCGTGTTTGTTTAAGGCTGTAATAATTATAGGTCCCTGTAATAAACCTTAAGGCACCCCACAATTCCGATGCACGTAGGAGAACGCAAGTGTATAATCATGAGGATTTACATCTTATTTCCTTTATGATCTCGACAATTCGTGCGTCGTGGATGAAACGTAATACGCGTTTATGCTGATCGATGTTGCATTTATCAAAACACCCCGACGGGAATTGTAGAGGAATTAAGGATCAAGTACAAAACAAACAAATAAAAGTCCTTGAAGCGCAACGGTAATCCGATAGTTTGGAATTGAAACTAAAAATTACGTTTATTTTTATTTCATATTTGCATAATTATGTTCAATAAATAAGTCTTTTGTGCAGCCTGATAAACTACTGTCATTTTATGTTACACGAAACACTGAAAATACCAATTCTGCAGCTAGGTAAATAGTTTGCAAGTGCAATGGAGAAGCAGTACTTGGTTAAATACTTGGTATACATTTTAAAAACTTTTTTAAATAAAAGACATTACAAAAACGTTTTGTTTTTATATACAGGGTATTATAGCTAAATTTAAAAAAATGTTTTTTTTTAATTATTCCTGAACTATAAAAAATATCGACTTTAAATTTGGTGGGAATCATAACGATTTTTTTAAGCGCCATAGGCGTGCGCTGAGGTAATGCAGGTATGTGGATTTTTAGACAAAACTAAAACAGTTTTACAATATCCAATCAATTCTAAAGAAAACATGTCTGTTGATGTTTTTATTGAAAAACATACGACCCCATTATTTCGTGAAATCATAAGTGTCATTGCCACTGACAACGCCTGACAGGTGATAAAAAAAATTATTTTAAAAGCTTTATTAGAATAAACAAAATCAAGAAACGTTTTGTTTAAATATACAGGTAACACCCTGTATATAAAAAACAGAACATTTTTTTATATTAGAAAACAATTTTTAAAATCCTACTTTTATCACCTTTCAATCTTTGTCGGTAGCAATAACATTGGCTGTCCTGTAATTTTTAATAAAAACATCAATAATTTTTAAGGACTGGCAAGTCCTTTTACGGCAAGCATCAAAAGATATGTTTTCTTTATTGAATTGATTGAAGATTGTAAAACTTTTTTATCACCATTTGATGTCAATGTCTTTTATAGTTCAGGAATAATTTAAAAAAATCATTTTTTAAATTTTATTTTAACACCCCGTGTATAAAAAACAAAACACCTTGTATATCAATGGGAATGGTGTCTTCAGGGTTAAGTGGTTTTAAAAACCTTGCAAAAATTAGTCAAAAGTTTATCGCAAAAGTGAAGAACTACAATTATTCTATAACGCACAACCTCACAAAATACCAAATAATCTGTCATTTAATGTACTGCATTTGCGAGTTACGCAATTTTTGTGTGAGGCCACACTAGTCATGGTATCAGAATATTTGTATTGCAGACACGTACGGTACGAATCATTACAGGATTAAATTATCGAAATGACGTTAGGGCAGCGTTCATAAAATACAAAATCTTGACTGTTCCATCTTTGTATATTTACCACTGTGTTATGTTTATATACAAACAGACAATCATTATCACACTCGTAGTGAGGTGCAACCCTATAATACAAGAAATATTAACAAATTGAGTGTGGATTTCTTAAGATTAAAGAAAAGCAGAAGTTCTTTTAAGTACCACGCCATCAAGTTTTTCAACAAAATTCCGGCGATCACCGCTTTGCCTCCAAACATCTTTAAAACAAAAATAAACAACCCCTGATCCGGGGTGCCTACTATGACACCAAAGATTTTATAGAATGTTCGTGAACGATATGTATCTATTTAATGTACTCAGTATATGTAATGTAATCACCTATTCGTACTTTTTACTTACTACTTTATTAAACAATGACTTGTGTAAACCACTTTTTGTAGTAATAGCACTAATAAATAAATAATTATTAAATACTAATATCATACTAATATCATAGTTTAACAAAGATTTTTATGAAAAGCACATAACTTTCAAACTTTCAAAACTATCAAGCCTTTCACAAGGGCATCAATCCAATTGACTGCTTCACTTTGTACAAGGTGTCTGCCAAGGCGGCAAAAGATTCTAAAGGAGAGTCTATCAGTTCATTAGTGCCGCAACCAAAGTCACGTTATCCAAAGGTGCACCGGAAGGAGGCAGTCTACATTGCACCCTGTTTAAGCWCTCTTTAATTTATAWCCACATAATTTTCAGAAAAATTACCAAATTCACTATGAAGATAGAAGAAATTAAGATCCATTTACACAATGATTCCCATAGTGGTATTTATCGTCCCTCAGGGGTCGACGATGATCTGTAAGGGGTCCATGTCAACGAAAAAATAATTGATGTAAGTGAGAGTCCACTTTATTAGATCTCATCTAAGCAGATCGTGGTTTTTTGACTACGGTGATACTACATTGGATAATAAATCCGTATGGTGACATTTTTGCTTCAAAAAGACTGTTACTTAGTAGTGTATTATGGAATATCGTGAAAAAACTGTTGACTGCTCTTCCATTTTCATATCTAGTGAAAGGAGTATCTACCTGGTTGCCAATCTCCTAACAAAAAAAAAGACACTATACCCCACTAACCGAGGATATTCGAGATTAAACCTAGGGACCTAAATTGAAAATTTACTATTAAAGCATCAGGTTCATCCCTCCCATTAAAAGCATTTCTTTTTTATTTAGTTTTGTCGTGCAACATACTGCATTTTAATTTGGTTTGTTTTCATTTGAATTTAATTTATGAATTTATAAAGTTTTACATGCTTCTTTTTTCAAATTGTTCATATTACACATCACTACAGTTAAATATTTAAATCTAAAAAATATATTTGGACTTGATGAATTTGCAAGCATTCAATATAAAGTTAAGCAGGGGGTCTACCCAAAACCGAAAAGCATGCCAAGGTGTCTACTAGACAAAAGTTTGGGGATGTCTGATTTAAACTATTAAACTTATTAAGACCTGGTTCAACAAATTAACAAAATTATTGACATCATTTGCTCCTAGAACGCTCGTCACCTCGTTTACTACGAAAAATTGATGATGGTCGGCTAGGAACATATTTGTGAAGTTCTTTTGGCCAACTATAAAAAGATGAGGCGGCCGATACAGATGATGTGTCCAACAGACGAGGAGGTGCAACCTGCACATCAGAACGACTAGCGAGCACTGCATGGGAAAGTACATAGAAAATTAAAACTTCGACGAAGCTTTTAGAAGATTTTTATCGTGCTAAAATAATAGTAATAACTTTATTTAAATTTAATTATATAAAGAATGTCGTTAGACTATTACATTCTACAACCACACACTTAATAGATAGCAAACATCTACACTACTCCAGCAGTAATGTTTGAATTAACTGCAAAATTTAATATATAGGGTTTTTGCTATACTGTAGGTATCCCCTGCGTGACTTGTCAATAGAATACACTACATATACTACGTATTACGAAGCTACTAACTGAATTACAACAGAAATAGTGCAGTTTTTCACCCACTTGGCATGGGAAAAGCTGGAATAAGAACAAAAACTAGTACCAATGCGTAAGGCAACAAATGATGTCTTTCTCACACGTTAAGGTACCTTTAGGGATAGTAAGCGACTTACTGAAAAAGTCGATAACATACGAGCAATGGAATTGGCACAGAATTTTAAATTTGTAAGAAATTAGCTTTCTCACATAATAATCACGTTAGATCGAAGTAAAAACACAGAAACCACCTAGAATGGTCTTCGGACACAGGCAGCGGCATCCATTTTGCGCTCTTTACGTGCAAGCATTGCGATTCTTCCCGTTATGGTCATAACTACCGCTCCGCATATTTTAAAATGTAATAAACTTCTCAGACTGATTCATAATTCATCTTGAATGATCGACAGTTGAAATGGCGACCTGTACTTTTTCAGGCATTTCGATCGACAAGAATATTTAACTTTGCGGAGCGCTGTCTTAATCGGTGCTTTTCTCAAAAGACCATTGCAGTTGTTTGGGTCGCAATTAAAATTATGGCAATTGCATTTACATCTGTATATTTACACACAGGCGCATCACGCACGTACAGTTCCATTTATTATATTATTAAGTACATAACGTTCTTAACGTACTGTGGATATCAGATTTGTTTTGTGACTTAATGACATTGTTTCTCAGCTGATACTCTTTGACTTTGATGATGATCGGTATCAAGGAGGTCTTTTAAACATTGCATATTCTTCTCCGGCGCACATGGGACGTTATTTACATACGGCAGGTTTAAAGCGAATTATAACCGAACCAACAAGAATTATTGTAATATTCGCAATTTATTGCAATCCATAACTGTTAGCAACGAGAATTAGCAATTTAACGCACCAATTAATAAGCTATCGAATTATAAATTGGTATCATACGTTACAAAGGATGGTGTCCCAGACTCCCAAAACCCCTAACAGTTCCCTATTTTAAAAGTTTATACTGTTGGAGCTACTAGCATTGCACCACCACAATTTAACTGTTAACAATTTCTAGGTTAGGAAACTTTGCGGTCGTGGGGCTAAAGTCACTGCCACTGTGCTACTTAGTATCACTTCGTATATCACTTATTATAGATTCTAACTGTAATTTTAGCATTGCGGCAGGCTAAAAACGTTTTTAAGTCCATCACAGTACAATTTAACAGCCTTACTCTAGTCATAACCTCACAATTACGACACATAATAACCTAAAGTTGAAACATACCTAGTCACCCTACGGCTCAAAAATCTGAGGTTTCTTTAACCTTAAAGTTAATTATCTTACAAATGAAAATACACACTTCCACTTGTATTCTCATATTAATATATATCAAATATTTCAGATATAGACAGATGACAAATATCTGTCAAAGCAATAGTTGTGTTCACTTTTCTGAGAGGCAGCAAATTGATTTAATCAGTAATTAATAAATCGAACAGGAAATCGGATACCTTGTATAATTTTCTCAGTATTTTTTTTTCTGATTTATGCTGTAAGTCCAGCCATATTATATAAGATGGCTATAAATATCGAGGCAGGTAATGCAGTCGAAAGTAAATTCAAGTAAATTGTGACTAAACCGCAAAAGTTATGTTAGCTTAGAAACCTCTAGATCTTATCATTTCCTAAATTTCAACAGAAAAAACCTGAGAGTTCCAGTGAAATAAATCATTTAACACTATACCGTTCATAGTCTGTTTTATTTTTTTACAGTGGTACCAGCTGAGGCTTCCAAATTGTTGTTTATTGACTGCAAAATCAGGAGTGTGCTACATCAGGATAACAAAAACTTGACGATCAAGTATATCCCCATGTAACAACTTTAGCTGAGGGGTAAGATGTAAGTATAAGGGAATCTAGCATATCAGGACGTATTATAAGCTAGAAAGTTCTTAAAATCGGTAACTAATAAAAAGTTATACTAGTTTAAGTTACATCATTGCTCTATAACAATTTTAGTCCTAGTACTATTGAGTATTTTAGGTTTGAAAACTTAAGCACCCCACACGATTTTATTCATACCGGCTGTTCCTTTTTAATTGCAACTGTACGACACCAGTTAATAGCTACCGAAAGATACAAATTGTACCTACTCCCACATAAGCGGTATAATAATCAGTAGCAACCAGGAAACTACATCGACGTTTAATTGATAACGCATCCGCATAAAAACACGTTAGCCGTTAGGAAAAGTAACTTTGGCGTGTGCAGTTCCTTCAACTGATTCCCACGGAATGCAAGATGCTAAATTTGTCTCTGAAAAGCCGTCAGCTATCATAAAAACGATTTACTGGTTAAGGTATATATTTTGCTCTTTTTGTGATTTTATGCAGCCCTGGAGGTAAACATATTTCGGTGTAATAGTACTGTAAATCAAATAGTCTTTGCATATTTTATATACACAATCGAGATAGAAGATGAGAAAAATGAATTATATGAATTTAAAACCTAAAGTTTAGTAGGTCTGCTCGATAACTACTATTTTAAAGGGCACAGCCAACGAGAAATTTTGTTTATGTTAAAATCTAGCCGTAGAAAAGAAACGAGACAATTTCACTGACCACAAGACCAATATAGGCGGATAATTATATCGCAATAGCAATGTTCCTGACGGCGGTTTAATCCATTTATTTTATGTCCACTAATCACTTGTCTGAAGTAGCACATGTACTTTTCGAATACTCATTGTGTTTAATATTCCTTGTTCGTTATTTGAAATAACTACAGTACTGCATATGTTAACGCTTCCCCTTATTTCTGCTAAAAGTTTATCTTCCAACAATTAATGTTTCATTCTAAATAATATCCATAAATCCAACAACTTCGAATCTGCAAAGAGAATTACAAAGAATTATAAGGGTTGTGTAAACATAATTATTGATTATTAAATCGGGATAATCTCGAATTTGATATTTACTGAAATGAGAATTATTTCAATTCAATGAAAATATTAACTTTTTTCATAACAAACAATTTGTCCTGCATTTCCTGCACTACGATTTACCAAAATCTGAAAAATACTTTATTTCCTTGATGATCAAGTGGCTGAAAGTTCTCGGGATCCCAGTAACTCATTAAGGATGCAGAAGTCGAGCGACAGTGGCGATATAAATAACAGCACCAACAAGTTTGACACCCCCTAAATTTATTATGTGAAATATTATGCGGTTCACTTTTGAAAAATGCGAGTTTAACATCGTTAATTACCGGGTCCGCCGTAAGTGTCAAAATGTCGCTGTAGTCACGGTGTCTGCAGACAAATGACTGCAAATAATTTATTTAGTACATATTTTAGCTGTTCATTCACTGTACCGAACTACACGTTTTTGTCTAGTGCATTCAAGTTAATTCCCGCTATACGTACAGAATGAACCCGTGCCCATTACTTTTAAAAATTATGTGATTATAACGCAGCTGTGAGCGCAGAGGAAGAATTAGATTAATTATTTTTCGATCCACCTGTATCAGCTGCGCTGATGCGTTTGTAGATATCCGAAGTGGTTGATAAGCGTGGAGCTACAGGATGTCCCGCTGTTTACATATGTTCGCGTTTAGACCAACGCCTGTTCTTCATCGTGTGTAACGCAGACGTTAAATCTGATATTACACTGCCTTCAGATCAGCTAGGTATACATCCCAACTAGCTTTTGCGACTGATATACCAGAAGCTTTACTGCAATTTATTTAAAAAAAAACAACATTTTACTGGTATTAATAAAAATTTGAAACTATTGATTGTACAATTACCTACGTATATGATTAATACAAGACACAGGCTGTTCAAAAAGTTATGACAAAAACAGCTTTGGTTACCTTGTGTATGTAATTGCCGCCCTCTCAACAAAAACCTGATTTCGAGGAATAGTTGCAAGTCGCAAGGGACTAAATCTGGTCTGTACGGTGGACAGTATACAGTTGCGATACTGCGGGCGTTTAAGAAGTCTACCACAATGTAATCAATGCAATGTCGCGCATTGTCATGATACAATAAAATTTCGTTAATGTTCTTGTCCTGCCGTTTTTTTTTTCTTGAATCGAAGAAGATGCGTATACCGGCGCTTCGACTCACCTTTACCTTCTTTGCAGGTGGCGTCTACTCCGTTTTCCATTGAGAACTTTGATGTTTAAATTTCGGATCGTAGTGATACATCCAATACTCATCTACGATTATATTATGGTTATTTTTAAACCGTCCTCGTAGGAACACTACATACTAAAAGATGACAGATTTTCATACGGTTGGATGGATAAAACTAAGGTAACCTTTATTTATACACTCGCAGTTAATTATAATTTCTCTTAAAGGCTTTGGAGCTGATAGACAAATCATTATAGACTGTGTACATACCAAAAAAGGGAAACTTCGTGAACTAGCTTTGCATGAGCCATCCCACAGGAGGAAATGTCTATGAGCAATAAGAAATTGCACTCGGAGCCCTCCTTGGTATTGAGGAAGCTTTTTGACAGCAATTAAGAGAACACGGAGAGACTCCTTGTTTAATAAGGTGGACTGACTCCATCCTTAAAAACAGGCCGCCAGGATTYCCCATGGGCATCCAACCGAAATCGTGATTAGCAAGGGTTTTACTTGGGGCCTTGTAGTAGACGATCTCCTAAGAGAAGAGAACCGAACCAGGAAGGTGCTTATATCMCGGTCCTGGCGTGCGGGAAGTTTGGAGTAACTGTTACGAATTTGGCACAGCATGCACTAAAGGGAGGTGGTGTACAAGGGAAGTACTAGCAGCCAATCCTACAACATCAGTGATAAGGTTCGACACAAGAAGAAACCTTCAACGGTTGAAGGGACTGAATTTCTCGGGACAAAATGTACCACTGAAGAATTAAATCAAATAAATGGGACTATACACTAGATATACTTAATCATAAGTGGATCCAAATAATGACCGGCAGCCAAGCGGCACTGAAAGCCTTGCAAAGCACAAGTATACTCCAACGAACGAATTCCTAGATGTACTTCGTGTCCCGATAGCAAAGTTACTCGGAGTTAGTTCATATACACCAAAAAATCGAGAACAACTAGCTAAAAAGGGAGCTAAAGAACCCCTACTAGAGAGAGCTTGAGTCTGTCTGTGGAGTGGCATATCGGTCTGCAGAGTGGGAAGTCAGAGTACTACTGCGAAAAGAACATAACGTTTATTGGATGAACGTCTCCGAACTACGACAATTTAGTACATTCTTAGGAAGTTCGTTTCAAGTGACAAAACTGCTGTAATTAAGCAGGCCTCAACTAATAACAGTAGTTGGACCTTTTGCGGGATATTGTGAGATTGTGACTGTCCAATATCCATAGAAATATCCAAATATCCAAAGAAAAAACAACGTATCTTCGGGGTACCATTTGCAGAACCAGAGATCGCGCAAGAAGGCATTAGCTATATCCTAGAAATGATTATAGACGAGGAGTTGGTACGTCATGGTACATTTGAATGATGTATGTACTGATATAAATTAAAATAGACTAGAGATATCGCGATGAATCTTTTACTAAAAGTACAGATTATGATAAATTTTTGTACATTGATACCAATGACCTTTTTGTAAGTGGGTAATGGTAAAGTTAGCAAAAGCCGACTTTGTAAAAATATGACATTGACAGTGATAATCTTCAAACATGAAATTTACAGCGACAATTCTCCAACAAGTAATCCAAATCTTTGATTTGCTTGTTTAATTAAAAAGGTGGTTTCTAGCGGAAAATAAACGATTCCAAATTTTAATGGTGGTAGGTTATGGCAAAGTCATTAGGAAGTTTGTCAATTGTTTAACATGGAACACCACAAAGACCTTCTATTGCACAACTTACTGTTAGTGGGGTTGTTGCACGATTTCACGAAACAGATAGTGTGAAGGATTTGTCAATAAGATTTAGCCATTCCAAAAAAAAAACAAGGAACAAAATTAAACAGAAAATCAGAACCTATGCTTGCGTTAGGTGCCAATAAACAACCACTCAACAGTGGATAAACTTTATAAAAAGGAAAAATTTCATCCTTACAAGAACCGACTGTTCCATGATCTTCAGGAGGATTATACCGACCGATAGACGCCTAAACTTTTGCAAGGTGCTTTTTTAAAAAAATATTCTGTTGTCCAACAGATCAAATATATATTTAAATGGCATAGTCAACCATCACAATTACTGTCTCAAGATCCTCAGAAGCTTAATGTTTGGGCAGGCATCACTGATAATCTTACGGCAGATACATATTTAGAATTTCTAAAAGATGTAAGTAAGAATTTAGATGGCAATGCCATCTGTCAGCATTACACTTGACATGATGACAAAGCCACCTAGGTGCCTTAACGGGTACTACTTCCTAAAGGCACCTAGGTGGCTTTGTCATCATGTCAGTGTAATGCTGACAGATGGCATTGGCATCTAAATTCTTACTTACATCATACCATTGCTTTGGTATATAGGCAAAACCAGTTCTATGCCGTGCTATGTGCTGTGATGACAGCGAAATAGATCTATCTGCAGTTGGTTGAGGTGCAGACAGCACAGCATAGAAATGCATTTTAATATTTTAAGAGATGACTAATTTAGTATCTGTACTGGCTGAGATAATCTTATTGCCGTACGAACTGGACAATGATATTCTAAGAGAAGATATTTGGTTCGAGCAAGATGGTGGTGGCACATTTTGGTATAGCGATACGTCGCCGTCGCTTGTTTGATGACGTTTTATCGAATAGACGGATAGGTCGCAGGGAAGTTGTAGAATATCCATCACGATAGCCTGATTTGACTACTTTATATTTTTTCTTTGAGTTCATTAAAAACCTATAATATAATACATTGACTGTCCACGTGCACACACCCGAAGGATTATTGCAAACTCATATTCAAGCTGAAATGCGATTACTGGCTCCAGACGTTGTTAAACGCAGTGCTCAAAGTGCCTGTGTGCGACTCAAGTTGTAAATAAACTGCAATTTGAACATTTGGGTGTGCAAAATGTTTTTTATTGCATGTATAATGACAAAAAATGCACATGGKTCTWTGTAAAAATTTCAATCGCCTCAAAATATATATCTTTTTAAACCTTAAGTTACCTCCTTCAGCGTTTTTTTTTTTAATTTTTACAAATTACCATTATTTTGAATTTTATGGCTTACTTTATAGACACTGCATATCAATAATATGTATAGTAAAAAAGTTCCGAACATAGCGAGCCTTAACACTAAAAACAAATGGCTTAGCCATCCATTCTCCAAGAAATTATTTTCCTTGGCTAAATAAAGCAAGTTAACAGAATCAGCAGACCCAGAGCTTAACTGAAGCGCTGTTAGGCGGTGCAAAGGGAGACTGTGTTTTCAGAATTTTCGAATTCCAACTGCAAAACTATTGTTGATAATGACATCCAAATTTAGACATAAGAGATCATTTTAAACTAAAAAACAAAAAAAATGTATTTGTGTCCCATATGGGAATCCATTTACAACTTAAAAATAAAAGGAATGCACCCTATGAGCGTAATTATATAAAGTTATTCATCTATTATTTTAAAAATCTATAAATCTCGCAACTTAATGCAATTGTTTTAGCTTATTCACCATAACGCTAAAAGCGACTGCGCCCTTTTTAACTTCGGTACCGTTGGCAATGAAGTTAACCGCAAAGTCAAGATAAAGTTTATGAATGTAACAGAATAGCTGTTATCGCAGTTACTATATAATTGAATTTATTGCATACTGTTAAACATTTTGCACAATATATTTCAAAGGGTACTTGTCGATAAGGTACGCCAAACGCAAATTCCAGTATTTACAATACCTTTAAAATTATGAACTTTATTGCGGTCATATCGTTTTGTATTCACAATCGTTAACGTTTACGACTAAAACATTAACGTGAAAGTTTTATATTATGTCCTTAATTATATCGGATAGAAATTAATGACATATTCATTTAATGCACCTTATTACAAAACGTTCGTTCAATAATTACCTAATTGTTACGTTTTCTTTTACTTCATACAGGTTGCTTGTTACTGACTTTCAAGCAAATCAAATCGATCCATTTCGTGGACAGCATATATTGCTTACTATATTTGAAATTTTGTCCCCTTAAGAAGGTTAAATGAACATATTTGCTTTATTCCAGAATTTGTCTCTTTGGCATTCTAGTTTAAACAGAGTTTCAGCGTTATAGTGAAGAAACAATACCACTTATTTTTTGAAATAACTGAAAAACAAACACGTAGACGTTCTCGACCATGCATATAGTTACATACAATTCATTTAAATAAAAACTTCATGACATTGTACAATAAGATTATACTCCATTTCCGGAAGCAACAAATAGTTTCTTTTCTTGTGGGGATGATGTTTAAGTAGTAACTTATTTTTATTATTATTTATTTGTATACCGGTATAACTCCATTTAACACCAACAGCTTATACACTTTCAAATTCTTTGATATTCATATTCGATCGGTAATCCAGCAAATTATGTTACAACACCTTTCAAAACGCTTTCCTTCGAAAGGTTTTATTGAAAGTTCTGAATAAAAAGACTTCCGACAGAACCAGATCAGGACTATAAGATGGTTGACTTAAAGCTGTAAAGCTCGAGTCACTGATCATCTACTAAACCTTGTTTTGCCTTTTGCATCCGACAAACGTCGTGCTGAATAAAAGTAGTTTTCTTTTTATACAATAACGAAAGCGTTTCTCGTCTGCATTAGTTTTGTTTTAATTATATATCCGTAGCCGGATGCATTTATAAGCTGGCCTCTTTGAAACAAATTCAACAAGTAAAACTACAGCGTCTCACGACACCGTGGCCACCACTTTTACAAAACTTTTTTCATTTTTCGCCCAATGTCTTCTGTTCTACTTTCCATGAATAGCCCAGACTTTGAATAATCATTAATTAATAATCTAACCCATCGAAAACATGATAAATTTCCCCATATACATCAACCATTTTTCTTTCTATTCTTTCTATTACGAACTTTAAAATGTTCAACCTTATTTCACCAATTTTAACCGATAATGTCTATTAAATGGTACTATACCATATTAATAAACTGAACCTTGTAATTTCCAACACAGAATTTGAGAATCTATAAAAAAAATTTAAGCAGAGATTCGAAGTACTGGTTTTTATTCTGGTTCCGTAAATAAATATTTTATATCGGTGCGGTTCTGGTTATCGGTCCGACAAAAAAAAACTGGTTTTTTTCGAATCCCTGTTTTCGATCTTTTAAGTTTTAATTACTTTAATCCATTTATTTGTATTAAAAATATTTCTCACTATATTTGAAGAAACAAAAACAGCAATTGAAATGGAGACTGGAGAAAAAGTTGTGAAGTTAACGCACATTTTTAAACCCATTCCGAACCGAAATAATATATACCGATATTTTTTCGGTCAATTCCGACAAAAGTAATGTTTTTTTTAACTTCAGTTGAATCCCGGTTCGAAGAACTGACTTAAACATTACATTGCTCATGGTCAGGGATCGATGGTTCCAGAATCGCTTACTACGTTTATATATACTGCTGCGCTAGTTCATTGTTCTGTTCTGGATGTTCATTGTACAGTAGGTTGCAGATAAAATCGAACGACTCTTAAACCGAATTTTCGGAGTTTTTCAAGTGTATAACACGGACTTTTAGGGGGATGTTCTTAGCATTGTATTCCTAATTGAAGTAATAATACAATAAATACGGTTAGGTACGGACGCAGGTAGTTTACGGCAACTGAGGGTTATCAATCCTTTAAATTTATCATTTAAGGTAAATCTGGGGGTTCACAAGTTAAAATTGGATTGCCAATTATTTAATGAAATAAGGATATTGCAATAATGAAGGTTATATCTTCGAAAAAGAGATAAAAATAATAACATTCCAAAAAGGATACAAAATTTAAAATTTAAGCTTTTTTTGATTATTAACATAATTATTTATTATTCTAATACAAAAAAATATTACGATTTTTAGTGATCATTTGGAAATTTTCACGGATTAAATTGTAAATACTTATTGTCCAAATTATAACTATCTGTTTCTAAAAAAATTGTTTTATTTTCGTATAAAAGCAATTAAAACATTATTTTGTATGCAAGTTTTAATATATTTATAATTGTTTTTTTATAAAATTTATCAACGTGTTAAACACTCTTTTTTTAATTAAAAAAAAATCCGTTATCCTGCTAACCAAATGGATATTATATATCATTCGCAACAACAAAATTAACAATATAACTAATATTAAAATATTTAAATTACAATTACATAAACTGGGATTGGCATTATTTTGAAAGATCTTTCACTTGTTAGCTTGCTGATGTCAAAGGCTTTGTATAATACTTTCATTGAGAATTTGCGTCGGTTCATATAACAGTGTAGTTTATTATAATAAGTACCTAACTGCTGTCAACGATATGTAAATCCTATGTGTGTGGCAGTACTTCGAGTTTTTGATTATTTTTACAAATATGTCTAAAATACCTCTGCATGTAAGGAGAATCAGTAAGAACAGTCACGTGAGTCATCCAAGGGATCAACAGATTCAATATCTTCAAGAATTCCAGGAAAGTTTATTTCAATTTTTTTCTAGAAACAAATTTATAAGGTTATTTTTGACTAATGAAGAAAAATTAAGAAAAATTTAGGAAAACAAACAAAGCAACCGCTTTTGGGGTTTGTTAAGTCAGTAAGTACTTGTATGGCGTTCAGGTATAGTGCATGTCCAAATGTGAGGCTTCAAGTGTTAGTTCAAGATTGCATTCCGATAAGAAATTTGAAATACATAGTCTAAACTCTAAAGCCTACCACTACAGATTCCATTTTTTCGTGAAATGTGAAAATACGGGGTGCCACCTACTGTAAATACAATTGACCCAATGAATAGTCACTCTGAGTTCCTGATTATTAAGTTGAATGGAAATAATGACTCAAAACAAAAGAATACACTTCTTTTTTGTCGTTGCTCAGTCTGTCATTGTTAGGAAAGGAACAGTGCTCTCAGTTTTGTATTTTTCCGAGAACTGTCCTCCAACGAGAAGATAGCTCTGGCACGAACGTTATGTAAAAAAATATTATAAACCTAAAAATAGAAATCCGTAATAAACAGGCTTCAAGTCGGCCTGGCCTGATATATCTGACATGTTTGTTTTACCCGTTAAGGGTCATAGTATCTGTCTGCAAGATTATGCTCTTCTATACGGGGTCAGACGTCACGTTTTTACATACTATGAAAGACTCCTACATTAATGTGTGAATCGAGTCTGCTGTTTCCATGCCATATTATCTTATTTACTAATCCATTTAACCTTTTTCGGCAAGACAGGAATGCGATACGCTATTGCATTAAATAAGTTAAAGACATCTTACGACCACCTTCACCTATCTACGAAAAATTATTACTTAGCCATATAGGAACGAGTATGTGGGAAATCGTTTTATTGTTTCGGATGCTGCATTAAACAGGGCTTCTTCAAATAGTAGTAGATAAAAAAACCGCTGCAAACTGAATCAATACTTTCACATTCAATTGTCAAAATTACATTTACGTTTTTATTTTTTATACTATACGATTACTAATCAGGTTTTGAGAATTTTTTTCTCTACACATTTTTTCTAAGACAAACAGTCGTGATATTAGCAAAAATATATACATTTTTAAAATCGGATTTTTCCAATTAACTCGAGAATTATTAACTTAACAAAAAAATTACAAGAGCGCTTTCTGATCAGAAATGTGATTTTTTATATAATAAAAAAATTTTTAAAAAATCGTATGAGCAGGGTCCAAAATAGGTTTTTTGGAAATATTTCGAAAATGTCAAAATTTTGGATAAATTTTCTAAGACACTTTTTGTGAGAAATTTTATTTCCTATCTGATGGCATTTTCATTTTTTGAATATATTAAATATATTCGGAGATATTTAAGAAAAACCGTTTCCTTTAAGTGACGCTTTTTTGCTAATATCTTCTAAACAGTTTGCTGTACCGAAAATTTATAAAAGCTAACAGTACTCGCAGTTATACTACTAATCACATGCTAAAATGTAAAAATATATAAAAAATAAGAATTTGCAAAAAGGGTAGTTACCCCTTAATTTCGCCCCCTTCCCGATACCCTACTTACCCCATCACAAACAATAGGTCGCTTTGGGTAGTTGAGATTTATACGTTTGCCAAATTTCAAGTTCATATATTAAGTCTTTCGAAAGTTATCGTGTCCACAAACAATACCACAGACACAACCTTACAAACACACAGACAAGAAATTTTTTTGCTCAAATTTTGTTTTTTTTGCGTTTCTCGACCATTTTAAAGCGAATGAGCAAAAAAAAAATTTTGAAAAATTTTTCGCGATACAATACTTCCCATCCGTTGGATGTGGAAGTAATTGTACCTAGGAAATCATTTGGGTTATAAACGTTAAAAATATGGATTGGTTTATTTTTTTGCAGTTGCAGGTTGGGAAGAAACGCCTGAAAGCTGTCGCTAAATAAGAATTATACCTCTATTAAATACTTAATGGACATACGCAGTAATTAACCTGACGCTGAAACGCTTACTAATTGAAAGCTGCATTACTTTAGAATGAAACAATAAAAGTATTTTTCAAAAGAAAATGTAAAAATTGGAGTAATAACTCGTTCAAAACTTAAAAGAGTAAGTGTGTAAGTATATAGAATAATAAAGTAAACGTAAGAGAGCAGAATGCACAAAAAATATTTGTTCATATTATTTTACTTTCCACCGCCTACCTCTACAGAGAAATTTACCGTACGCCACCCTTCATAAATAACGTTTTGAATGAGATTTTGAAAGAAAGTGTACTATGCGCGTTTTGTAGCTAACATGCGGCTGAACCCTAACAAAATATTCAAGTCGGAAGTTATTTAGATTATCGCGATAACACTTTTTTTAAGTATGATTCTAAACTGATACGATAAGCTAACTTCAGCAAAGAAAAGCAGATTAATAATGTTTGAGATAAAAATAATTACGATTGTTTTGATGCATTTGGTGGTTTTAAGTATAACTGCAGTCATATGATCTACGAGCAGTTTAACAATAATTGTCGTTGACATTACGTGAAATTCGTCTTAACTCTGGTTACGTTAGAGCAACATTATAGCATTTCACTTGAGAATGCGAATGAAACTTAATCTTAAAGAGCATTTTAAAATATAAACTGTTCAAAATTATATTGAAAACATTTTGAATATAAATGTACTACTAACAAAAATGTTTTTCCTTTCGTCAGAAAAAGGCAGTATTATTTTCGTGTATTTTAGAAAATGTCAGGTTTAGTGAAAATTGCTTTCAAAATTTTCGAGTTGTTAGCGACGCAGCCGCCATCTGGAATTAAAGAAACATATCACGTTTATAAGGACGTTACAAAGTGATCTTACTTAAAATTTAAAGGTCACGCTCAAATGAAAACTAAACTGAATTTTTTAATCACATTTGTATTTAATACTTATACTAGAATGTTACTTCAAAGCTGTGTTTAAACCACCTACAGTGCAAACCTTAATGTGTAGAATGCCACAGAAATGAAACGAAGATATTGTGTGTTATAACATTATTAACCAAAACTTGTAATTAATTATTTAGTCGAGCAATGCTTATAACACGGACAAACACAACATTAAAATAATCAAGGCTTCAAAGCTCGTTCAACTAAGTAAAACTAGTAGGTATGCATATAAATTTTTTGTTCTAGGTGATTAGATACTTAATTACAAATTCGTCTTATTAAACATAAAGCCGCTTTGCTTTGTTGTAGTGAACGCAGGATCAAAGGCTATAGTTTAAAAATCATAATCACGCGTGGAAATCCGCAAATACCCAAAGTTCATTAAGTCAGCGATAAGCGATAAATGTAGACACCTAGTCGACGGACTGTTTTGATATTTTCTTAACGAACGCAGCTATACTTTCCGAAATCGATAGACGCAACTATGTAGTAAAAGATTTAGAAATGAATACAGCATCACGAAACAGGGTGTTTCAATTTTTGCTATTGTAATTTCTTTTACTACCACATGTAATGTTTTAAAAACTTTATTGTATTTTCATATTTAACTACGTCGCAGTAAAGTAAATCTTATTTTAAATGATAACGTCAAATACCAAAAAATATTTCAGATCCTTAGGTTCGTCGACAAAACCTAATTACCTAAATGTTATCATACATATATTATTATTATTATTATTATCTTTAAGCTACTTATAGAATGAGGATTTTATAATTTTAATGCTGATGCCTTACACTATGTAAAAAGATAAAATCAATAAAGACCTGTGTAATAAGTGATGTAACAATAATAGATAGCTAGTGCTGTATGAACGTAAAGCAAAATGATGAGTGTCCATTATTTGTTTCGTATGAATTATCGCTCTAAATTTAATTACTTCTACCCCTAAATGCCGCCAAACGTTCCGATTTAGTAAATCTTCAACCTTCATAACCTCCAAGAAATGACTTCTTCTATAACCTTCTATGAGTAAGTAAAGTAATGTTTTATTTCCCGCTGGACATACACACATTATTAAATGTTTAATGTTTGTACATTTGGAAAAATAACAATTTTGTATACTTGCGGATAGTGTTCGTTAAGTACTGCAAACTGTAAACACACAATTTTTAAATCGCAGATTTGGATAAACTGTTCTTTCAAGGAAAAAAAATAATAAAGACCAAAATATCTGCATAAAATCGGCCTTCTTGTCCAAGTCCAAGTTGTACAATATACGTATTAGATACTAAAATGAAGTATGATAAGATTTGGGGCTGTGTGGGTCCATAAAACGGAACGGGTCAAAATTTTGGAAAGTTAAAACTGGCCGGGCTGGGCAGGGCCTTAACATAGGCAAGCCAGGGCTGGGCCGTTGAATGCTCTTTCGTAAAGTACCGCACTTGTACAATCCGCAAATTTATTTTACTTATTTAGATAAATGCTGTGGATGTAAGACTGATCGCTGACACAAAATAGAAACTAGAACGGTCCCAAAACAGATCCCTATAGTACATATAAGACACCACTTGCAAATTAGAGGAACAGCTTTCTGTTTATAGTATACGATAAGATCGACACAAAGGTCCGATGTATTATATTTCCATTAAAATTAAGCCCTCTTTATGGTTGTGGATTTTAGTACAGAAAAACTTCCTTTTCCTCTTTTTTGAAGTTTTAGCAGTGACAGCGAAGTTTGTAAAATATTAAAAGCGCTCCAGTCGTTATGGATTCCAGCTTATGCATTCCTATACTTGTGTTATACCTATATACTATTATACTAAATTTCAGTTTTTCCCAGTATAATATAAGCACAATGCTTATTACCCGACAGAAAAGCTAACAAAAGCAATAAAATTCAAGCGTTTACGGGGCATTTACGTTATTTTATCGCACGACAGCGCTTGCTAAGCCATGATCAAATAAAATCGTAATTTTATCATTTTCAGTGCATTAAAAATACAAAGCGTACAATTAAACATCATTAGAAACGCAACATGTAATAATTTAATAGCTATACAATGTTCTTGAATTGCATTACGTTTATCTCTAAGATCATCTAGAAAGACCAAACGTACAGATTCGTAATTTTATTTGAAAAGACGAATAGAAATGCAAAGTAGCAAACAAGTACAACAGAATTCATCACAGACACGCTGGATTAATAAATTTTAATCAAAGCAAAAAGCCGCCTTTGAAGCCGGCTGTATAGCTTGTCGGAAGCTTTATTATTTAAAATTACTGACAAGTCGCGGTGTTCCTGTAAAAGATATGTGTAAGAACGTATACGTATCTGATATACGTGCCTATATTCATCAACGAAATTGATACTTATTGATTGATAAAATAAAAAATAAAATTAAAATATCCTAATTTCTACGAACWATTAATTATGGTGAWTTTTGAGGAACGAAGTTTGCCCACTTCCTCGCCCTATAATTTTGATAGCCAACATAGGGAATAAAAAGATTCTAGCTGATTATTATATTAAAACTGCGCTTTAATAGGTAGATTCGATATAATAAAACATTATACTGCAAGTTTATTTTATTCTATTCTCATACAAGTAATTCGATGTTCGACCATAATACTGCAATATTGTGTTTTTCTTCTAAGTGAATACATTTAGTAAAATATTGGTGGTATCGTTGGATAATCGGCAATTTGTAAATTGGAATAATAATCTTACTTAAGGAAATATATTAGTATGACTTATAAGTAAAATAATAGTTATTGCGTATTTGCAAGTAAAATCATAGACATGTGATTAATATGTGACTGTTGCTAGCATTAACTATACATATAAAAACAGAATATAGGTATTCTGTGAATGTATATTCTTGAAATATATACTTAATTAATTCAGAGAAGAAACATCTAACAGCATAGCTTTTTGTGTTTATGCTTACTTTGGCGTACTTATTTGGTATTATACAATGTATTACTATCATAGCAAAAATAAGATTTTTAATAATAGGTAACTAACTTAAAACATTTTTATGAGTACCTCGTTTCTGCGGTACTTTACACTTAAAAAGTAATATCGAAATACAGACTATAGGCTGAGGGGGTAATCACCGTGGATGTGTTTGTACAACTGCTCGGATGTGGCCTGGATGCCTGGATGTGTTTGGATCTGTTGAGTGGATGTGTCTGGATGTGGATGGATGTGATTTGTAAATTTGGGCATGCGCGCATGTGCATAGCCCACAAAAAAAACTCTCAACTGCTAAAACCTGACCTAAAACCACGCGTTTCACTTCGCATTTTACGTTTGCTAATATCTAATGACCATGTACGGGTGTATTTTTGGTATAAATTACAGGGCGCCAAATAAAAATAGTACTTTAATGGATAGCATATGTATATTCTTTCAAATATATTAAAGAAAAAAGCAAACACTGACAATAATCACTTAAAACAGGAACAGTTACAACAATGGTCTGGAATGTTTGGGCAAATTTTATGAACTTATTGATTTTTTTACTCTCCCTAAAGACAAAAGTGTTGACATAAAAAGATACATGCGCATTATTCCTAAAAAAAAACAAATGATTCTCAGATATTTGTACCTAGAAACTTGTACAATGAAATAATCTTAATTCATTCAAACAACTTGGAAGGATTAGTAAAGCTGTTGTGACAGAAAATACTCTCGAATTTGAAACTAGTTTGGAAACAAGTGAAGATGAAGAAGGAATTGTCTTATGTAGAAGACAAAGCTACCGAAAATTTGTCATTGGATGAAGATAAAAATAATAGTGCTAGTATTATGCTTGAAAACTATTACAGTCTAGTTTAATGACCGCTGGTATCTGGGTTGGAAATTTAAATCGAAGAAGTGTAGTTACAGCAAAGAAAGAAATAAAAAAAATCATTTTTTATGTTCCAGTAATTTCACAAAGCTCGCAACCTTTTTGTCTGAAAAGGGCAGATAAGCAAAATATAAATCTTCTGAGAACCGAAATAGAGAATTTTTTAGATATATATTCTTCGAAGACAAAGTTCTTTTGAACTATTGAAACATTCTTTTTCTTTACATTTTTTTATTACGTTATGTACGTTTAGGATTTCTTTTTTTGGCATACTTGACATATATTTTGTAAAAAATGTTTCTATGATCTATTATTATTTTATATGTGCAAAAAGTAGTAATGAGGGAGGCTGTAAAGACTATGAAACTCAAGATGTGTAAAAAGTAATTCTTTTGGTTCTCTGTCTAAATAAGTGTGGATTAGCGTGAATAAGTCTTAATTCTGTAGGAGGTGTAATGGATGTGGATGGATACATATGGATATGGGTGGATGTGTTTGAGAAAATGGATGAGTTTGTACAATTTTGGGTGGGTGATTTCCCCCTCGCTATAGGTACTCATATTCATGTTCCTGTTTGTCCCCAATTTATGGCATATAAGATAAATAACTATAGTCTGCTTGTAATATCCAGCTTTCTTAAGTAACTAACAACATATGCTAAGAAATAGTGTTCGTTTAACTGATAGTTCGTACTTATTAAAGCTACAAAATGCGGCTAACACACAGTGTTCCATTTATCTGGTTTTTCACAAACTACAGCAACGTTTTCTGGCTAATTATATAGTTCGTAGTTCATTTTACATTCACTGAAAACATCAACTGATAAGCTAGTGGCAATGAATATGATCATGATTTTCATATCAAAATTTTTTCATTTTTATTACTTATTTTCTCTTTAAGATCTTGATTTTTTTCCAGGATTTTATCATTGCATTGGTATTTTGTTGTTGGGTACGTGATTTTCACATGCTAAATATGAATCGGAGGCACTAATAGCATTGTAAGAATATCKTTCAGACATATGGTTTCAGTTCTCATAATAATCCACGTGCTGTGAGAAATAGGGATTTTTAGGGGTGTACATACCTTAAATAGTAGACATTTTTTGGGTGTAGAATAATTTGGACCAACAAAAACAGTGTTAGGTTTCTAAAACGAAGGTATAGTATCTAAAATGCACAAATAGATGAAAGTTTTGTACAAATTATTTTATTGGTAATATTGTGAAAACCAGAACATTAAAAAAATTAAAGGTCATGCGGATCTTGGAAATAAATGGGTAATGCGTCGATACCTCAACTCTTTGCAAAATTCACATTTCTACGCTTATCCATACAAGTTGAGGTTCCCGACTAATTAAATTACAAACACATACTTACACGTAAATGTGTAGTAAAAGCAATTGAAAATAAATGGATATTGGACTTGGGTCGTTAGCAAGCATAAAACTATAAGCGGAGCAGTTAAAGACTGCCTTCGAGGTTTGTAAGTGTACTCGATTAATAAATTTTATTATAAATTTAAGAAAAAAATTTACTAAATAGGTAGGTATACCAAAAATATTCGTGAACTAACAACTTCATTTTCTTGTAGTTTTTCCTTATAAAAAAGGAGTTATAGGAGTACTATCTACGAGTAGACGGGAGCAGACAGCTAGTAGTTCTAGTTTAAGATAATCTGTTGACGATAACACGTTAACGTTATTGGCGTAGCTAATGTCCATATAGTGGGATCATAAGTATTCCCTTTGTAGTGCGATATAATTGTGTATGCAATAGTTATGGACCATACTTTATTTCATGTTGTAATAATTTGCCTTAGGTTTCAACAGAGTTTGCCGTGGCTGAAGTAAAAAAAAGTTAGACAACATTTAGATACAAACATAACTCATCCGATGGCCTGTATTCCATGAAGCTTTTGCTCTGCTCGTGGTTTTGCAAAGCTAACGATATAGTAAAAAAATCGTGATAAGAGAGGATTGACATTGCGTTATGCATCTAGTACCACAAATTATCGGAAAATATTGATATAGACTCCTGCAATTGCGCCAAAAAATAGCAAAAAACTGACTATATAATGCTATCATTGTTATTAACAGATTTTTTCAATTTACGGATACACATTCTAGGAGTTAAATATTTACGTTCGCCCAAGCAAGATGCATCAAAAGTTTAGCCATTTTTTTAACTTGTAAAGCAGATGATTCCTATAGAATAGTGATTTGCACTGAAAATATGTTTTATTTTTAGTATATTTATTTTTTTCGAACAGTTTCATAAAAAAGGTGGCCCCTATTTATAAGCTATCAAGTTTTATCCATATTTGTCCTTAACACAACACTAGTACCTACTTATTGCTTTTATATGAAATTATCGTGGGTACGGCGTCTGCAATACAAAAAACAACACTTTCATATAACTTAATGGCATTATATAGAATAAGGGCGTAATAATGATGACTGGAAGACGTTCTTATTTTCATTTTTATATCATTTTATTATTTTTAAATAACTGCATGATACCTACATTACTATTAACTCTACTTATAATTATAAGCAAGTACATACCTACTCATTTGTAATAATAACATCGGCGCGTTTTTTCTTGCAGTTCTATAATCATTATAAGGCACTTTTAGGAATTCTGTGTACTTGTTGATTTTTATATGATGTTAAATGTTACATTATGCTATATACCTGAAAAGCCTAGGTCGTCTAGTACCTACTTATTTAGAAAGAGTGACCCAAATGTTTGAGCTGTATGGCAAATATAATAGTGGACTACATTTACCTTAATTCTTAATTCTTAAGAGTGAAAGTTAATCATACCACATTTTTATTTTATTACATGATGTTATACTTCCTAATGCAGATACTATCAATATCTAGCAGTCCAATTGTTATGTATATATAGAATATAGGGCTCATAAATGATGATTGAAATAGATATAGGTATACCGCATTTACTGCATCTAGAAATAGGTATCTAACCTTAACACAAAATTGTACAATTTTTAATCTTTGTATACTCTGATAATTATCCACATTTTACGAGTTACTATTGTTGAAAACACTTGGTAAGAAACATAGCCATGAGCGACAGAATTATGTTTAGACCTTATTCGCGAAAGCTACATGAACTATTAACCTACCTTTAAAAAAATAACAATCCCGAAACTATAATTAACTTAATCTACATTGGTATATTTACAATATGAACTTGTAAAAGAGATATAGTTACATAGGTGCTTATTCAAAGTTTGCTATCAAACTGATTTTGCGCTCAGCAATAATTAGTCCATGAGTGCGGTGGTCTAGATTCGGTTTCTTAATTATCATAGCAATTTAACCACGTTTTAGAATGCTATTTGCGAAATATTATAACTTTAGGCACAAACGTATACAAAGATACTTAAAATCTGTACCTACCCAATGCATCCCGCGTCTTCGAGAAAGGCCTTCCTCGAATACTCCCATCAGCACCCTACGTCAAAGGTGTCTTATGTCACCGGAGGCAAGTTCCCGTCGGCAGATCAGTAACAATAGAACCCAAGTCACTCCGCACACGTGCTCAACAACCACCAAACTTCAAACGATTTCGGTCGGAATTTTCATCTGCTTATTACGGATTCAACATCGCAGGGCTGTTCTCTCACTTCAATTTCCACACCGTCAACAAAACCGACACACGCAGCAGTTCAAGTAAAAGATTAACCCGTCGCATTTTTTTCTAAATGCGCAACTTACGAAATTGTTCGTTTTGAATCCAACTCTCGTACCGCAACTGTCTACAAATGTCCAAATGCGGAAAAATGGGTCATAATCGTTAGATGTTTGGTCCGGATACCCGCGTTACATAACACTTGGATTAAATCGTAAGCGAATCTTTTCTTGTCACATAAACAAGCAGACAAAAACACTCCAAAATAAGCAGGAAAACGGCGCGCATGACTTTAGCGGCGCTAACGATGATCACGGCGGCCGCGCACCACGAAACGTCACAGACAGTTGTGGCAACGTGCGCATATGGAAACATCGAGGCAGGCCAAACTCCGCCTAAAACTAAGGTGGGGGGCAGCCTTATGATACCGGTGACTTCGAGGGAGGAGAGAATACCGTGGAAAGGGTTCTTATTTCCTCCTACCCTGTACGAATTGTTATATACTACATATAATTGTATTGAGAAACTTAGCATATAAGGAATCCAGATATCCAGCACAACTTGTCATTAAACTGAAATGTCCATGCTTCCATGGACTGTTTTATGTAGCAACCCCTTTGGATCACACACTTATCGTATTGTCAGTTTTTTTAAGCTCTTGTTCTTGCACGCCTACCATACAGATATACAGAGGGCGTATAATAAATAGGCACCCCGTATTAAAATAGATTAGCCTAGCCTAGGTATTACGTTTAGTGCACATACAAAAATAAACCAATTTATTTATATTAATAAACCTTTTTTCAGATGAGTAGTTTGACTCGCATTCTTTTTTTTTGTAACTAAAATATTGTCCTTAAATGACCTTTTATTGAACTTAGATTTTTATTAGGTACCAAGGTTTCTATGATGTTTAAGAAAGTAATATTCCCTCTGCTTAGTGCAAACATTTTGGTGATATGATCCAAATCTAGAAAATGCATTTTCTTGACATTTATATGTATGGGTACACTATGCGGCATATGCTGAATGAAAAATTAATTTCCTTTCTATACTACATCATTAGTAAGCTTGAAATTACACTCCTGTAATTATAAATAAGTAACCATAAGTACAGTGCTCACTGAAAAAAGGTTTATTTACGTGATCTAAAATTTGTTTATAAAATAATTTAGTAAATAATTTATTTGTATTTGATGAATTAAACATTTATTTCATTAAAGCAAAACTTTTATTAAGTTTTTTTAATAAGGCTTATGTACTGCTACGAAACTGTCTAACAATCTAGTGACTTCCGCAAAGTATACATTTTTTTATGAAAAAAACGATGGCGGAACTAATATATCGTCTAAAAGGAGTGGATACAGTGAGGGGCAAAAAGATTATGACACTTTAAAACCACCAAAAGTACCATAGATGGCGCCAGTCACCAAATTACATTCAAACATTTCAGTTCTTTTGAGAGTTATTAACGAATATCGAAAAAGACATTTCAACATTAACACCCTGTATCTTTTTTAATATTAACTTTTGGACTAAGATAAATTTAGTGAAATCAAAATATTTGTACGTAAGGAATATGAGGTTTCACTATGTACCATTACTTTTGGACCACCCTATATAAAGATATTGGATATACACAAACTTAGAAACGGATAATAATTTAGACCTATAACATAAAGAAAAATAGAATACATTAATAGGTATATAACAGAAACCTAATTCTTCAAATGTAACGCAAGACTTACTGAAAAAGATCAATAAAATATTATATTTTGTATGAAATATTCAACTTAGAGTTTATTTCTTTAAAAATAAGTATCAGAAAATATTACATAATAAATAAAAAAACGTAAATTCTTTATAAACAATAGTCCTAATGTTTAACACTTATTACGTAAAAATAAAACATTATTAATTTGTCACATACGTTTGATTATAATGCTAGTACACGAACTATCCGAGTGGGAGGTAGGTAAAGAATATACAGGGTGATCAGTTAAGGCTGGACACGGCTGTATCTTGAAAACTTATCGTGCTAGAATCTTGCGGTAAACTTTTAAAAAATAAATAAGACCAAACAGTTATCATTTAAAATGTTATGAAGTACGTATCTTTCCCGCTAGGTGGCGCATTTCATATGACATATCAAAGAATCGTTTCTTTCTCCAAAAAGTTGCAATACCATGTTGGTCTAAAATAAACTCATTATTTTTATTTCTAAATAAATTATGTTTGGACATTTTTTTCTAGTTGCTATGACAATGACAACAGGAGGGGTAGAAGTTTCAAATCTTCAAAATGGCATAACTCAAGTATGGTTTAACCAAATTTAACGAATGATGGCTAGTTTTAAAGTGAATATTATGGTTTTCAATATAATAAATAATTTTCTAATTTATTGCAACTTTTTGACAGTGGGATGGGTTAATTATAAAAATTTTATATGTGCTCAAATATTTTAAAACCTACCTACCTACAGTGGGTTTCTATAAATAATTCATGCCGCCTCTTAGGCATGTAAGCACAACTATTGCTTTGACAGACACCTGTCATTTGTCGATTGTCGAATTATTTGATGAATTTTAATCTGAGAAAACGCATAGGAGTTTGTATTTTCAACATATGATGTAGTGTTTTGTAATATAGTTATCTTTAAGGTTGGGAAAACGTTTTTGTATAACTTCTAGGTTCTGCTTGGTAATTGTGGAGTTATAACTACAGGAAGCCTGGCAAATTGTAGTGCGATGGACTAAAATGGTAAAATTCACAGTTATTATCTATACTAAGTAGTAGTGACGGTAGCTGCACCATCAGGTGTATTAATCAGGGAAGTTTCCTTCCCTATAAATTGTAAACAGCTAAATTGTGGTGATGCAAAGTTAGTTAAAAAAAGTGAAAACATTAAAATATTGATAAAGGCTGAGATTTCCTGCGCAAGTTTCAAATTTGCAGAAAATAATTGAATACATAAAGCCAAGTCTGTAAGTCCTTTACTGTAATAAAAGGAGGTTATAATGGACATAGTTGTGTATGTAATGTTTTGTAGTTTTGTACGAATAAGTCATTGTTATAACTCATCTTTCAAAGGAAAGTAAAACCTTAAATTGTTGGATTTTTTTTATAAAATCATCAATTTCGTAACTATAACTTGATCCGCAACCTTCAGTGCAGTATATTCTGCAGGGTTTCTATTATTGATTCAGCATCCAGGAGCTAATGGAAATTATCGAATAAATCAATTTGCAATCTCTCAGGAAAGTGAACGCAACTATTGCCTTTACAAATACTTGTCATCTATCGATTGTCGAATTATTTAATATATTTAAATGTGAGAAAACGCCTGGGAGTGTGTACTTTTAACATATTATGATATAATTAACTTTAAAAGATTGGATAGGTGTGAAGTGACACGGTTTTGTTTAACTTTTAGGTAACATATCGGAGTTGTGAGGTTGACTACAGTATGCTTGTTAAATTGTACTGTCAAGAACTGAAAGACGTTTTTAACGTTTAATTTGCCACAACGCTAAAATTCACAGTTAGGTTAAGTGGCAGTGACATTAGTTGTTGTTGTGGTGGTGCAGTACTAGTTACAAGAGGTGCAAACATTAAATGGAAAAAAGAATGAGATTGACTGCGTAGACTTTCAAATTTGCGGAAAACAGAAAAATTTATAACGCCATGTCTGAAAGGCGGTGACCGCAACAAAAAGGGGGCTTACGACGGACGTAGTTATGTAGCTTCGTACAAGCAAATTATTGTCATTACTTCGAAAGGAAAATATAACAGTAAATTGTCATAAAATCTTTACAAAACCATCAATTTCGTATATATAACTTTATCTTCAACCTTCAGTGCAGTATATGACAGTTGACAGCATATTGTGCTTATTGTGTAGCTCAGCAGTTACAAAAAGGCAACATAGAGAATTCAGAAATCAACGACACCCGTGTTGCATAAATAATAATAATAATAATAATAATAATTTATTTTTCTGCATCGCAGATAAGTCAAAATACATGTAATATATGTATTACAGGATTTCCAGTTTAAAGAATTCCTGTGTGGTATATATGGGGTTGTGCAAGAACAAACCCTTCAAATTTTTCTTTGGGGTTGGAGTCGTCAGGTCCCGCCAGCCACTAGGCAACTTGTTGTATAGCTGTAGATTGAGGAATTGTTTTTCGGACGTCACTAGTCTGTGTTTAGTTACGGAGAGGTTTCTGTACGCTCTATAATATGGTGTTGGTGAGCCTCTTCTCTTCGCTGAAACTGGTCCTTCATACGGTGTATGGTTATTATTTGCCTAATTGTGTATTCTGTCGTCATTGTCAGTATTTAGTATTTTTTAAATAGTGGTCTGCATAGGGATGTCTGAGGAGCTCCTTCCAGGGCTCGAACAACCTTTTTCTGCAACAACAATCATCATTTATAAACAGCAGAATATAACTAATCAAAGGGTAAAATAGTTTCAAATGTAGCATTGCAACCGCCGGTTTCTTTGTGAAACGCTTGATTTTATATATAAAAAATATATAAATTTCAAGGATTTTTAAAGAGCTGAAAGTAAGCGGTACTGTTCAAGTTTTGTTTTCTTGGCGAACCTATGATTTTTAAAATGGAGGAAACAATTTAATGTTATTCATTACAAAACAACTCAGTACTTTTATAAAAATCTTTAAGTACCGGTGACACGCAGGAGAAGGTAGGTTTTTGAAAAGCAAAGCTGAAGATGCGGGTTTGATTTTTGTTCCAAAAAACAAATCGGGAGCTTACCATGACGTTAAAAACGCCACGCTATTTAAAAAAATGGATTTATGAAAATTTTTAACACTTCTGGAATAACTGGCAGCTATATACCTATACCACATTACCATTGTCAATTCAGTCCAACTGAACACTTTTAGGGAATTGCCAAAAAGTACTACAATCGAAACAGTAGGTTTGGTGAAGCAGCAGCGAAAGAAAAATGTGTTTCGTTGTTAGGGTAGGTTTAGCTCCATGGATTTTGTCATATATTATACAATTTCTGGCGTGCCATTTTTAAACCACTGCTTAGTTTTTGTCTATTTAACACATATGTATCAACATACTGATGGCGGTTGTGATTTGTAGTCAATGCCGCACTTAGTGGCGTAGTTACGAACATTGGTTGCTTTGAATATGATTTACACCCAGATTTCACGCACTGCCAACGATGTTTCCCGAAAGCACTTTATGAATACTAATACTGTATTTGTAGTTATTTAAGTAGTGATTTCCCTTTTTCATTTAACATTTCAGTAATTTCACAAGACCTGCCATAGTGCGGAAAAAATATTATTATAGAAACAAAATCACAATCTAACACAATTACTTGAAGAAGCTGTCTCTAAAGAACTGTAAGACTATTCCAATACTAAATATTACACCAAAAATWACCTTTTAATAACATACGTATAACCGCATTAATTTCCAAAAAAACTGCGTTAGAAGCGACCTTACCTCCGACCTTTTACGAGTAAGGGATTAAAACTGACCTCTGGAGCGAACTAGTAGGTATAGGTATGCGTCCCTATATCTTTTACTAATATTCTTTTACATTTTGATCAGGAGATGATGCATAATCGATAAATGACTTATGCACTACATTTTATGGATACGCATCAATTTCCTACTTACATATGTATTTACAAGTACGGAATAAATTTTGTCCCAAAAAAAATTACGAAAACTACAAAACATCTTCATCGTAATCGGGCAAAATAAACAGCAGTCTAACATAAAAGCCCGCATTTGTCTGCGAACAATACAAAACGGTCACTCAGCCTACTGCGGCAAATCTTTTAACAATGTGCTAAATACAGCACGAGCGTCATCTGTCTTTCCAGGTAGGCAAGGCTCTCAATGGAGACGCCGTTAGGTGTATAGTACTTGTGTACTGTGGTGATTTTTAAATCTGGAAATGTAGCTTTTAAAACAGATTTGACACCTGTCATTCGAGCTGTACTAGCAGTCTCCAACACGGTTCATCCACCTAGACTTAATATAAAATGGCAAAAATTATGTACTATACCTTTAGGCAAAGAGCGAAAAGTAGGAACATTTAGCCAGATACTCTTCTTGAGTTTGTAACAAGTGCAATGTATGCTCATTTCCACATTTATACGGTTATACACTCATTATTTTTAAAATGGAACTAAGTAGCTAAACCTATCGCTGAATACCTACGGGGTGATTCAAGACGAAGTGACAGTATTTGGGAAAATGGTATTAGTATTCACAATTCTGAACGAAAAAAAACTCATGTCGTCTAATACCCTAAAGCGCTTCTCGAAAGTTGTAATTACACAACCACTTTTTCTGAAATATCTAAGTAATCTAGGAATATTTAAATTTGAAATTCCGAAAATCGTCTTAGCTGCAGAAGGGTCTGATTTCAGACACATTTTCATTTTCTTACATTGAATGAGGGGTATAAAACTTAAGGGTAGTTACCCTTTTCTTCTCAGTAACCCTTAGTGGTTTCCCCACTAACGTGAAATCTACCATTCTTCGTGCACAAAAAAGTTGCCCTTTTTGTGTGTTGATAAGATTAACCGTTTTCGAGATAAACGACATTTTATTCGAACATGCTTAAGCAGAAATGGGATGTTCGAATCACATCAGCAAACAAACGATATTACTGTCACAATTAAGTAAAATTTATTCAGCTTCAGGTTTACAGTCAATCGTGGGTAGGGTGTTTACACACGCTTAATATGCTGATATGGTATTTGTGTATGGTAAGGCCAGAATCGCGCTTTCCATATCCTTTAGAAGCAGCTGAKGCACTCCGTTGACAAAAACCATACACAAATACCATATCGGCATATTCAGTCTGTGTAAACATACTGGCCATGAACCATGATTGAAACCACTAAGGGATGAGAAGTTATTGAGAAGAGAAGAGTAAGTACCTCTACCTCTACCTCTCAGTGAATGTAAGAAAATGAAAATGTGTCTGAAATCAGGCCCTTCTATAGCTAAGATAATTTCCAGAATTTCAAATTTAAATATTTCTAAATTACTTAGATATTTCAGAAAAAGTGATTGTTTAATTACAACGATTTATTTAATGAATACAAAATTTTGGTTACTTTTAAATCTCCCCAGCAACTTATATACAATTGTCCCATCATTTTGTTGATTTKTGGGCTGAACTCGAAGCCACTTTTGCACTTGACCCAAACAAGTGGAAGTCTGATGGGGCAAGGTCAGGGTTGTAAGGAGGATATGGAAGGATCTCCCATCCCCATTTTTGACATGTATTTCTCAGCGGCGTTTTAGGCGAATGGCAGGTCTTATTTGGTTTTCGAACCTATCACTGTAATACTGGCTGTTGATCGTTGCTCTTCAAGATAGCCACAGTAAATAGGCCCTTGAGAATTCCTTGAATTACTGAATACTGCCTGACTTTAACTGTAGATGTCTGGTACTTGAGTTTCTTCCAAACATGAAAACCCTTGAGTGGAAGTCAGGTTGTGCTGTCTAGACTCTGGCTTCAAATCATGGATCCATGTTTCGTATCATGCTCAATTTATCAATTAAACGTCGTTCTTTCAGCTGTTGACAGATTTGTAGCCTGGTTCCTTTATGGATGTATGTATGTAAGTCGTATGGTACCCATCTCGCACAGGTTTTCTGGTACTGCAGCTTATTTTGATTAACGTTATGCAAAGTAACAACACTTTCATGTACTTCTATCAGTTCAACGATAATACTCCTATATGGTTAATATAGGTATAAGTAACCTATGCGATCATAAAATACGTATATATAACAATCAGTGGCGGTTTGTTAATAAGAGCTGCAGCTCTGGCTCTCGCATTTTAAAAAATAATAGCTCTTACTAATTGATATACTTAGTGACTTTTTATTTCATTTTTCCTAGTTACTTGTTGAATGTGAGTTGTAAATCTACACATAATAATTCGATAACTGGTGCTACAGCATCTGTTTATTACATCTATGGTTGCTTCTCGTTGACCATCAAGACGTAAGCCTGCCGTTGTCACCGGGGTGCATACGTCATCGACACGACAGTGTGGAACAAGTGCGACAGAACATATTTGACCTTAAATCAACCAATAATAGTCGAAACTCATGGAGATTCTTAGTGCAAGTGACCTAACAGCTATGGATTCCAGGAGAAATTCGAGTTACTGATTTGCTCCATACAAGTATTACATTATAAGCAGTATATTCAATACACAGACCAACTGAATGCGGAAAACTTATTTATTTGTGAAAAATTGGAATAGTGTGTATGACTGCTTTCTTTTTCTTTTTCTAAGAAGTATTTATTATTTGTCATAATAGACTTAATACCTTAGCTCCGTAGCATGTTTGTCAGTCAGTCAGTTTGATTAATAGGTCTGCTTAAAAATAACAAACGAATCGTCTTATCGTTTGAAGATAACAGTGAATTTATATATGGCGTTGTTTTATTTCCAACGCTATTATTATTATTGTTATTGTTATTATTATTATTATTGTTGTTATTATTGTTGTTATTATTATTATTATTATTATTATTATTATTAAAAATCAATCATCTGTTTTCCTTTTCAATTTCGAAATTTATCAAATATTGCAGAAAAAAATTTAAAAAAAAGTTAAATATAAATTTGTCTTCTATTTTTATGTCTGTGCTGTACAGTTCTGCGCGCAGCTATTGATATCAAGCAATTGTAATAAAATAGGTTAGCAAATTATCTTATATTAACGTGAATTTTACATGTTTTCTTTTGACTGAGGAATATCATCTTCTGTTGAAACATAAAATTAAATTTTAAGTGGAAAATGTGTGGTAGTCCAATCAGTTTCAAATCAGGATCCAGCATAAAGCTTAGAAAGATTTTTGCTTGTTATAATTTAATAAAGAATTTGCAAACAAGTGGGTGGAAAACGTGATTTTTTTTTAACATACATTATGCACATTTATAAGAAAATTTGCTTTTTTAATATAGCCATATTTTTCGAAAATAATTAAATTGGGCAGCTAATGGTCTTTATTGCAACTATAGTTTTGAAGGATATGCCAGTACTGTTCATATATGAATGCATTTGACTAACACATCCATTCCTGAATAACGGAGCAAGCTGGATAACGCTACACTCAACGGCATCCGCAGCCCAAATTTAAAGTATGTGTTTAAAAACGACAGCAAAGAGGTACCAGGTTACGGGTCTCAAATATTTACCGATAATAGTCTTTACACAAAACTTAAAATCTCTTTGAGCCGGCTGACTACCTAAATGTTTGCGAACACAATGAACAACACACGGGCTACTCGCCGGGGCATTAACTGAGATATATTATATTAACACAAGAGGATTACAGAGTGCTGATTTTTATCGTGGTTAAAATGGTCAGCTGAATGCTCTGAAGTGTACCTGCCTTGTGTGCTTTCAAGTAATCCGGGGTATGTGTCGGCTACGGTCGCCTGTTTGGTGTCAGATATTTATTAAGTTAATACGTTTTCAAACTATTTTTGACATCGGTTGTTAAATAGTCCGGAGATTTTGCAGAATGGGCACAGCTGCAGCCAGCAAGCGACATGCTTTAGAAATCCGAATATAGGTAATATTATATTGTAGCTTTTTGTCCTCGATTTTGTTTATATCAAATATTGCCTACAGAATATAGTATTGTTTACACAAAACAGTATATCGCTTAAATATAAATAATACCGGATATAAGAATAGTCTAGTTACAGTAAACGTTAATTTAACATGTAAATTATAGATTTCATTAAAGGTCCTAATAAAGAATTCTACAATGTAACGTAGGTATTAAATATTACCAGTATAAACAGATTTTTAATTTATAAAATCTAATAAAAATAAAGAGTACAGAAATGCTCAGGAAAGATGACCATATCAGATGAGATGGCCATTGTTACTAGCTACACCATAATGATAGTAATTGAATACATGGTAAAGACGATGTCATCGCCTGAATAGCTATGATGTATTAATTTTTTTGAGAATCTCAGGCAAATATAGAAAAAATATTTCGCTTCGACCAGGGTTCGAACGCGGGCCTTATGAATCATTCTCTTGTTGCAGTTTCTCAAGGTCGGGAAATAATACTTGAGTATGTAGAAACGTAAGCTTTCGCAGCTAGAATGAGATCAAAATCTTGGCCGTTTTGGGTTACACCACGTCGGTCGACGTTTCGTCTGCTCTTGTAAGAGGCATCAACAAGACACTAATATGGCACAAACTTAAGAGGGGTCCGGACGCTGGTCTGGGGTCCGAAAACAAGCACTACGGTATTAATCGTACAGACCTTATTTTTCAACATTTTGTTTATATCTTTGACTCATTGTAAAGACAAAGTTTTAAACTGTAGAGTCTACTGAACCGATTTTTAAATAATAGCTTTATTTTAATTACAAATCTACTTAAATAACGAATAATATGAAGAAAACGCCCAAGTTTGCATGCTTTCTACAAGGAACGGAGGCCACGTTTTTCATTTTTATTCAGTAGTCCCAGTAGTGTCATTCTTTATCTAACTGTTGGCAAAATTTTGCGATAAATTCTACTGCATTTGATTCATACGGAGAGGCTTGGGCGGCACGACCGAAACTTTCTAATTTGAGTGTATAGAGCCAGTAACGTCAGTTTTCTTGCAGTGGGAGAAATAATGCTGTAAGGGGTAGTAGGGACACGTTCGGATTCCTCTTAACGCGTGATGGTATATATTACACAAACTGTTTTTAAATAAAAACAAAAGAATTGATTTTTCAGTAATTTTTTATAAAAAAAAACGCATTAGCTTCGCTCCTCTTCGCAGGTTTTATGTATGTGGCAACAGTTTGGAATGCTACAATATCCTGCATTTTCAATGCCACTGCGAAGATTGAATAATACGGGCATTATTAATTTTCTTTGGGGCGGAGTGGTACCTACTAGTAAACCAGTAAAAGTTCCGTGAAGAACAAAATTTTAAACATCAATATACATATTGTATCGTTTCAGCACTATTTGAAAACTCTTCAAAATATTCCGCCTGTTTGTCTTCAAATTATGCCTCAAACTATAATCTTATCTTCTTATCTTAAATGGGACGACAGTCTTAAAGGTGGATCTCAAGGTTTCCGTTGTTCTGTAAAAATCATTTACATGTTCTTACAAGTTTTAAAACAGATTAAGCTGGTGTCTTCCAATCCATGACTTGTCCACGACTACGAATAACTCCACTATGGATAGCGTCCCTATTTCTGCAAGCGTATTCAAGTTCTTACCGATTTCCGAATAAGCTAAACTACAATATGACACAATTTCTTGTTTGCTGCTTAAACGATAGATTTTATTTTCATTGTAAATAATAATGCTACAAATTCAATGCCATTAGTACAAACTTACTTTATAGTAACAATACTTGTCATAATACCTATAATAACTAAGAAGCTCTTCTACTACCACAAACTTATTTGTTAGTTTGTTCTAAGCGACCACAAATTTTGTCTAATCTAATGTTTAACAAGTTCAGGCTAAAATATGTTCGACAACTCTTAAAAAGTAAATGAAACTTGAGAAACGGTAATTAATTAAAGAAATAGAGCACCTGACCTATTTTGTATTGTAACTTGCTCAGAGCATATTAAAAACTTATATTATATACTATACCCCATCTATCGTGCGATCATCACAGGTATATTCACTGTGAATAAGATGCTACACATGTCACAGTTCAGTATTCACCCTATATCATACCATAGGCACCATGGTGCAAGTCCATTATAGCCTTATTAATTCTAATTGGCAGTGTAGTTTTGTTTTTGTACGAAAAAATCATGCTTAACGACAAACATAAAGAAAACTCGAAAACTCGATGTTTTGCATATACTTAGGTAAGGTGGTGCATTTTCGTCATAGTCTTAATCCAAATTTGATATGTACCACCATACTCAGCATCAAAAATTGTATTCAGACATCAATGACGCAAAATGGAATTTTAGGTCCTTTATGTACTATGGTGCGTATCTGTCATAGTGTCAATCGATATTTGACATGTACCATCCTACCCAGCATAAAAAATCACATTCAACAACACCAATTAACAATATATCAATTTTTGTATGAGGAATGGATATTTTGGCACTCGAGACGGCACCCTAGAAGTCCTACCTAAAAGAAGTTGTTTGAGCATACATACAGTACCATAAGCTACCATTTCGCGAAAACCTGGGGTCAATTCAATGCTTAGTAGCCAAGATCTCGCTCTCCTACCGGGGATGGGTTGTCCTAAAATGGAAAAAAATAACGTGTAAACTAGTATTTATATTTTACTGGCAGCAATGCTGTTTTCTCCTTTGTCTGTGTTTTAACCACATAAATAACATTGCAACATTTTCAGTACGACAACAGTATATAAATAGTTTTAAATGCAAATATAATAAATTATAAAGACATCTTTCCCATTAGGCGCAATGTAATAATCAAATACCTATTGCTCATATATATTTAAAATATGTATATAAAGAAAACCGTATCACGAAAGATGCTAAAGATAGTTATCCTTAGTGGTCTTATCCGTATTACCCATAAAAGACTTCGTCCGACGTAATAATAACATCAATTCAATTCAATCACCTTGTTTAGAAATGAACCAAAAAAAGCGTTCGGCTTACAAGAAAGAACGGCATCAACCGGGAAAACTATAGTGATCGAATTAACTTGTGGAGGTGTTTGGCTGCCCACACATTTTGAACACTTTGCAGCCATAGTCGAATTTTCATTCCATCAGGAACTAAACGTAGGGTCGTTATTAATTACCTTAAGTTCGTATTAGTTAATTGGTGGAAAACAGCTGAGAAAATTTGGTTTGTACTATTCCTAAATACATATTTCGCCCAATAAAATTTAAATACATTTTGTCTCGTTAATTACTATCTTTAATTACCTTGCACTATAGTGCAATATCTAGATTAGTATGGGAGAATCAAGTTTTTTTCACAGTCAACGTAAGGTCATCATCACGATTTTCTATCCTTGTAATAATTTTTCAAAATAAACTGCAGCATGTGTTTCACCAAAAATGTTTAAGAACGCTTTTTAACAAACGTTTCCCTTTAAAGTGGTGTGCACAAATCATTTATAGTTAATTTTCTTGGAAACTTAAGATTGGTGTATTGCCCATCGTCTAGTAGGCTACCTACTATCACAATGAACCCTCTTTTCTTTGGAACTATAAAACGCCGAATGGAAAGATCTTTTATCGTTAAGGTTGCTGATCAGAATGATTTTGTGATATGTTCGCATTTCACTTTTGCTGGTAACGATTTCAGTGGAGTATCTAAAAACTTACAAGTATATTGAGTGCATTCAAATCGTTTCGGTGAAAAAAATGTAACGAATCTCTGCAATTTAGCAGTATTATTTTTACTATGAATACCATGTTTTCTGATTTTACTTCTTGAAACTAGGGTTACTTAGATAGATGTGTATGAACAGTATGAAGCAAAAAATTAAAATTCGTACCGTTCCTTACAGTTTTGCATTCTCAAAGTAACCTATCTAGTCCAAAACCTCAAACTGTCTGACAAGATAAAAAAAATAATTATTGATTGAAATGGAGATTGCCGCTTTTTAACCTAATATTGCTGTGGAGCTAGCTGTATTTAGAACTGATCGGCAATTTTGAAGTCAAAATCCTATGATGGATGACGGATTTGATGTTCAGTGTCAATACCACCGAAAATACGTCGAAATAAGGAAAAAGATGATACCAATATCTCAATTATTGTCAGTTATTGTCGCCTTCGCTTCTATAAAGGTACCCCTTGATATTAGATTTTGGGTGGACCGTCGTTAAATTTGAAAGACAATAATAATTGTTTTGCGCGGAAGTAATCTCGATGATTATTTGCTTATTTTATCGTGAAATTATTCCAAATGGCTTTTTAAGTCGATCACCGTCCATATTTCGATATACCTGTCCATTGGTTATAATGCAATGAAGTTTGCGATACAGCCATGACAGGTACAAAGCGATCGAGTTAACATTGCAGATGCTGCAGCCAGGTCGCGCGGTTTGCATCAAACCAGTAGCAGATTGTTGAGATACCGGTGAGCTATAAAAGCGACGCTGCTTAACTAACTCATTACGTTGAAAAATTACACCAATGAGTTTGAGCTGCATCTCGTTTTGCCGTGCGTGTTTGATTTTAATTAGCGTTTCATTTTTTGATGATAACACAGTTTTTATCGACCGGCTACAGTCTGCAGGCACATGCATTATGGAGATTGAATAAGTCTGAAACCATAAGGCACTCAACAATAGTCTTAAGGTGCTCGTGCTTGGTACTATCACAATACTTGCAATATTGAGGATTTGGTTACTCGACGAAGTTTTTCTCTTATATGTTTTCGTAAGCAGTATTTCTTTGTAAGTGTTCAACATCATTTATATTAGATTTAAAAATTTTTGTGATAATAATTGGAGATTAAGCTAGATATTTTAAGCAGCTTCAAAGTTTTAAAGAATATATGTGAAGCAATTTTATATTGTATTTCACTAATGTAGTGACCCACAAAATAAGTGCTAATTGTTAAATATCATAATAAAACTAGAAGCATATACGAACATTTTACTTTATACGTGGCAACCACTGAACCAGGATACACAATCCTAATAATATGGCTCCGTACAGGAAAGTGCTGGAAACTATGGAGAAGTGTAACTAACTATAAGAGTAAAACAAAAATCCAAGACGCTAATTTTTTAATAGTTTTTGCACTCAAACAAGAAATGTATATGTGTACGATGTAAACATTGTTCAAGTTTGTAAACCCTAGCTCAATCTCAACTTGTGCTTTTTTCTGCTGAAACAGTTGGGATAGAAAGAGCAAAACCATGTTCTGGGATTACCTCCTGATTGAATGGATACAGCTCTGTTGCTTTAAACCCGCTGACTATATGTTCGGTGGCGTCATGCATTTAGGCCAAACTTTCAAGAAAACCGAATCTTATTTTATTCAGCGCTGTATCATGATGTTTGGTCCCAAAATTGAAGCAGTTCTTGGTCCCAGTGCCATTCGATGGTTTTATATACCGGTTTATCAAGTGGCTGCAACTCATGGACTGTGTTCGAAGGCAGGCATATCAGAAAAGGACTTAATGGCGTACTATTTAGGGAGTAAGTGGCGTACCAACATTGCAGTAGAGAATAATTTCGGATGCAAATTATGTTTCCTTCCTGTTGTCCTATGTGATTCACAGTTTTTCCGCTTATTTTTCTTGTAGGGTTTTTCTGCATCATAGTTTTGTAATTTCTTGTATCCACCGCTTCGAGCACTTCTCCTTTTTCTATTATGTATCTTGTCTTTCAGTTGCGTTGAGCTCTTACTACTGTAAAAGGATCTTTTGACAGAGAACGTCTTCAAACTAGATTTGTTTTTATTGTTTTCTTTTGTATATTAATAGTACGTTATGCTTTGAATTTTGCTACTACTACTAATGCTTCACTTATTTAGTGACTTACTGCCGCGTTGAAAGGGTGAAAAATTCTACGAAAAAAAAAACATGAAAGCCTATAAAGAATTGTCTTTCGTTTCTACAGTCCGTTCACGGTAAGAAAAGACCAAGCGCCCATTAGAAATACATAAAAAGTAGTTTCTACTGTAACTGTGAGACTKTAACAGTKTTAACTTTTATGTTTAAAAGTACGTTAACGTACTGGTTTTACTGGCTTTTTGCAATGTAAYGTTAAATCATTATATAATGATGTGTCTATTTATCATTACTTTAAGATTTCTCTACCCATTTAATTTGGAGTCTGTTTTATATTTATTTGCAAGGCCTTTCAAAGTCGACAAAAGACGCTTTATATATCTTCTTATCCTATCCTCGTTCGTTCTGTGGTAAAGTTTTGTATTAAGGTTTGACCTAGCTATGCCGTGTGTATTTATTATTTAATGCTGATTTTCATTGCACAGGAAAAAGCTGTTGCTAATCATGCTCATGCGATTTTGCTACTTCTTTTATTATTTTTGCTATTGGTTGCTGCGCTCGGTGTAGGTAGGGAGGTCTTTACCTATGCTTCATTCGGGGTCTAACACAATCATAGTATCAACCACCTGTTCGTGCGATAATCAGTAGGTACATATCTACATAGTTTGGTGGTTTACTTTCCATACAAATAACAGTAAAACTCGGAGCATAGATCGGTTGAGTGCGTTCACTACGACGGTCAGCAGTGACGAACCGCACAACAATTAAACATTATTTTATAGGTATCATTAGAATTAAAACAAAAAATATATTTCTTTTTTTGACTGCCGTCATGCCCTGAATTGCTCGAAGCATGATAAAAGTTAGAAAATATCATTTCTTTGTATCTTATCTTCTATATACGCCACATATTATCTTTAACAATTACGTTGAATGATTCATTATGTATATACTATGTGGATTCGTTTTCACTGTGATTGTTACCTGAAAATAGAAAGACAAAATATGTTAACTTATATATTCTGCTCTCAAAGAAATAAACGTATCTGGATTCAAAGTTGTCAGGGATCTTATCAAATGAGATGTGGGATCTGAGATAATACAGTAACAACTGACATCAGTAAATAATAATTGTATATTGACTTCCGAGATCTACAGTCATAGCTCACTCAGCTGAGTTATTTCACATGCGGTGCATGTAGTATAATCATTATAAAGCTAAAAGAACTGCTCTAAAGGAGATCTTGTACTTGTATACAACGTATTAACATCTTAACATCAACAAATACGAATGTCGATGATGAACCCGCAATACATTGTATTAAATTATCGTGATTTCGTGTTTGTCCCAAAAATATTTCCACAAGTTCAACTTTTTCTCTTCTTTGTAGTTTCTTCTACAATTTATACCCGCCCACCTGACTTCATTGCCGTCGTCTTGATTAAAGTARGCAAGATGGTTTGTTTGCGGCAAACGTGTTTTATTGTTTTATAAATGCTTAAGTTATGTAGGTTTATTATGCATAGAAAACGTAAGAATGCTATATTTATAATTTTGTCAATTCATTTGTAGATGAAAATATATTTTCTTGTGTACGGGTTCCGAACTTACCTTACAGTAGTGTTTACAAAGTGCTGTCAGCAATAAAAGGATTCCCTAGCTTCGGGGAGTCTTCTCCAAACCCGACAGCATCGTCGCCCATCGTAGACATGTAACCGTGAACGACGGGCTGAAACATTAGGTTTCATTCTGGATGGTCTAATCAGGGGTGTATAAGGCAACTCATCGAGTAAGAAGGACAATCAATGAGTTAATCCCGTGTAATTCACTGAAAAACTGTTAACAAGGCAACAGTAGTGAGTGATTGTTTGTTCTAGTTGCACAAGATTGATCGCAATTTTAGAACCAATATAACATTAGTAAATCTTCCATTGCAGGACTAATGTGCGAAGCATACTGAATTATTATAATTTAATTTTACTTAATCTTTAAAATAGTGTTTTCAGTTTTACAATATTTTTAAGCAAAAATTCAATATGCTTTCTCATGCTGAACGTTACATTTCCCAAAGCTAATTTTTTAGAACATTTGTTTGTCTATTAAACACATAAGTTCTTCATAGAACAAACGTATCTACTCAGCATCTTCAACATAGTACCTTCAAACACTTCATATAATTACTAATACCTACCAACACATTAATTTGGAAATTAATAATTAAATGAAGCTGCTGTAGAATTGTGATGTGATATGCGAAATTCTGTTTACCCCTTATTTGTAGAAATGAGAACTTATAGTCTTGCTCAATACATAGCAGCTTGCCACCGAGCAACTCAGCAGTAGGCAAAGCAGTTGCACACAAAGTTACATCCGTCACCGGACCGTATTTCTATTGTTTCCTGTTAGTACGTGGCATGGGCGGAGTATTAGCTGTCAGTGCCTCCTACCGATGATTGACATACTGTGCACTAGATTCTTGGAAAGAAAGGATGGACCGTTAACGGCTTTTGGGGTTTACATTACTGCATAGCGATAGCTCACTTCACTTTGACCCGACAATAATCTGTATTTAGCTTATTATGTTTTCAATTAGAAGAACTATTGACAAGTACTTAATACGTTTTAAAGGTACCTACTTTTCGCCTAAATTGTTCTACATCCAGAGGGTCGAACTTCATTGCGTGTGTCAACATTAATTGTTCAGTTTCGTTAATGGCGTTATAGTTATTAATACGTTATTTTGCAAATTTTTCTAAAAGTTATCCAGGCAATTACAAATTTATTATTAAAGCAATACACGCATAACCAATAGTATTACATTAACAGGTTACTATGTCATCGGTGTTTGAGAGCTGACAGTTTAAAAAGCAATAGAGCCTGCAACTAGGAGAAGAAAGGTAGATAACTGACGAGATTTTGTAAACAGGAATACGTACCTTAAGTTGTAATAAGACGTTTACCTAGATAGCTCTCAGCGGCAACATAGTGCTATAGATAACTATAAAACAACAAAAGACAATACAATTAAAAGTGGTGTCATGTCGATGGCTTTAAAGAAATAAGAAGAAAATCTAAAAGAAGGGAATGTAGTCAAAAAATCGGAAAACTTTTAAACAAAAGTTTGAAAGTATATAAAAGTGTCCAACAAAGTGGAACTTGTCTTGATAGATGATAGAACAATAGAAATGTTTAACATTATCAGGTTTAAGTGCAATAACGTGCTATATACAGGGTGGTCCTCAATTAATAGTACACAGTAAAACCACATATTCTTTGGCCAAAAAATATTAAGATCTAACCAAACTTATCTTAGTCCAAAAGCAAATAATAACAATGATAAAAGGTGTTAAACTTCAGATTTTGTTTTAAATTTGTTTTATAACTATAAATTGTAGTATTTGCATGAAGTTTGGTATAGTGGTTTTTTTTTGCGCCGAGGAATTGAAATATTTAGATAGATTGACTACTACTACGGCAATTCACGCGGGTTAAAATGTCATAACTTTTTTGCGTTTCCCCGAATACACTTTTTTGGCAGATATGAATGTCACTCTATCCTTTTTCCACAAAAAATATATACCTTGTAAAAGTCGCTATCACTTATCATTTTCGAGATATTAGGTACCATTCTAATAATGTAATGCATGTCAATTATTTCAAATAGGCTTTAATTCAACACAAACAACCATTGTCATTGTCATCGTCATTTTTAACAAATGAATTGTAACAAATATTTAAAGTGAAAATGCTCAAAAATTTGTGCGTTCCCCATTGTCTGCGCAGCACCCTAATGGTGTTGCAGAATCAGCGCCATCTGTGTACCGGAGTTGCAGTTGCAGGCGTGTAGATGCGGTGTAGTAAGGACATTGCAAATAGAGATCCTAGCGATAGCTAGATCGCAAGGAATGTCGATACTCTCCGGAGAATTCTATCAATAGAACCTTCGCGAAGTTTTAATAGCGTCTGGAAGGTGTCGTTTCTGGAATTTTCGATGGGGGTATAAATAGCCCGACTGAGAGAGCGTGGGCAGTTCTGAATTTGAATACCGGTTATAAAGCTAGCGGAAGGCTTAGTGAAGCAGTTGTTTTTAGTGCTAGTGTGTGCAGTATGGTGGTTTAGTGAATCAGGAGTGTTAAAACAGTAGTGTTTTGAACTAGTTGCGTGTTTTAAATAAAAGAAGTTAGTTAGAAGTCCACAGTTTTCGAACCTCGTTTTTCTAACAAATAAATGATGATATATGAAAATGGAGCTAATAGCACTGCAGAAAATATTAAGGCACACGGAAAAAATCGTCTCGCTTTAGAGAGGCAATAATTTCAATTATCTGCTCCAGCTGAATACGATACGATTACGATTTGCTGTAGGTGGCCCCTACCGGAAAGCGATGTGCCCCAGTCTTCAAATTAAGCACCCATGTTGCCCAGTTGGCTAAAAATCGGCAAAGCTTGCACTAGCTGTCTTCTTCAGATAGACGATGTACTTCAGGTTCCTACCCGGTCAGACTTGTGATCCAAGTGGTTACAACATAATTAGCAGGGAAACTACTGATAGTTTTTACCAGAAGACGGCCAGTTCCAAATGGTACCTCCAGGAAAGCGATGTGTTTTGAACGCAAGGAGGTCCAGCACTAAAAGGCATCTTTACACATTTGTGACACATGGTTTCTAGGTCCATGTGTAGATGAAACATGAAGCGTTTTTATTCCTTCAATCGACGCCCTTACCCGACGCTCCCCACTTTTTGAATTGCGAGATGTTGCTTTTTTGGTTACGGTATATCATTCCATGCGTGGCATTCTATGTTGCAAGGACTACTACGGCCGTAAACCAGTGTGACTTCTTGTTGTTATCTATGAGGCATGCACATTAAATAAAAGCCGTTTTGTCATTAAAGAGGTATTCGTTAGAAAAGCCACTGTTTGAAGTGTAAGAAGAGGAAATAATCGCTTGGTGCAAGGTCGGGACCGTAAGTTGCGTAGTCAAAAAGTTGCCAATGAAAATCATTGGTTGCGGCAGCGATGTGGGGACGAACTTTGTCGTGGAGGAGGACTATACTCGTCGACAGTTTTCCGCGCCTAGAGTTTTGCATCACCTGTCTCAGTTTGGTGAGCGTTTAACTTTACATAACAGCTGTAACTGATTACCCATGTTTCATGAATTCTACAAAAGGAACGTCCTTATCAGCACAGGAAACAGTAGCTATCATTTTTCGGGTCATGTAAGAATATTGCTTTTCGTTTCTAGTGAAGTTGAATGGCGCCACTGCATTGACTGTTGTTTGGCTTCGGGGGTGTCGTGGAATATCCACATCTCTTCACCCGTAAACGTGGAAAAACAAATCATCTCCGTCTCGCTATTACGACCCAAAAATGCTCATTCACTTGATATTCTTTACTCTTTGTGCTGGTCCTGAAACGGTTTTGGTGATCGGTACCCATCTTGGCAGGTTTTAGGATTTTCCAAGCTTTTCCGTAAAAATCCTGAATATGCGTCCAACAAGAAGAAATTCATCAGCTAAAGCACTAATTGTCAATCGTCGATCAGATCGAAACTTTTGGTCCACCTGTTCAATTAGTTAATCGGTTTGGACACTGGGCCTGCCATCCTGCTCTTCATCAGGTACATTTGTGCGACCATTCTTGAATTCTTGACGCCATTATTGTCTGACCTTTCCTTCACTCGTTGTATGCGTACAACTTTGGTCTGGCCCGCTAATATTTAAATATACCAAAACGTCCTATACTTTACGAATATGCCTCGTATAAAGTCAACTTCTGCTTACAGATTGCTTTACTGGCTAAAAAATAACTGCCTACATTTTCCAGATACGTCGGGGCGATTTGCACCAAGTGCTTAGTAACCAAGGCTGGCCAGCATCAGAAGATTTCTTTAGACAAGCAGAGTGCACCATCTATCTAACCTGGTCGATGACGTGGTACAGGATGCCACGTCACTGGGGCGGCTTGCACTTAGGCGTATCCGCTATAGGTGATTCCTCCAGAGAGGCGAGCTATCCTAAGTCATCGATGTCCAACTGTGACTACGTCAAGTGGAAGGCGTTTAGGTGTCACGACACAGGCTTGTGATAGGTGTTTATAACACCAGAGGACGATCATCAAGCGCATACGTCACGAGGAAGGCTTGCACCAGGTGGTTAACACTACCCTTGGATGAGTTCTTACACGTAACGCTCTTCAACGCCAATCTCAAGAAACCTGTCATCAGATGTGAAGTATATTAATTTCTGCCTATTTTGGGGTGCTATGCCAGGGTCCGATGCAAATCCTCTTGTTCCTGGTACTGATACGGTTAGCTGTAAACTTGTTAGCTATATAAAAACATCCGCTGGGCAACGTTGTCAAATTGGGAGGAGAAAATATAGAAAGTATGACCACGTACATTTTAGTTGTTTGGTGGCCAATTCTGTAAACTTTTATAATTTATAATAATAATGCCGCAGTCGTCAGTAGCGTTTTGACTATTTCTAATTGAACCTTTGAAGCGGTCATCTTGTTTGATAAGGTAGCCAGAAACGTCTCGAAACTTTTCTCAGTATGCCAAAACTGTATAAACTGCTTAACTAGTGATAATGTAATAGCTATACGCGTGACTATGGCAAATCGAAATAGCTGCATGTTCATCAACGTAACAAACCTGTATTGTTCAATTTTAAGAGTGCAAGAAGGCTGTAATTTAGTTAAAAGTTACGTAAGTTTCAAAAAATGCTAAGACGTTATCAGAAAAAAAAATAAATCTGTGACGTTAGGTTTCATAAACTTGTTAGCAGCTTAAAGTTGCTGTTACCGCAAATTGGAATAATTTGTTTTCGTTTTGCACTGTTTGGCGATAAGTTTTTTTTGTTTTAAATTTTGCAGAAGACGAGATATTCACGCGCGACCATAACAAGATGGTATTTATATTCACGAATGCACGCATAAAAGGTCTGAAATTGAGAGCGAATGTTTAAATATGTGTAGAAATTAGAAATCACGTAGTTCTAAATTGGTTAGCAATATACCCCTTGATCTACTTGATCTGCTGCTATATGCTAAACTAGTTTTTTACTTCGACCTGGCGCGAGGCAGAGCGAGACCGACGGTACCGAGGTTTCAATTTGTAAACGTCTCGTTAGGGAGGCAGGTGATGCAGCGACTGCTGGACACTGCCGGACACACGCGAGCTAATCCATAACTGATAAGTAGCTTTGTACGGACTGCCGCTACCGTCTCTCTAATTGCAGAGGGAAAATGGTTCCACTTACTACCAGTCCAAATAGTGGACCGGTGTCGACATCATTAAAATGTTTGTCAACCACCGTCCCTTATTTTCAGAGTACTGCGAGGACATTATAACGCCAACTCGCCGTAGACAATCGGTTTTGTTTGATTTTTGATCCCTTTCATCTCCATTCACACCTAAAAGGTGGATTCCGTGCTTTATCCGTTTGTTAATGCTGGTCAGCTGTCCAAGGTGTTTCGATTTCCCTAGTTTAAAATGCAGCTTTTAATACACAACCCTATAGAGTATTCCAGAATGCAATTCCGCGATCTTGTTTTAATTATCTTTTTCCTATATGCGGAAAAGTGGCAGGGTACAGTATTTATCCAGTGCACTAAACCCTGGTTTTATAAATTTATTGTGCCCTCAGTCACTCAAAAACACAAACTTCTTGAGAAAATTAATATTTTTTGTTACATTCTTTATAGCCCTCCTCTTGTTCGTTTTAGGCAACAACTATGAACTCACCACGAGGAGGTGGCTGCATGTCAAGCTCAACCCTACTACTCACATCTATTGTCTTAAAAAATATGTTTACTTCTTAAGGAAATCAGATTTGGTTTCAAACTTAGGCAATAACTTGTCGCCAACCCACACAGAGATGAAGATGTTTCTGTTACCAATTTTACCCAGCGTTTCACTAAATGGAAGTGGCAAGGAAAACGTAAAATTTCAATTTGACTTGGAGCATTAACAATCATGTCTTGGGTATGTCTGCGGAGAATTTTGTGCTTCTAGGTTCGGCGATAGTGAGTGCCGTGAACGCGTGTCTATTAACTCGATATGAATATTTTGCATAAAAATTTATTGCAGGAAATATGAATTTCAGAATTCCATTCACGGATGTATTTCTACACTTTAGAATCCATTTTAAAGACAATTCCCTTTCATGCAACCGCTGGTGTCCTAACATAGCTAGCAATACTTTCTCAGGATAAGTAAGATATCAATTAACCTGAATAATTTTGTCAATTACATTTTTTTAAGTTGGGTGGCAAACATCGAGATCTTGTGACTATACCGTATAGGTGGATTATATTTCACATTTGGTCTCCACAGCAAACCATTTAGGAAGATGTATACGTGAGCGTATTGCGTAAAACCTTCAAAAATCTCAGATGGACCTAGAGTTTCTATGGAGGTGTAATCGCAATACCCTGTTTGCACTGGTTAACCATTTAGCATGTACAATTTTTTTGGATGTCAGCTTGCTAAGTTTTCTGATATAACACCTGAAMTAGCTTAACTTAATTCGTACAGGTACTTACTTTTGGTGGTATGCCCTTCATTGATTGATTGAACCACCGTACGGTAGGCATTTCTGCCGCTGCCAGCTACGTCTACGCTGGGTTGGAGGGGTGACACGTTTGTTTCTAGTGGGTTCCCACGCATTTTATGTATGCATATGTTACAGGAGTTTGGGGATTGGAATGGGGAGGTTTTCAGGGCATCCAGCTAGCGGATACTTTTTTATTAGCCTCCATGCTGGATAGTAGCTTAGTTCGGCTGCATTGTTCTTGTTCTTCCTTGGACAAGCTGGTTATATATATTTAGCACAGTGGTCTTACTTTCTGTAGTATATGGGAGTACAGTGAATGCTTTCTTTAGATGTTTCCGTGTTTGTTGTTGGCTTAGCGCGGCTTCATTGTTTTCCTCCTCTTAATTTATTATTATCTTGTCTGTTTAAGCCACAATTATGACATGTGTCCTTTTTAGATTGCTCTTTCGTGATGTCGACTCTTCTTTCGGTGTTTTCGTATGTGTTTTTATCTGTTCGTTTCCTAGAATTGGAGATGACGTTCTACGAGATATTTGTCATCTGTGTGCATTAGGTTTTTTCCACGATTCATTACGGTTGTTCAAATTTTTTTGTGGGTGAGTTTGTTTCAATATCTTCTTGGTTTCTGCGCAGTATTATTACGTTGTTCTAGTGGTTTCTTACTCTTTTCTCTTGTTGTCGATATGATTTCTTCTCCTTCCCTGATTTGTATTTTGGTTGTGGTTCTTAAATAGTTTCTTACGATGTCTCTCTGAGCTTGCATATGTTTCGTCTAATGTGGTTTGTAGTTTTTCTTCTTATTACTTTTGATCTATTGCTCTTAATATTAAAATGTACGTTCAGTTTAGACATAACTATCATGATTTTCTTTAAATTCAACAATGGGCAAGTTTTCACAAGACCTGCTTCTTACAGGTCTTGTCAGAAAATGTAGTAAGACCTCTTGTTTCTCCATCTAGGTTCTTCCTTAAGTGGTGATATTGTAGTTCATTAGAAGCTATGCTGTAAGTAGATGGTCTGCAATGGTCTGCAAAAGTTTATTTCTGGTCAGCGAATTATGTCATTATAAATTCCGGTCTTGACAGCAGTCCGGTGCATCCTAATGCTACGATACTTGATAAATCAATATAATTTAGCAAAAAAAGCAATCATAGCGAATCCAATTTCTTTCGCTTAACCAAATGACATACTAATATGACCAAAATATTTCGAAGCTGGCTCTCTACTAGCACAACGTGCTTCGATTCTTTTGCATGTATCTGTGTGTTACTATGCCAATATCCTTTTAGTAATGCACAGTAGCAGTTTGTTAATAAGAGCTGCAGAGCTTCAGCACTGGCTCAGAATTTTAAAGGATAAATGTTTGTTATACATAATGCCTTTTKATTTTATTTTTTGCTTAGATACTTGTTTAATGTGAATGTAAATCTGTACGTAATAATTCGACAACAGGTGCTTCAGCGGCTATCTGTTTATTATACTATGATTGCTTCTTGTTGACCATCATGACTTAAGCCTGTCGTTGTCGCCAGGGTGCATACGTCATTGACAGTGTTGAACAAGCGCGACAGAGCATATTTGATATTGAATCAACCAATAATATTCGAGATTTTCTATGCAAGTGGCGTACTGGTGCCGTCACATATCTGTGCGGGTGAAATCGGCAGAGTAATAGATGCGTAGTAGCCCAGACAGCAAACCGCTTATCAGAGCTCATACATACTTAGAATGCAATTGTATTCAGTTAGCTTTTCCTTACATTATCGGGGCCACTATCCTAATCTTAAGCAAACAAATACATTGAGTTAGTTTGAATCTAATGGCTTTTAGAATTTCAAACATTATATCGTAATATGCAGATTAAAATTAAGGAATTTTTACTCAGAAGGTAGCGATATAAACAATAATAATAATAATAATAATCGTCTTTATTAGAAATGGTACACATTAGGCGAAATTTAGCCTAAGGCTATTCTTACATTTAACCTATTGGTACCATAGTACAGAATATATAAAACAATACAAGTAATGATATAAATAAGTCTAAGAAACAGGAAACACTCAAATCAAACAATTATTGTTGATCCAAAAAATGCTTCTTAAGGGAACGTTTAAAAGACATCAGAGAATTGCAAGAGAATATGCTTTTACAGGAATTATATAATTGTGCGCACTGAAAAGTAAAGCTTCTACAAAATAATGCCGTACTGTGATTTGGCACCGTTAGCCGGTCATTCTCTCGAATTACTCTGTTGTGGATTTCATCTCGAAAAACCAACTTCCGACGTAAGTACGCAGGTGCACCAGTAATTATGATCCTGTACACTAAAGCAAGCAGATTATATTTCATTCTAGCATCCATATTTAACCAACCGATCTCCTTTAAATGACTTGTGACATGATCGTATTTACGGAGGTTATTAACTAATCTACAACATGAATTCTGAGCTTTTTGTATTCTGCTCCTGGAGGCATGGTCTATACAAGAGTAATACAGAACATTACTGTAGGAAAACACTGACAGTGCCAAACCCTCACACAGATCTATTTTAAGATTTTTATTTAAAACATGTTTATTAGCATAAAGTAACTTCAACCGTGCATAGAACCTACGTATAAGAATATTTACATGTTCTCGAAAACGCAACTTATGGTCTAGTACTACACCAAGGCATCGAATACTTTGCTGGAAAACCAACGCATGCCCATTTATTGCAATATTCAGTTGTTGCATGAGTTCTGAACGAGTAGAGTCTGACGAAAACAACATAACAACAGATTTGTCAGCGTTTAGCTTCAAGCCACGTTCACTGCAATACATAGCAACACACTGAAGGTCAGCGTTGGTCTCCCTACAAGCAACATCTGCATCAGCAGGCCCAAAGCAATGTAAGATCTGTAGATCGTCTGCATAACCTTGTATGTGACAGAATTTTACGGACGAAAACAGATCGGCAGTATATATTAGAAATAATATAGGTCCAAGCAACGAGCCCTGGGGTACACCAGATGCAACATTGCATGCAGTTGATATTTTGTCATTTACTGACACGCGCTGGGTCCTGCCTGTCAAATAAGACTGGAAAAATGCTACGCTAGTTGGGTCAAACCCATAGTAGATCAGTTGAGCGCACATAAGATCGTGATTGATTGAATCAAATGCCTTGGAAAGATCGAGTGACACGAGGACAGTTGACAATTTCTTGTCTAATGCTCTTATAATGTTATCAGTAATATTTAGGAGAGAAGTGCTTGCGCTGTGAAATTTGCGAAAGCCAGATTGATGCTCCGGGATAATTTTATTTTCTAACACATAGCTACTAATTTGCCTAAATACAATTGATTCGAGCACCTTTGATAAGATTGGTAATAGACTAATCGGTCGAAGGTCACTAATAGAGGCAGGGGAACTAGTTTTCGGTATTGGGTACACCTTAGCTTCTTTCCAGCGTTGAGGAAAATAACCAATTTCTAAACAGCAATTTATGACGTGTGTAATGTATGGAAGAATTTCAGGCAAGAAAAGTTTGATAATATAAGTTGTTATGCCGTCAGACCCAGCAGCATTAGATTTTAAACCCTTGATAGCATTTAAAATGTCCGCTGTTGTAGCTAAGCTAAAGGAGAAATTCAACGTATCATTAAACTTACGTAATGAATAAAATTGCTGCGCTGTAGAGCAGTCACAAATTTTGAAAACAGAGGAAAAATGGGTATTTATAATATCCGGATCACAAAGATGTGCTGGTATATTTGTTTTGTTGTTGGATGCAATATTTAGCTTCCTCAGCTCACGCCAGAGTATTTTAGGGTTTTTCTGAGAATGCAAATAATTTACGTAGTTTTTTTTCTCTCTTCGTATTGCCGCTAGCGTAAAATTTCTAAGCTCTTTGTATGTTTTCCACGCATTCTCACTATTAGAGATTTTGAAATATTTAAAAGCAGCGTCACGTTCCTTCATCATCATTTTTATAGCATCGGTAATCCAAGGATTTGCGGGCTTGGTTACTCTCACAGTACGCACAGGTGCATGATGTTCTATTATGGATTGAATACTATCAGTAAGCCAGTCTACTTTGGCATCAATATCAGTAATATACAACACAGTATCCCACGGATGATTATTGATGTCACGGTTAAAGTTTTCCTGATCAAAAGATTTAAAATCCCGAAAAGTCACAAATTTTTGCTTAGTCCTAAGTGTAGGTATTTTAAAATCACAGTATGTCAACCGATGGTCACTAATAAGATCAGCGTTTAAAGTACCCGATGCAACCACGTACATACTAGCACTAACAAATATAGGATCAATAAGGGTAGATGTCGAAGAGGTTACCCGAGTGGGTTCATCGATAACTTGAGAGAAACCGTATGCATCAAAACATTCGCTAATAGGATTGTCGGCGTTAAATAGGTTTACATTAACATCACCTAATACTACGATATTACTATAAACAGGAACCAGAGCTGCAAGAGCATCGTCCAAATGTTCAATACATTGATGTAAGTCAGAGGTGGGGGGACGATATAATATACCTACGACTAGGCTATAATTACGCAATTTAATTTCGACCCACAAGTTTTCCAAATCTTGACTGCTTTGGAACTTGAAAGGCACTAGGCTACAACTGATGTCATTCTTCACATACACCGCTACACCACCTCCTCTCCCACTTCTGTCGTTCCTGAGTATATGATAGTCTCCTAAATTTTGAGTAACTGCTAGACATTTAAAAAAATATAACCATTTCATTGAAAGTAGTGTGCGTTCAGTGAATACCTACCTACGTTCAGTGCGCATTTAAATTTTATTATGGAATTTAGTTTGAAACTGAAAAATAAAAAGTTGTGAGGCCAAACTCGAGAAGTTATTGCAAATGTGATACACTTTATACGGCGGGAAGCAAAGTCTTTTAAAGGACCTCAAAAAGTTCAGGAGCTTTCTGCCTTGGCGGCTGTAGACTGAGTGCGCAGACGCCAGAGAAACAATGAAAAAAAAACTGTAACCAAAACGGGCGTAGAAGATTTTGAGCGTTCTTCGACAATTCTTCATTCTCCTTCACCAATGTGGAAAAAAGTAATGGTTTGAAAATGTGCTCATAATTATTTTATTTCCTTCGCTCAAATATGTTCATTATTAATTTATTAGACACCCACAGTGAATAGAATCCACCAAAAATTCAAGAACGAATATAATTATACGGGTTCTAAAACTAGTATTAAACGAGTGATGAAGAAAATGGGTTTTCGATGGGTGAAGATATAAACTAATCGCAAGCTGCTTATGGAAAAACCACATGTTCAACAGATTCGTCTTAATTATCTACATAGGATAAAGGAATTTCGTCAGCCAAATAGACCAATAATATAACATGGACGAGACATATTTATCCCATACTAATTTGAAATCGTGGAACGACGGTATATACAAACGATTTTTTGCACCAACCTGTGTCTAAGGGCCAAATGCTAATTATTGTAAATGCAGAGAACGAAAATTCATTTATACCATACGCTTACCTGAGGTTCAAGTAGCGAAGTAAAACTGGTGGTTACCACAGAGAAATGAACTTCCAAAACTATAAAAAATAGTTGGAGCAAACATTGTTACCAAATTTGCTACAAAGAAGTGTACTAGTGATCAAATGACCTGACCTGACCTTACCATAATGTGAAAGTCTAAAAGTGCAAGTAAGGAAGAAATGATGTAATGGTTGAGAGTATGTTAAAAATCGAGTTGTACCTACGAGTTGATTAAACTTCATAAACCTCGTTTCAAAACATACGTCACCGACAAGTTGCTAAATGACAAGGACCACGACGTTTTTCGACTTCCACCCTATCAGCCTGACTTGAACCCCATTGAGGTGGTTTGGGCTGCAATGAAGCATTTTGTTCCAGACAGAAACGTAGACTTCAATTTGGGCAAGGTAAAATCGATATTTGACGAATTTTTCAATACATTTGCTGCACAAGATTGGGAATCATACTGTCAACATGCCCAAACACTTTTTTGCTGCTAAGGAACCTTTACTGGACTTTACTGTGACAGTATAATTATCAGTTTGCAAGCCGAAGTGACAGTAAAGTGACTTTGATTCGACTGATGATAACAGTTCCGTAAATTGAACATTTCTTGTAGGTGACATCATAACATGTTTGTTGATTATTTATTAAGTAAATTTGTTTTCAACAATCGAAAGTTTATTAATGAGGAAATTATTCTGCCTAGAGTCTAATGTGTCAACAGCTCTATTCCCCAAGATATATACAATTGTTTATATTCACATATTTCTGTTAATTGTTTAGTTATTTGTTTATTTATAAACACGTCAGAATACAGCCAAAATTTATATTTTTCTGATTTTAGCCGTAGGGTATAACCCGACAGCTATCTATATTTAGTACTTCTATTGTACGTACAGGTATATTCGGAAGTCTGCTATCTTTTAGTTGCTGTTTTCACGCCGGTGGTATGGTTTAGGTCGAGCAGCTTCCAAATTTTGAAAAAAAAAACTGAGATATACGCAGGAATGCAAAGGATATGCTATGAAAGAAACACTAATATTGTACTACAATTGAGAATAACATGCTGCGTCCATGTACATACTAATGACTTAGTCTATGTGCACCTAGTACGCATAGTGGATTTATATCAGCAGTGTTTTTATGTGCATATTATATTACAGATGCGAAGTTAAAAATGTCTAAAGCTTTTCTATAAAAGGTACCTGTTTTATAAAATGTACATTTCCTCCCCGCTGCAAGAAGTATAACTTGTCTATATTTTGCACAACAACTTGTTAGTAAAAAGTACGTGCGTTAACCAAAGTGTGAAGCCACAACTTGCATACTGCCAAATACATGTACTAGGTTATATAATTTAACAGTAAAACGGCCGTGAAAGGGCCTATAGATATTCTTAATTGAATTTTAATGGTGCGCTATTGATACCAACTGCATTTGTTCCTCGACATACGTTCATCGTCAATTCATCAGCGCTTGCTTTATTCGATAACTTGCTAATTACAATGCTAAATGTCTGAGAAATCGAAGTTTTTGTAGTCGGCGAGAATAATTTTACGCTACGGGGAATTCATACAATTTGAATGCGCTGAAGACTTTTTGATTATGCATGAAGCGAAATTGATTGTAACAAGTCAATTGTGTGAGGGCAAATTTACCTTTAATGATTTGTAATACACAAAGTGGAAGTCTAAGTGACACAAAAACTTCAAACGGAATAGCGGCCTTGCTAAGTTGCTGCACATCGCGTCCGAATGGAAAATCCTCGGCCTAAATATGGATGTGTTTTAACGTCTTAATTTTTAAGTACCACTTCAGCAGCATGCTTACAATACCGTTTTATTAAATGAAATCGTGCGTGTTTAGGTGGAGATGTGTATAATACTGCCATTASCGGTTTATGTACATTACACGTCCATTGCTAATTAAAACCCTCATTAACAGAACTGTARMACTTATCTAATTATGTTAACATCTCACTTCTGGTATTGAACCCTATAATTTGTAACTGCTATAGCAAAAWTTATTAGKCAAAAAATTARCCCCGCGAAACAAGTTTTGCGAAATAATTATGGTATAATTATTATAMTAGGAGCGATTGAGTAGTTTTATCTAGATAATAAGCTGAATTTTAGGAAATACCTACATATTAGGATGTCATGCTTCAAAATGTACATATTATGCCTATTCGTATTTCTTGCATGGGTGATTCTCGGAACAAACCGCAATGTTTTTAATAACATAACTAACATAATGAAATTCTTAGCTATATATTTAAATCAATGGCAACTTTCATTTTGATACATTTGTAGGTAAGTATATAATGCAATTATTAAAACAGTACTTTATGTGTATTGTACAGTGGTGGCTCGTGACAAATTCCATTGAGTCGGCAGTAAAAACTTTGGTCCACTCTAGTTGGTCAATATTATTTATTTATAAATTAGTAAATAWTTTTGTATACACTCGTAGTTGTTGTTGTTTATTACTTGCTACTTCTGTAAATTTTCATATTGCCGCAAGTTAAAAAGATAGTTCATTTGGTAACAAATAGCCTAATCTGGCAACTAGCTTCATAATTTTAACGTTAAGCGTGCATCTGTACTGTACCGGAGAGGAGAAGCCGATATATGTCGAGCCCAATCCGAAGATGTATTCGGAAGTCCGGCAGACAGCATTAAGCGATTATATGGGTATCAGCGCTTACTTATTTTGTTATTTTCTTTTTGTGTGAAATTCTTCAATGATTTCAGATTGACTAATTTTATAATATGTATTTAATTAATTCCGTTAAATGTTTTGAAGGTATCTACTTAAAATTGTTTATTTAAGAGGATAGCTCTTACAATAATCTTGGGAAAATGAAAAATTTCGAAGAACATTCGGGTAGTTTTCGTGATTTCAGTATTGAACTATATATATAATTGTTGTTCAATGTACATGTCAAAGTTAATTTTCGGAATCCGACGATTATGAATGCCGGGCCTCCTTTATTAACTTCAATAAAAACATATATACGTAAAATTAAATTATGATTATAAAAAAACTGTAAGCATGTAAAGGGTGTCAATCACATAATTTGTAATACTCAGTAGAAAACAGAACTATAATTGGTTGATTAAAAAAGAACTTGAAATAAATGATGAAGTCCGTTTTAACGTTTTATGCTGTCTGCCGGACCCAAGCATTGCCGAGTCTCGATTTTCGCCTCAGGATTCAATATGCGCGCAGGGTTGCGTCTTTGTTCAGCTCGTAGGAAAACGATGCTATTGCTTCCTTATACGATGCGGTCTGCCGACCCAGCGCTTGGATCACGGGCTTGGATGACAAACATATACACAGCCGAGCCACGGTTACCGATAAGCGTAAATTTTTCGGGATAACCCGTAAAAATGTGATTTTGGCTAATTATTAATTTGATGGTAATGTAAAAAAATACGCTCCAACTGTTTCAAGATATCTGAACATAATAAAACAAATATACATATAAATACGAAAAAAATAATTTCTTCGATCAAAATCGATCAAAACCCTGCCGACCCGGACGAGCCGCCACTGGTATTGTATAGTGCTAGTTAAAGCCAGAGAGCGTTCTTTTCTACCAAACCATATCCCTCCTTTAAGATGTAGACAGGTATTAAGCTCGCATATATTTAACTAACTTGTTTAGGAAGATGGCTGTAATCCAGTACCGGCAACACTACTGTGGCACACAGCAGAATTCACAATGTTCATAAAGGAAATATTTGTTCGAATGAAATGGTATGGTAACCATGGCAACGAGACGTAGCAGTTGTAAAAACCATTGGCTATGAGCGTAAACTAAAGTCCCTAGATAGATAAAGTGCCGCAATTGTCCGCCATTTTACTGCAAAATTTAGCTAATTATTTGCGATTATTTTGTGTCGTTGATGAGGATAAGTAAAGGCTAAAGTCGCTTTGTGTGGTGGAGTTGAGTTAAAGTTAGGTTCAGAGATTGTAGACTAATTGTATCAACCTCAAAGCTAGCCTTCACATATTAGCTGTTACCATTTACCAGAAATAAAGCGCTTGTTGCTGCCCTTCATGTCTCTGTCATTTGTTAATTTAAACAGTTCACGCCGATTTATTCGCGATAGCCAAGTTGTTCGTCTTCTCGAGGAAATATCTGGTTTTATCGCACTAATTTCAAATCATAGATAAATTTACGGAAATGCCATCCTTTCGGTATGTTGCCGAACAACCAATAACGCTGCAAGAGTACAAGTTACCATGTTCACAAGATTACAGTACCAAGAACAGTTCTTCGTCCACACGTTAACATCTGTCAGCTGCTCTGTGAAAAGCCAAACCGCCGTCAAACGATTTAAAAAACAAAAGGTTGCTTCTACAAGATGGCCACCCTTTAAGAACGTACTACGCCACACTCATAGGTTTGTGTTTATGTAAACCTAGTTGATGGTTTGCAAATAATTAAAAAAAATCATTTAAATAGGGAATGTAAATACAATATGCTACGTAATACATGTACCTACAAGAAACATATTAATTGAATTTAATTTTCTTTGACAGGGCGTCGTACTAGAATTCTCCTTCAAAAGCCGCCACAGTTGTGATATAGCCCAACAGTTTATGAGGGGAATGGAAATATAGCTATAACTGTCCTATTTTCGTGTATTATGTTACGCACTTTTGGTGAAGTTAAACGCTAGTTAAAGTAACCTAAGCTTTAAAAGTTTTATCGTTCTGCTACCAACTGATTATCGAAAGCATTTGCAAACATATATTGGTATTTATCGGTTAGCATACTAAACAAGTGCTTATGTGTTTGTTAAATCTGTTAGTAAAACTAAGTGAAGTATTTTGGATGCAACTGACAAGTCGCGCTATTTTTTACTACTTAATTGTTTTTCTAAATACAATGCTCTCTCCTTAAGTACTTAAAAAATATAAAGAAATTCAGCTATGTAGCTATCATTATTTATGAGCGGTTATTGCTTATACTGTATTTGCGCTCGTAATCTATCATGGTAAAGGTATGATCTTATACAGCCGTTACAGCTTCCATGGAACACCAACTCCAGTTCATTATCTGCTACACTTGCATATGTATGATCCAGTCCGTTATACATCCCGAAGACACGTGACCCACAGGCGTTCACAAACAATACTCCTCGTGCTATCGGGGGTCGTTTTTTTCCTAATTATTATTTTTGTACTAAATGTGTAGAATATCGCATCTGTGTAATTCACACCAGACCTATAAGTGTAATACTACTAAATATTATATACAGGAAATAATAAAAAAGTTGTACACACAATAAATGATAAAGAACTTGCATAAACTTGCTAAGACAAAACACAAACTTCTTTTGTATATAGCCTCTTCAATGCTGGCGGCTCTAGCAAAGATTGTGTGAAGACGACCTCTATATATTAAACAAAGCAAGGCAAAATTAAGGCCCGAAATACTAAACAAACCCTTTCAATCTCATCACCAATTACAGGAAAAACATATGGAAATCAATAACCATTAAATACAAACTAAAAGTAACAACGGCATCAGAACAGGTATCATAACAGCGACAGGAAGTAATATCATCCTAAACATATCAAATAGGGTTTTCAACCAAATTTACTATGTATAAAGGAACAGCCTATAACAGTAACACGATATATTGTTTTTAATCAACTGGAAACGATGGTATTAAAATCATACAAAGCTATATGCTATATTAGTGCTGACGTAATAACAGCCACTTTTCTGCGGTAAGTCAAAATCCTAAGTGTTAGGTGCAATTTTGTGACTTTAAAAGCATATTTAGAAGTGTTATTGTGCTTACTTAAGTAGCTTACACTCCTCCGTTTTGCTTCACAAGTATTACAAACCGAAATTACATTTAGTTTAGATCCTGGATCAAAACAAACCAAGTTGTCGTAACGTGCATAAGGGAGTTCAATGTTTGGTGCAATTTTTTAGTGTTAAAAGATTATTTTAAAGTGTTACTGTGTATGTTTGAGTAGGTGACACTCCTTCGCTTTACTTAGCAAGTGACAAACGTAAATTACATTTACTTACAATGTAGGTATTGCTGAAAAGCTTAACCCACAATAAGTGCGTGTGTAGAGCATTGCAATTTACATGTCGTACCAGAAAATGGTAACGTGCTAGGTCCCTGGATGTTCTTGTTATAATGAGAGAGAAACGTATAAACTTTAAGCACTTATTTCAGTTTGTCTTTCAACAATAGATTACAACTTAATGTAATTTTGGTTTGTAATACTTAATGAATAAATCAAAAGTATGTAAACCTTTCATATAATTTTGCTCTGAACATTGAGTGTTACTGTGTAATTTTAGTGGTGTACGTTCCTTCGTATAATTTAGTATTATAAACCAAAATTACATTTAGTTGCTATCTATTGTTTAAAAACAACTTAAAAGAAGTGCTGTAAAGATTACACGTTTCTCTCTCATTATAACGGAAACATCCAGGGACCCACCCCATTACCATTTTCTGGTAAAACTTGTAAAGTGTAATGCTCCACACACGTACTTAGTGTACGGCCAACGTTTCAACAATACATTGTATATTGTATCTAAATGTAATTTCGGTTTGTAATACTTGCTAAATAAAGCGAAGTAGTGTAAGCTACTCAAACATACACAGTAACACTTTAAAATACTCTGCAACACTAAAAAATTACACCAAACGCTGAACTCCCTTACACACAACATTATGACAACTAAGTAGGTTGGTTTGGATCTGCGATCTAGACGTATCGCAGCAAAATAGCCGACATCTACGTCATGCTAATATAGCGTATAACTTCATCAAAACTAAAAAAGTAGTGAACGTCATTGTCAAATCGATATAATATGATCATGATGATATTAAGACCAATCAGATATGCTCACAAGCAGCCGGCAACATTGGTGAATGACGTCAATCCGTTACTATGGCGATAACTTGATAGGAATCATCCTAGGTGACKAGGTATTTTGACAGTTTACAAAATAGGGGGTAGTCATGGTGTGACGTCATGCGCCAACCGGGCAACAATGATGCGTTCGCCTAGTGAGCATATCTAATGAGTCTTAATATCATGGAATATGATCAAGATACACATACTACAGTCATTAAATGGAATACAGTACAGCAACGTCCGCCATATTTGAAGTAAAAGTTTTGGTGAGAACATTTAAATTTCGCAATGTTAATTTTACTTAGATTGGAATTGGAATAAGACCCAGACCAATAATGAAAATCCATTATTGATCAAGATACAGAGAAACAAACATTGAGAAATTTGAATGTTCTCGCCAAAACTTTTACTTCAAGTATGTCGGACGTTACTGTACTGTATTTCATTTAGTGACTGTAACGCATACATTTTAATACACTTGTGTGCAGATGACACCACATATTTTCAAAATAGGAAATTTCTCGAAATTGCGTATAGAGTACGTTTTATTAGTACCAACCATGTTTTTTTTTCATTTTATCACGGCATAATTTTCTATGGCATACTGCTGCAATGCTCCTTTTCTTCAGCTGCAGAACTTTTTATCTTACAAAATAAGTTTTTAAAGAGCATAAAGTAGGTGCGAGCTGCAAGTACAGCTTTACTGACAAAAAAGATAGACAAAGAGTTGGAACCAATACATTACCCGATAAGATGTTTGTGATTAATATACGCACATACATGCAACCAGTTTTGTTGAAGCTCACGTATTTCATTAAAATTATGAGATAACGGGGTTAGGTATGATTCGATACCATAATAAATCCATTATTAACTGCAATACTTTACCCATGATTCCTAATTCGATTACTCTAGATTGTAGTTCAACCTAGAATAAGCTAAGCGTAAGATACATATGTAGTGCTTTGCACTTTTTCCTAAATAATGACCGAACACATCAGTTAAAAGCCAAAAGATTCACGTATTTAACGATGGCCATATGTGTTTGTTTAACTTCGTGAACGCTCCTATATATCGAGTACCGTATGTTTCCATTTACGCACTCCACTGGTGAGCAACGAGTATCTTATGTTTATGGAGCGCAAAGTTTTCATTAAATGAAACAATACACTACTTCATGCTGAAGCACATTACTTAACAAAATAGTTATTACTTACCTAGAAAATCACAAACCATAATATATGTAAAGCAAATTACACATAACTTGTTCTTAATTATTTATTGGAATTGGAAAACGATTTTCTAATTCTCAGCGTTATTTATTATTGAAACGTAGCAACTGACAATTGGGTGTTTTCCTAAGTTGACTATAAAAAAACCCCGTCTTCTACGAGTATCATTTAAAAACTTTTTTCCATGCAACTGACGTAGGTATCTGGAACATTTTTTTAGATTGCTAATAATATCCGTATCCGTGCATATTAATAGAGACAGAGAACCAAATGACAGAAGTTTGACTTAATTGTGTTGTTTTTAATATATTTATGCAAAGTATTATGTTATCAGATAATATTAAAACGGGTTACTTGTGAGAAAACAGCTAAGTGTTGTATATACCAGAAAGAAGTTTATGTCATCTATCAAAAATGACAATTTGCATAACAAATTGTATATACTGTTGTATTAAACATAAAAATATCCACGTTTATATTTACGGTTTTTTCTGCAAAATCAAAGGTATAGGGAATAAAAGCGTTTAAAGCAATATGTCAAGAACATAAAAAAACTCACATTTGGCTAAATCTAAAAAAAGAAATTAAAGTCTCTGGGTTATAAGCGACCGCTAACTGTAGTCTCATGTATTGTCCGGCAACACAAAAGATAGAATGATACGATTAGTTTTCGCTATATGGTCCGAGCGAGAGATGGGGTAGCAAGTAGCAAGTACTGCCGTATTTCTGTGTCGCCTGGTAACCACCGCTGTCTAGCTACTAAATCCTGCAATAACGGAGATGGAATTATCAGAAATTATATGGAAGTTATATACGTCACAACCGCTTTCGCTTTTTTTTCAAAATTCAGTAATCTTAAGCCAAATACAGTCATACCGACAACTGGTGGTCACCGTACTGCACCACAACTTTTCCTATCTTCACTTTCATATGACTTATCTCGCCGCTGGGCGAAAGTACGCAAGTTTCCATTCGATCATTTTGTCTCTTTAACAAGCAAATGGGGTCATCCACCTAATTCTTTCAGTCTGTATTCGCTCGGTGACGGCTACGTCCACGAAGAACTCGGCTCTGACGATGCTCATCACAGCATTGAGCGAAACGTCAGTGAACCACGGTCAACCAACCTGGAAGTATCTAGGACTCTGGCCGTGAAAGCCTTAATCACTATAATTCTTTTTAATTCGGAATAATAGACTATATCGAAAATAAAGGGAGCGGAATTTTTTAGTTTTTCCGTCTTATGCATATAAAGGCAGAAAAAAAATATTAAAGATTGGGAATTTACGAGTGTGACGTCAGATTCCGCAGCCCCCACCAGTCACATATCGCGCGCTTTGCACTAAATCCACTGCAACTTCACGGTGATGTGTGAGCCATATTTATTGTTTACATCAGGTTGAATGTAGTGTTGTTAGCGTATATATACAGAAAATTACACCAAAAATTGCAAACAGCACACGCGCACTAAAAATCCTAACCAGATTTGCTAGGTTAAAAGTTTAAACGATAAACGCTAATGGTTATTTACAAAGCACGCACTCAATAAACAAAAACAGTGTGCCAGCCTTTCAAACAAAAGGCTCGCCGTGTTAGTTTTCACGGTTCAAATATATAATATAACTAGCTCTGTTAAACTAATATAGATCACAATACACATTCAAAAATCACCCAAATTGTGACATGCTTGTTTGGTACAATTGTAGCAAATTTTGTTTCAAAATTTCTGAATAACTTAGATATAGTGCACAATTTGGCTACACTGCAGAGTAAAATAATTGTTTAGGTGTGAAGGAACTTCAGAGCTGGTTCAAAATGACAGCACGGCGATTTAAAACTTCAACTAGCTCTAATCTGTCTTGCTTTTCATTGGTTTGCGGACTAAAATTATGACGAGTCATCTTAAAAATTGTAATTTTTAATAATTTATTTTGACGTAGCAGAAATAAATTATATGTAGCCAATTGTTGTGAGATACATGAACAATGGTAAAGATTGGGTATTTTGCCTCGATATACGTTATTTATAGAGATGTGGACGACCCAATTTCGACTAAGGCTCTAAGTCTCAGTCAGCTAAATACACAATTTAGCTGTAAAATTGGAAACGTCTAAACCATGCCCAAACTAAATGGCTTGAGAATTTTTTTATTCTTTAAGTCAGTAAGCATATTTGAGGAAGTATTTGAAGGTTTAATTTAAATTTGTTATTCGTTCATAGCCTTGTTACAAATTCAAAAAGCTTTATAAGTCATTCCTTGCAGCCTTAAAAAATATTTACGCTTTCTTTTACTTTTGTTCAACTAATCTATTGCCTCGGAATCTGGCAAAATAAAGCTTTTGTATTATTAAATCAAATAATTTATTATAATACAAAATTTTAAACCACACGCACCATTTGATGCCAATTTGCAAATTACTATACTATGTATGCACAGATGCACATGGCACGAGTACTGCTTTTAAGAATTATGCGATAAAGTGCACCGGAAGGATTAGCATTTTATCTTAATAGACATAATTTGAACCTTGCAATTAACTTTTTCTGTGTATGCAGTCCATAAAAGAATTATAATTGCTGGTTAGTTTTTGCTGGAGTGATTTTCCACACTGCAGCTGTCCTAATGGTAATATATTAAGAGGGGCGTTTACCTAGAGCGAATCGGGTCATTTTAAGCACCTACCGTTTTACATTTTACCGAGTTATTCGAAACTTTTTCGAAGTGAAATTTCGACATGGCAATGACAAAAGATGTAGCTACAACGTAGAGTTCGAGTTWTTTCTGAATTTGGTACGGTAATGTAAATATTTGATGTTATATTTTGCTTAAAAATGCGTATTTTTGGCGAGCTATTTCTCGAAAACTAAGGCACATAAACGAAAAATTCGAACTCCACGTTGTAGCTACATATTTCTTTGTACACTACCAAAAACATGAGCACGATAAATGAGTAAAAGCATTCAAAAAATCTAAAACCGCAAACCCTTCCGCACGAGACCTTCGAGAGAGCGGAATGCGAATGCCCATCCCCAGCAGATCCGTCGCGTGGTATCCAGAAACCAGTGAGGCTAAGATACAAACCTGTCGGGAATGATCGTGCGGTATACGATTTATTCCGATATGACCGGATTTCTAAGCTTTTATGTCTAAATACACGTGACAAGTTTAATGTTAAAAGCTCTTTAACATTCATTTACTGTCTGCCGAAGCAATGGGGAAGCGGAATGAAAATTATTATAAAAGTTCCTCCAGAAATCATAGTCGACATGCAGTTAGAATGAAATGTTATATAGTTCATATTTACAGAAATAAATGGGTTATTCCATATTTTGAATAACCTGGTATAATATCATAGTAAGTTACTAATATCATACTTACTTTTTTATGCACACGCTACAGTCAGCAATTTTCCGAATATTAGTTTAGCCCATCTGATCTTTGCGAGATTTCAACCCATCGGCTACCCTCTTACGTCCCATGTCCCGCTCGTAACATGGGTTGCATAGTTTACATTTTGCCCGATCGCTCCAAGTAAATGCCCCTCTTAAGAACATATATCAAAAATGTTAATGCGGATACATTAAGAGCTACAATGACCATTTGTATGGTAAAGCACGTAAAGCATTAAACTCCTGCATTGTATAACTACATGCTTATGTGAGATATTGCTTTCTGCTGCAGTGTAACGTTCAGACATTTTCTGCTTGTTGATCTTTGCAAGAGTGTTTCACACACAACACAGGTATTGCAAAAAAAACGATCGTAATGCTTGATAAGCATCATCTCTCGGTAGTGTTGCTGCCAGGTTTATAACATTTAAGTCTCCTTGTTTCACTGTATCGAAGTGCAGAAACAATTGTGAACTAAAAAACCGCTGCAAATTGAATCAATACTTCCACATCCAATTGTCAAAATGACATTTTCGTTTTTATTTCTTATACTATACGATTAGTAATCAGGTTTTGAGCATTTTTTTCTCTCTACACATTTTTTCTAAGACAAACAGTCCTCGTGATATCAAAATATAAAATTTTAAAATCGGTTTTTTCTAAATAACTCGAAAATTATTAACTTACCAAAAAAATTGCAAGAGTGCTTTCTGATCAGAAAATTGATTTTCTATGTCCAAAATAGGTTTTTTGGAAATATTTCGAAAATGTCAAAATTTTGAATAACTTTTTGTGAGAAATTTTATTTCCTATCTGATGGTATTTTCATTTTTTTAATATATTAAATATATTCGAAAATATTTAGGAAAAACCGTTTTCTTTAAGTGACGCTTTTTTGCTAATATCTTCTAAACAGTTTGCTGCACCGAAAATTAATAAGAACGAATAATACTCGCAGTTATACTACTAAAACGAAAAAAATAAAAAAATAAACATTTGCAAAAGGGTAGTTACCCCCCAATTTCGCCCCCTTCCCGATACCCTACTTACCCCTCAAACAATAGGTCGCTTTGGGTAGTTGAGATTTATACGTTTGCCAAATTTCAATAAGTTCATATGTTAAGTCTTTTGAAAGTTATCGTGTCCACAAACAATACCACAAATTTTTTTTTTTCGTTTTCGACCATTTTAAAGCGAATGAGCAAATAAAAATTTTTAAAATCTTTTTTCGCTATACCATGCTTTCCATCCGTTGGATATGGAAGTAATTAGGTACGTAGTTATTCTGAAACAGGTGTGTGCCCATCTACACATGATTCGACCAACAAAAAAATGGACAATTATTTTTAACTATTAACTGAGATTGGTTGTAGTTATTAAATCAAGAACACTTGGAATCTGTTCCAAACTGACAATTAAATAATAATTACATGGATGAATAATTTTAAATGCAAATTGCATACCCAAAGGGTATTAATAACAGAATTTTTTGTAGACCTAAAGTCTGTGGATTAGGTGTTAGGTTAGGTTAATATGAATGAATATACGCAGGAAGCTGGTAATCTTAAACTCTATGTAGAAACTGAATATTTGGGTTGCCCTAAAAGTAGGGTTAGATAAGAAAACGCTTAAGGGTTGCCAAGAGTCTCATAGGATTTACATTGTAAATATATTTTTTATTAAATACCTGCTTATACGTAGCTTGCGCTTATTAAAAACACTTAGATACCCAAGTAAGGGTGTATCGAAAAGTATTTGCCACCAACATATTTCATAATTTAATAGAATGTTCGAAAAAAAATTCTCAAATATAAATATAATAATTAATATTGCCTGCAGGTCCCGGTTTCCTGAAAATTTCGATGGCAAACTAAGGGGCTTGGTCTGTACTGATATAATTAGCAGATTTAAGAACGGTAAATTGTTCTTTACAGACAAGATGCGTTTCCCTACGGCAACGAAAACGTTCATTATTTATGGCAATAATTTAGATTTCTGTTAATAGCTGACATTTTATCGTGAGATTTTTGTAGGCAGTTGTAGGTGTTATTTGATCAGTGGCGGCTCGTAGGTCCAGCAGATGATGCTAATGAAAATAAAAATAATAATAATAATAATATTAATAATAACAATAATAATAATTTTATTCCAATCCATACATTATTCGGGGGATACAAAATGAAATTAAAATACAACAGGCTTTCTTGTACGGAAAGGAGGGATTGTAATCAGGTGGTTCCAAGTATGCAACGTCTGCTCTTCCCTACAACCCCATTAAAATAAAAATAAAAAGTGTTGAATATACGAAAAAGAAATAGAGCAAAGAAAGAAAATTAAAAGAGAATAAGAAAAAATAGAGGTAGAAAAAAGAAAAGGAAAAGATGTCGAACGGTAAGGTTGTAAGCTAAGTAGCGCTAAATACTCAATAGTACCCCGATAATATTTTATTGAAAATCTTTGAAAGTGTTTTTTATTGAGCCGGAATTGCGTTGAAAACTTTGGCAACATTATATGAAAAACCCCGTTAAAAAGATGAACTCTTATGTGCCGGAACCGTAAGCAAATCCTTTCTTCAGATGTGTACATGATGTACATCGGTTCTGAAAGATATCTTATTATATAGATATCTAGGTGTGCCAGTTTCAACATCTTTTTTAAACAGATTTGCGGAGTGGAGGTACCTACAATTTTCCATAGTGAGCCACTTGGACTGCTTTAATTCTCCCACAACGCCTGTACACCTTACGCGAAACGTAAACAGGAGTTCTGTACGCGCAGGATTTTCTTCTTATATAAAMTTGAAATATGCAAGCAATAAAGAGCCTGAAAGCATGAACTTTATCTCAGTGTCCATACAGTGTCCATTGGAATATAAAATTTTTAGAGTACTAAACGTTCTCTATAAACATGTATTGACGTGGTCTTTAAATCTTAAATTTTCGTCCATAAGAAGGCCCAGAATTCGAACTACACTACGGTAACGTAGATTAACACTATTTAATTGTACGTTAATTTTTTCCTTCGTTGCATTAATCTGTTTAGGTTTCCTAAAAAGAATTACTGCTGACTTTGAAGGATTAATACTTAATCAATGTTTCTTTGAGATAAGTGACAAGTTGTTCAGATCACTATTCAATTTTCGACAGGCTCTTTCCCATTCCTCTTGGGGAAAAGACAGATATACCTGTGTCAGCATACTGATGACAATTGGAGTACACCAAACAGTCACAAATTTTTCTTGAATATATAGTGTATAACAGCGGACCAAGTATCGAACCCTGGGGAACACCAGCCCTAATAGTTTGAAAATTGGATCTTTTTCCATTTAAGACTACGCACTGCTCACGATTTAACAAGTTTAATAGCAATATCATGAAATCAAACAGAACGAATAATACCAGAAAGCAAATCGTAATTTATTGCGTCAAAACCTTTTGAATAACCAATATAAAGAACGAAAATCTATGTGTGTACAATATTTATTTATGCATATGGACAAGAAGTCGGTACGTCGATCTTTCTGCTTCGCGAATAAATCGGATACATATAGATAGGTATTATGTACAAATAGTTAATGATTATCAATGAAAAGTGGATACGAAATTATATGAACAAATAAGTGATCTACTGAACAATCGAACTCGAATTATATCAGACTAACACATCAGTCAGACAAGACTTTATCCATAAGTTGCGTTGGCAATAAATTCAAACGTGCATCAAACAATTTAGAAACAGTAAAAATACCAGATTGATATCATCCTTCCATAATCTTGTGAATTTTAAAACTCTTTCATATATTGTTATTATATATTATATGTTATTATGTAGCATTTTATTTCTAGCCAGAGCTAATACGGCGGTTAGGAGGCAAATGTCAAACATTGTGTAGTGAATGTTTTTTTTGCCAAAATTAACCACCCTGATATTAAGTTGCAGTTATGCCTTATCTGTGTTGCATTCTGAATTCTACTAGAGAATACCGGTAAGATTGAAATTTACGCACAATCGTTCGTCGATGACATAAAACGCTAAGGAAATCTTGATAGGGCATTTATCAAGATTTTGTAAGTAAACACCCGTCCAACAGCAGTGTTTATTCGAATGGCCGCAATGCCCGTGTACAAGAATCTATAGAAAATATACATATAAACAATTTGATATTCGAGTACCTATGTATATCTATGCAGTTTTCACAAACCTTGGTGAGCATTTGAAGGTTAAAATCGATTGCGCTTGTGAACTTATCTTATATTACGTGTAGTATTAAACTTTGGAAATAATATAGTATAAACTATACAATCCATCTTATAATACCCGGCAGTGGTAATGCAAATATTCTATTTGATTTTTACACGCTACTAACACAACTCAAAAAAATATTTGTACACACAATTTATGATTTACAATCCGTAAGTGATTACACAGGTTATATCAGCTTATTTGTAGTGTTATAAAGATTGTACTTTATTTCGCCGAATATATAGGCTGTAACGGTCTTATTTTGCATTACATTACATCTAAACCCAATCTTAGCTACCTCTGCATGTTTTTAATCAAGTCGTGGAGTAATGTCATTGTAAAATATAAGGTTGTCAAAAAAAAGAAGAAGATATCTCTCCCAATTTTTAAACTTTGAGTTTCACTGCAAGACTTCTTTCTGAGGTGTTGCCGTTTGCCACCAAGGAACGCCTAGCTAACTTGAGTACATTCAAGCCCTAAAACTATTGTTAGGAATCTTCTGGGTGCTTCATGTCAGAAGTCCGGTATTTTGTGGATTAGTCAGTAGTACTCCCAAATTTCACGCAAGAGGCCACACAACATCTTTGGTACGTATTTTGAAATCTTCTGCATGCAACCAAATTATATCTTTTTCTTTTTACTATTTATCTTAGGCCTTTTTTTCCTTACATCCCTTTTCTTTGTGTTTTTTCCTCCTTCCGATCCTGTGGTGGCAAAGGGAAACCATCTACCTTGAGGCCGTACGTACTTGCTGTTCCCGTTTGGAGCACGAAGCTGCCTCAAACCTCACGCTCTTGGACTAACAGCCACCCTCACCACCGACCGAGGAGAGAGACAGATACTTACCGCAAATCGAACCTGACAGACTTAATAGTGCTAACAATCTAATAATTATTGTAACAAAATTTTGTAAGTGTATGCGCATACATGAAAGCCATTCTTTGTATTATTACTTATTGAGGTATTTGCAACAATTATTTCCTCTTTCACGATTTGAATAATTTGTTCTTGCTTTTTGGCTTAAATTTATTTACCGACTACCGCTTACTGTCTTTTTTGTAATTAAGCGCAACAGCGTGGTAAGGGTGACGTTATAATTACCTGGCGCCCCTCTATTATTTTTAATAACTTTTCTCTGACCTCTCATTGTCCTGGCTGGCGCACCCTTTCTAAATCGGTTAACTTAAAAAAAACACATAATCACAAAATTTTGCATATAGCTATTTTTTTCTCCTTTTGCGGTTACAAGGTGCACACGTATAATTTTAAGCAGATAACTTTTTATAAGGATTCAACCCGTGCTGCTCTAACGTACATACAAGGCGTAGATATTATGCAAATTGTGTCATGCAGTGGATATACCTAGATGAAACGCATTATCTTGGCGTAATAAGGCGACGAGACGGTGCGCTTGAGTCTATAAATCGCCGCCATGTTCTTAGGTCGGATGTGAATGATTTACTTATACACGGTTTTCAGCATCCGCTACTCGTTTATGAGAACAGAACACCAAGATACCATGGCACCGTGAATACTAAACTCAACAACAACATGCAAGGTATCCTTGCAAACACGTTCGGTCTTTGATTTACGTGTATTGTGATGCCGAAGACAAATATTTTTTATCCAGCAGGAAGAAATACAATATCTAGACTTCATTCCATAATAACTTGCAAACATTTTGAGTTGGTTAATTTTTGATAATAAAAGGAATGTTCGTAAATAATATTGCTCTGTCTGTCTATTTAATTGAAAAAAAGTATGTAGGTAAAGTTTATCGAAGATAATCTAGGCGAATTAGACTCTGAAGGGAGAATGTATTCGGGCTGCCTCCCCCAAATTTTATTGTGCATGCTCACCGGCACAGACATCCTTAACGAATTTTACCGCTATTTTGTGCTGCAGCGTAATTAGAAACGTGCAAAAGCAACTAGAATACGTAATTTACGTGTCTAAAATCCAACGTTGCATTATTTTAATTGAACGACTTCAGATGCACATAGGTATTATGCGTATGTCTTCAGAAATCGCACGAAACAGTTGCAAGTTGTAGTACTGCTGCTATATAAAATTTTGGTGCAAGAACCCCGGTTATATTTTATTTTCTGCCTAAGTGGTGTAGTTTTTTTCTGTGCAAAGATCAAGGAGTATATTTATTACGAAATGAGATGATGATGATCGCCATCAGCACATAATGAACTGTTACTCATTATTAAGTTGACCAACTTTTATACAATCGAAAGGACGACAAATTAATCGACAAAAATACAATATAAAATTATCATTTTATTTTTTAAACGTTCAATGCCCAAGGAGGACCATTGGTTACCTTAATAACATACAGTAGATTAAAAACTATTCTATACATAAACGTTTTGAGTTTCTAAATAACATAAACCTAAAATTGTTTTCAAATACTTCGGATCTTTTGTTATATTTTCGAAAATGCTTGTTTTTATAGAATATCCCATTCTTGTGCATTTTGCAGTCCAGTTCGTCCTTTATTAGTTATATATTAGGTACACAATCCACCAATATGGAGATATTCTCTCAACGTTTTGTAAAAAAAATAACAACTTCAAAACCTGCGAAGAACTGATATGCCTAACTTTTCATTAAACTAACACCGATAAAACAATTCACAGTGTTTTAGATATTATACCTATAAAAGTGTGAGGTGATGCCGTTGATCACTGAGCCCGGCGTTTGAGGTTAATTTTGCTCGTCATATTTATTTTGACACAGTAAACTTTCTAAAAGTCTTTACTAACAAGGTTTTTTAAATCTTTTCTTATTGCTTTACTCTGTTTTCGATATTAATAATGATTTATTAAGCCGATACCGCTCAATCAACTTAAAATAAAATACATATGCAGGTAACCTCGAGAAAAGATAATAAACGGAGCTGCTTCGAATTTTGAACATAAATACTATTATCTAAACCTTATTACAAATTTAGCGATTTGCACATACTAGTTGACCTAATCACGGCACTAAAAATCTTATAGTTAAGTTACCTCATCAGTACAAAAGGATGCATGTTGTAAAATTCAACAAAATTTACTACCTACTTGATTTAGTAAGAGGGGTCGAGATCCGCGACCGCTTAACAGGAGGCACTTAAATTCTCACAGTCAACGGCTTTTTTTCCTGTCGACCATATAAATTTTATGCCCAAGGAGGAAAAACACTGTATTACCGTGCGCATACAGTTTGGCGGAAATAGCTTCTARTTTGCAATTTGCATGCTTTCATTAACATAATTAAAACATAACCAATAATGGTGTATTATTTTCGCACTGTTTTGAATAATTGTCGGTAATTAGCTCCATCAGTCGATAGTGCGCGCCGCGTCTTTACCTTTCGGAACCACGGCTGGTGCTCTGTTCACACGCCAAGGTCAGTGATTCGAGTGCAATTACATTTCATTTACATACACGTAACCGATTATAGAATTAAATTTATTCTTTCAATTATTTTGCAAGATATATAACTTTTATTTCAAATAAGTTAGCGACAAGCAACGAATGTTTTTTACTATTATTTGTGACTACTGTGCTTAATTCTTTAACAAACTTTCTTGAGCTATCATCATAATTAAGCGGATATTTCACTGATAATATGAACTTTCTATTATGTTTGCATTAAAAGCATCTGTTCAGGACCTTCATACCATCCATGAAGAAGTAAATATATGTCTGTTAGCATTTTCCGAAAATACGTATGTCCATGGGCGTACCCAGCTTTTGGTCTGGGGGGGGGGGGGGCAAAGCAGGAACGTCCTGTAGAGTATAATTCAACATAAATAGAAATAATAAATGTTTATAAGATATAGGTACTTAAGTAATTAATGAAGTATTTATTCCATGAATAATTTTCGCGGATTTTCTGCAAGGCGACGTAAAACGTCTTCTGTGAAATAAAGACCCAAATTATTTATATGTTTTCTATGTACACTGATCATATAAAGCCCCTTTATTACTAATTCCGTTATTGATGAACTCAGTTAGGTGAGGCGCATTCAGTTGCATCGCTCTCGCATTTAACAAAAAATGAGTCGATACATTTTATTTGGGAGAATAAAGATGCGTGATCCACATAATGTATAATGATATCATACGAAGTACCAAAGGAACATAAATTTCACCTTAAAAGTTCTACTAATAGGAGCGCGATTTCTGATTCAGAATTAACACAACACATATCAAACACTTTTAGTACAGTTTCAACTTCTCACACCAGAAGCTTTAGAAATTTAAGCTGGGAGTTCATATGTATAGGTGCAAAAGATACAATTGTAGTAATTTTTACTCCTCAGAGAAAGACTCATTGGATAACTAACAATATTAAAACTCAGAATGATAAATGCCTCAGCATTATGCGTCAAGCCAACCTTCTTAGATCGCCAGTGCATTGCTCTCAAAAATTCACCAACCACTTAATATTTKAACCAAATTAAGCTTCAKTTAAATAAACTGAAATATATTTAATTACGTTTTAACAACACTTCCGGGTATTAATTCGTGCTGATAATGTTTTTACTGGATTCCTAAAACTTATATTAAATTGACTTTGATAAACGTGAGTTCGGATGGATTTTTAGTTTTTTTTTGTATTATTGTTAAAATGTAATGGGAATTTAGAAATTTGGTACAAAAATTAGAGTTATCACCGAATATATGACAGATTCTGATGTGATTCCATATAACAGTAATAAGCTGAACAATCTTTATAGGAAAATGTAGAAGAGAACTAAGCAGAAATCGTGTTATGATTCATCCTGACCAATATAGTCTATTAAAGTTATATCTGCCCTTAGACAATGATTTGTAACAACAAGAATGCTGCAGTTACATCTTCAAAACGTACATGGCATCGATTAAGCTTGGAAACTATTTGACAACGACTTATTACAGAAGGTCATTTGCAAGGGTCAAATATGAGTTCTGGATGAAAATTGTGAAATACACTTGCCCATAAATTTTACTGTATTTACAATTTTGTAAATTAGACAATTTTTAGGTGTACACACATAATTAACCAGCTAAATGTATGGGAAATTGGAAGGGCCCAAAGTTGGTAACCCAGGTCCAGGGGAGGGGCAGCTGCTGCTGCTTGCCACACCTTCGGTACGCCCATGCGTATGTCCAAGTCAAAAATTTCAAATGAAGCCATCTATGCATTTCAAACATACTACATGCCATAAGATGTTTGTCAAAAATAATTAAATATTGGGACCTGCGACGAGCAGACTGTTTTTATATTGAAACACCCGTAGACGTAGAGTGGATTTTTCGATTTCAATTTCCTAGAGGCAAAAATTTAGAGAATGATTGGAGTTAAGATAATATTTTGTCGGATAGATCGCTGTCTCTTGAAAACACTGACAAAAAGTTAATAGTCTGACGTTTCTATTACACCTGTAATCTTTGTCAAAGACGAAGAACCTCAAAATTTGCCTGACACAAGTTCAAACAAAATTTTGAGGTTCTTCGTCTTTGACAAAGATTACAGGTGTAATCGAAACGTCAGACTATTAACTTTTTCAGTGTTTTCAAGAGACAGCGATCTATCCGACAAAATATTATCTTAATAATATGGACGCTGAAAGCATTCACCCTCGTATAATGATTGGAGTTTTCAAATAAAATCCAATATGACCGGCTTGCTATTTAAAATTTTCGAGTTCGTAGCGATTATAGCGCCATCCTCTATTCAAAGAAAAGACATTGTCCTTAAGGTGCGGTCACCTTCTAGCTGAACGCATTCATAAGATGAGAAGATGTGTGCAGAAATAATGTTTTCAGATGAAAACTACCAAAATTTTAGAATGGATCATCGATATTTAAAATTTTCGAGTTGGTAGCGTTTCTGATACCATTATAATGACCTATACATAGAAGGAAATTATATTTCAAAGTCTTCAATTACATTTTATCAGAACTTTTTAACTTAACGTGTTCAAGAGTTAATATTAAAGGGGATGATTAAACGCACATTTATGTGCAACAGCAAAGATTTATTAAATCCTCAATGCACACTGCAATTTGACAAAATATCTGCTAACTGAAATATAATTATTATTAACTTCAATCGACTTGTTTGACGGCGCTAAATGAAACATTTTATTAATAATATAATAATTATAAAACTAAGTAATGTTTCAGTTTTTATTAAGTTTAACCTCTTACATGTTTCGGCTTATTAGGCCTTTCTCAAAGAGTTTACAAGACGAAACTGTTGCTTAAAGTTAGATGCAGATCCCACGAGCCTCTATACCTACGAGCGGGTGACATTTATGGCATAMACAAACTAGGGAATTCCATCGTTACAGATATTTTTGTGGGGGTTGTTATAATTATTATTATACACCATTTACGTGTGAAGTTTGGTGCTTTATTTACAAAATAAAACACGCTGCTTAACTAAAATGTTTGCCAAAATTATCATTTGAGTGGACTAATAATCCTTAGGCTTTCACGACACTCCTAATTGGTTGCCTGAAGCACGGAAGATGCCACTAGTATGACAATAGTCCACAGCATAACAGCCCGGAAACTTCGGAAAGTCCATTTGACTGGACTATTTTAGCTTTAGCAAGAGGGAAGATCGGAAAGTGCCATCTCAGTTATACTTTACTATATACTTTAATAATAACAAAATTATGTTCCCCACAGAGACAAGTGGATAATACCGTTAAATTGCCACTATATGGCGTGGTGTTATCCACAATCTAATTATCATCTATCATATATATACTTGTTTTTACAACAGTAATAGAAAAGTATATGCCTTATCACAGACTGCATTATGAAGTATGCGAACGCGTAGTCACACAACAGCTTATTCATACCCGTGGTCACACTTTATCCGCGTTTTATTACGATGAAGGTTTACTAAAATTGAAAAAATGAATAGAACCAACCCATTTTAAGAGAATTTGATGACCTTAAATTCCTTTAATAATAGCTATCATTGACCCCTCAGCCCTCAGTCCTAGGAAACGAGATATTCGCTAAAAACCATTTTTCGTGATCTTTATTCTTGATATCTCGTAAGGGTGACATGATATCGATGGGAAATCGTATACTATAACACTTAAACGAAGGTATACAAAAAAAATAACTGGATACCTAGGAGTTTTTCCCACACTGAATGTTTTTATACCTATCTAATTCTAATATGAGTGGACTCTTATTTAGGTAGCATCTTGTCAATCGCATTTATAACATTATAACTGAAAATTAGTCTTGACTCGTCACAGGCTGTAAAGTCGCTTGTAGAAATAAAGTTCTATTTAGAAATCTTAACTTTCTTGGCATTGACGATACTGATTTATGATACGTAATGACATTTCTAAGAGACACTTTCTAAGATAGGTTTATTCGAATAAACATATTTACCTCTACAGTTACTGACCAACATAAGATTTAATTTTCCTAATAATCGTGTGTTCCTTATAACACTATAGTGCCAACTTAAAGAACAATAAAGAAATTATAATTTCAGGTAAAGAGATGGGGGATATTCTCAAATATAATTTAATCTACACTTTCTATCAAAGGGTTCGTACGCTGAAAGAGATGCCAAATACATACAAGCAGCCATTGAAATTTACACCAAACGAGTGTGCAAAACTATTAATTTGAGATGCTTAACAGCAAGCGCAGTTACCCTACAAAATGCACGTCGGTGCCGCTCACCTGTATGTGTCATACGGGGCGTGATGCGACTTTTATCCAGCTGTGGCTGCCGCGCGACGCCAAGCCAACTGCTCATTAGCGAATTCCGCGAGGCGTCGTGTGTGAAACGTGTCATAAAAAGCCGACGCTGGCGTCAGACAAATAACAGTTCCACAGTCGTCGAATATATTTTTACGTGTGTGTGGATAATTTCTTTCAAAAGTAAGCCAGAGGTGCGGGAACGTTCTTTAGCCTAATAAATCCTCGAACAGGTTAGTCTTTCACATCTGGAAGTGCAGAGCAATTAGTCGCTTTGCGTTCGCTTTTGATCATGCAGTCCTCATGCGTGCTCTTAATGGAGAGTACAGTCGCCACCGTGGAGAACATTTTGGGTTTTACTATTATAGACGGGTTATGTATAGGTACATGTCTAACTAAGTCAAACAAAACATGATCAAGAGTATCGCATATCGATATTCTAAATGCTTTACTGCAATTTTAAAAAACTACAATAACAAGTTGTTATGTTTATTAAAGTAATTTCAAATTCAGTTCTGTTAAGTCAATTTTGAAAATACTGAAATTAGGTATATACAGGGTGAGTCAGTTTTTTGTAAACAAACTTTAACAGAAGATAGAACACATGTTTTTAAAAAGAAAAGTTTCTATAAACATATGTCGTAGAAGGCTTCGTTTCCGAGATACAGGGTGTTGAATATAATTTCTTTTTCTCGAATTTTTATAACTAATAAACGAATGCTAGGATGTTTTTCATGTTTGGAGGATAATGCCTATTAATTACAGGGCATAAAACAAGCGATAGAAATGTACCCATCCAATTCAGCGTAGACGGCAGGTCCGGCGGTATATCCGGGAGTGGCAGAAACGCTGACCGTACGCTGGTTCAATCGATCAATCAATAAAACATGTCCGCAGACCGAGATATATACCGTACCAGATGCTATAAGACACGTGTAGTGTTGATTTTGTAGCCACATGATTATCCTCTACCAAACAAAATATTCTGTGAAACATATACATATATCTATACAAAATCTTTAAGCGCTTCAAAAGTAATAAGTATTTCAGCAATTTAAAATAAAAGTATATATGAATAATTTTTTTATTCTTTTGTAATCTTAAACACGTTTGTAATCAAATTCCTTTATAAACACAACTTCTATACATTATTAGATGTTCACAAGATGATAATATAGTGATGAGTAGCTCATTTTTAAACTTAAAAAAATTGTTCTATAAAAAGTATACTGTATACGTTTTTAAAATGAGCATAAAACGATCCTTAACACTGTTTCATAATTTTGATGTGAAAATGTTCTTAATACTAAGCTATATAACATTTTAATGTATTGAAGCTGAATACTCGTAAGGGAAAACTTCATAAAACAAATAGGTACCAGGGAACAATAATAAAACAACAATAAAGTACCTAAATACGCTTTATTATTTGAAAATTTTAAAATAGTTTTTCTTGCTGGGATGTGGACGACGAAATGTTTAAAGTGGAACATTCGCAGTGAAATGATAGCCAACATCAAGATTATGTGAATTATGGAAACTGGACCAGTAAACCTAAGCGGGTACCAAATTTTTAGCTCCTTATTACCAATACTTTCAGAAAAAAAATTAAGTTTTATCAAATATTAAAAAAACTATTTATATAATAAATTAGTTGGAGAACTGTTATTGAAAGCAATTTGTAGAATTTCAAAAGCATCTAATGAAAGGGAAAGTCTGTGAAAAGAAGAATTAAAAACTGCTAATTTGTGAGTATAAGGGCGAAAAGAAAAATAAGAAATAATATTGTATTTGCATTAAAATGCATGTCTGTGCTATGCTGTGTGCACCACAACCAACTATAGACAGATCTGTTTCCTGATTACAGCTCGTCAGTGTAGTTTGAGTCTAGTGCAGAAAGGATGGTTTTGCATATATATCAAAGGCTTGGCAGTACTTATTATGGCAGCTAGGTGTTTTTGCCTTCATGTCTGCTTGTGGCTGACAGATGGCATTGGCATATATTTTTTTACTAAATACGTAATTATCTATATATCTTAAACAATTTGAAATATATAAAAATATTGATATTGTTACAACAAATTTTGGAAATATACTGCATTATAAATGGCCAAAATTGAACCATTTTGTATGAGATTTGTAATATGAGTTACACCGTATTAAACTGTTCATTCGTTACCTTTGTATTGATGGCATTGTGGGCTACTTTTTGTTTGAGGTCAATTCTGTATGCTTCCATTTTGACAAGGTCAGATTTTCTTGTGTTTGTTTGAATTGTAAATGGCTATATTTTAGCCGAAAGCGCATTACTAATTATTTAATAAAGTTGATAACACTTGGATTGGAAAGATGAGTCCCTATAATGTAATAGTACAGACAATACTTAATAACATCCTCTCTTTCGAGAATTTTATACATAATACTTTTTTATTTGACCATTAGACGAGGGACATCTTCAAGTAATATTACTATGCCTTTAACTTACACTTTTGCAAACCTGTTGTAAAACATCTTAAAACTTCATTTTATAGCCTCCATTTCTAAGCAAGTTGTGTAAAAATCAGAGCGGAGGCGACTAAATCTATAGCTGAAGTTGTTGCGAAAATATTATAGCTAAAACGAATTTTTGTTTTGTACTACCTCCAAAGAACTTCATGGTAATGTTTTTCCAGAATCGTTTCGTACTTTTTAATACTGCGAGCAACCAGTCCGGTATGCCCTGTTGTAGACAATTGCAGTTATATCCGCAACTTTATTAACTAAATAATGTTTAAATATACACCTGATAATTATATCGTTTATAGTTTTTATTATTTTTTTCCTTGTAACGTTAGAAGGGATGATTCTTAATTTACATTAATTTTTTTTGATACCGTCTATATTCTCCACCCTTCATTTCAGCTGCTAGATTATCTAGAACGAATATGACTTGACCCCACCCAAGCCTTCGGAAGATTCTTCGGCCATCTGTTCACTACAGTCGCACACCACCTGTACAACCGAAGTTGCATTGTAAGCAGATTAAGATAAAACGTTACGAAATCAGAACAGGTGTAAAGCAATATTCTGCACTGAAGATTAAAGTCAGTGCAACAAAAGTTCTCTCTAATGAATTTGCGGTACTGATTGTTCGTAGCTCACAACGCTCCAGTTATTTGCTCCTTAACTGTATGCAATATGTTGTGGACTAATAGATTTAAAGCCTTTGTGAGCATTACTTTTTACTGCGAAGATGATAAAACAATGCCAAATAACTTGTTCATTAGTAATAAAGATTGTTTCAGCAAGAWTTCCWCCARAAAAATAAAACTCACAAATGCTTCTGTATTTAGTTTAACATTTATAATTATATAATGTTAATTATAATTGTATATAATGTTTTAGTTATATATTAAGTCAAAGAAATATTTACATCCCTAAATTAGACATGACACTTTACTTTAATTTTATGATTATTATGAGTTTSACAGCATTTAACCAAATATAGAATTTGTGTCTGATATATTGCTCCATCTCTTATATTTATAAAAAATATATTAAGATCTTATTACTTTTTATTTAGTAAGATAGGCAATGAATTTCAAATAACCTCACTGAAATGCAAAAAGTCTTAAGCATCCATTGTGCGCGATCACATGTCAACATTCTCTAGATTACAACAATACCTACTTTGTTACGTGCAATATCCCCACACAGCATTTTCCGCTTCCTAGGACATTTCATTTTATTGTGTCAGATTTCGTCGAAAATAGTATTATGTATTAACCAAATTTTCTAAATGCGTTTTTGAAAAATGTAAATGAAAATTAGCAGCTCATAATAGTTAAAAACAAAAATGGCGTACTACATAACCACTTTTCTGAAAAGGAAGCTATTTTATATTAGTGTTCAATTCTGTTTTCCACGTTATATATACTCATAAAACACGAAAGAATATTAGATGTTTCTTTATCTACAACAAATCTTTGTACTATTTTATTACAACACAGGTCAGGTCATATATACTTATGTTTACTGATTAATTCGGTACTTCCTATTTCTAACAAGCGCGCAGATGTTTATCTAAAGCAGATAGGTTACTCTCTAAAACTTTTCAAACTATGGCTTACTACATGCAAGTTAAATTGCATACTTCTGACTTCAGTTCCATATATTACTAGAGGTATCTTCCTTCCGTTTGTTTAATAAATATGGCCGTTTGAATACCAGTAAGTTATTTACTGTATTGTTTCGAAGACTGTTAGCTATTATATACACATTGGTTTTTCTTCACAGTGTCAATGTTAATACACCATCGGGCTACAATAAAACTCTCTAAAACAGATACTAAAAAAACAATATAATGACCTTCTACTTTTAAAACGGAAAAATTCGCTTGCCTATAAGTTAGAAAGTTCTGATAACAAAGTCAAAACAATGTGGTCCCTTATAAACACTGAATTAAGTTAAACAAAATATGATTCCAAAAAACTTGAACTAGACTCTAATGAATTATTAACGTTCTTTACAAATAATGCCGAAAATATTGTCACTAGCAAAATTAAGAACTTACCTGAAAATGCTTTTGATTATAGATCATTGTTAAACAAAAATTTTAAAACCACTGCTAACTCTTTCTTTTTAGCTCCTGTTTCTGAACAGGATCTACTGTCAATTATTACAAAGATAAACAATAAAAAAAAATGGATTGTTTTGGCTTAAATCCTTTTATCCTCAAAAAATGTAAAAATCAGATCGTTAAACCCTTGACAGATGTTATCAATAGCTGTTTATCAGTAGTCAGTGGTCCTTCAAACTATAGTCCGATCGCTGTCCTACCTGTTATATCAAAATTATTCGAATGTGTTGTCTTCATCATCAGCTTATCTAAATTTAACATCTTATCTGCTAACCAATTTGGTTTTCGTAAAAGTTACAGTACAGTAGACGCTGCCTGGAATCTACTGGAGTTTATATGCGGTGCTTTTAATGATAAATCAAGTGTTCTTGGCATTTTCACAGATCTTTGCTCCGCTTTTGACTGTGTTTCACATGACATACTTCTGGATAAATTACATTTTTATGGTATTCGAGGTACCAGTTCAAATATGTTTTAATCCTATTTAAAAAACGGATATTAGAGGTGTACCGCAAGGCTCTGTCTTCGGTCCACTTCTGTTTCTTATTTATATCAATGACTTGCCGAGCCATGTTGAAGGACTTTATCTAAAACCTATATTATTTGCCGATGACTCTAATTTTGCATCTAAACTTCCTCCAAATGAAAACTTTTTAACTCACGCCGTTAGAAAAATATTTACTTTATTGTGCAGTGATAATACGAAACTCACTTATTCCGCCCTTTTTCATTCATGTATGTCTTACGCAATAACGATCTGGGAATGCAGCTGCCTGTCATTTGGATCATTTATTTTTAATGCAGAAAAAGCTATAAGGGCTATTGTGGGAAGCTCTTCCGTTTACTCCGCTAGACCACTTTTTATTAAATTATAAATTCTAACATTATACGCACTTTTTGAGTTAACAATATTGTGTCTTACAAAACAAGAACTGGGAAACTATGGGCAGCATTGTGATCGTCACAAGCACAGTACCAGGAGAAATAAAGATTTAATAGATAAATATGAACGTATCTAGATAAATGCAAAAATGTTGGTATCCAAAATTTTAATTGTCTGTTTGAATAAAATGTCATTTAAAAAAGTGCTGAAGGCAGTTCTCTTATCGAAACCTCTGTACAGTAAAGAAGAGTTTTTCTCTGTTGTCCAGGATTTGTCTTAATTTTGTAGATATGTCTTTATATTTACTTGTAGTATACGTGTATATGTTAAATGTTCAATAATTTGATACTATCAAAACACCCCTGCAGATGCACTTTTTCTACAAGAAAAGTTTGCGAAAACATGTCGCCTATTAGTCTACTGATGAAAGCATTGAAGATGAAAACGACGTGCTTTAGTTGATCAATTGAAGGCGTAATCAAATACAAATGTATAGATTGATAATCATAAATATTGATTGAGAATAGGAACATACAGATATTTTAGTTAATGATTTAAGTATTCGAGTTTAGTMAAAGCATATGTTATCAAGGTCACTGGGTATAATTCATACGCATACTTTTGGTGACGTAGGGGACAATTTGATGAAAAATGTAAATATATGTTAAGCTGAAAAGGTCAAACAGAAACAGGCAGAGCTTCAAGAGGTTCGTTCTTTCCTCCCTCCCAATCCGCCAATCAGTGAAAAATGCTAATAACATAATATGATTCATGTCCAACTAGTATTATCCAAAATTTTAAACTGAGTGAATATTTCTTAAAACATTTTATATTCTTATTTTATCATCTCAAACATTTAATATTGTAATGATAATATCATGTAGATAAAATATAATCTCCAAGATCTTCTCTTTGAACACAGGTATATAGTATTGTACCTACTAACGTGCACTTCCCATTTAAACTGACCGATATGAACAACCGTTCAAAGGAGAGTAACAACAGATAAATAAATAAAATCTGCCCGGTCTTTTTGGTACTTCAGACCCTTGTTTTATGACAAATGTGGGAGATTAAATTAATCGACAATATTGCTGTTACAGATTAGCAGTGTTCTAAACAAATTCGTAGATAGGAATTATATATCTATAGGACCGTTTTTGAGTTGTCTCGTTTAAAGAGCAACACATAGGCAAACACATATTCTTCAATTGCAGCCAAAATTTTATTTAGTTTTAAACTAAATTAATCATATTTATGTCCATATCTACCTAAAAGTTAAAWGACCCGTTCACAACATCTGAATATTTATGTAATCAGTATTTACTACATATGGAAATTCTACTGTTTGATATCAAGCCCTGTTTCAATAGGTAACTGTAACGACAGAAACAAATTTATATCCATCCTACCGTCCTTTCCGAATGGGGATAAGCGTTAGCAGGTGAAACCTGTTATTATTTGAACCAGAACTTTTATCTGACGGAAAGTTAGCATGCATGATTGAACGTGAAGTGAGCACCCACTTGGCTGTCACTTCCGGTTCATGTTATTTTGCGCGAACTGACTGATGGGTCAGTAGTCCAACGGCTCAGAGGGTTGTTTGTTTTCGGCAGGGCTTCGTGGGGTCACTGACGTGAGAAAAAATATTCATTGCCAGGTGATGTGTCTAATATAAATATACACTGGCGTACTTATCTCTTCGATCTACACATAATGTATGCAACGCAGGTAGTCGGTCTTATGAGAGTAAAGTAATTTGCAGGTACGCTGCGTTTGAGCAATCAAAAGGTTTGCTTGTAATCACAGCAGGTGGCCATAATCTTAAGTGCTGGATAAAAGTGTGCGCATCGTTATTGCATTTCATATTTAGCGTTGATGTAACGCAAGTTGCAGTGGCAGTACATAGGCAAAGTTACTGTTATTTTCATTAGTTTAAAAAATCCTTATAAATTTTGGAGTATTGCTTTTTTGCATTTGGTTGATCAATTGATACAATTATGTTGAAGGTGATCTGTTTCTTGTATCATCACTTCTATTGATAATAACGAAATAACGTTAAACTTTTCTTGATCCTTAAAATACACCTTATATTGCTGAATATAAAAATATACATCTAATATCTGAGAGTGCTTAGCCTCAAAAAGCAGACTTAAATAGTTTTTCAACTGTTTTCTTAAAAACTGCATTACTCTACTTAACTACTTTTCTAACTAAAATAAATAAATGGGTAGTATTTACAAACTAAATTTATTTGAGTGGTTAAAATCTACTGTATCTCGATTCAGTTGTGATAGGTATATGCCAATTCGGAAGTGAGTTCCTCTCTTCAACACGTTTCGTCCAAACAAACTGGTTGTACCTTACAGCCAAATCATGTAGAAACGACAAACAGCGACAACAAAATACCTGCTACCGTGATCGTGAAAAAAGGCGTCACTTGCACTGCAGGCATTAAAGAAATACCAGTGAGTATAATATCAGGTTTAAGCAAAATTGGATACACTAATTCGATAAAAAAATTGAAAACTGATCAATAATTTAGAAGTGGATTTGTTAAGTTATTTCTTCTGAACTCAATAACTCGTATCAGTTTTATTTAATCTAGATATATGAGTACAGGGTAATAAATTGTCTGACGTTGTCAAAATTAATCGAAACAAGCGAACATTACTTCAAATGAGCAAGCGAGTTTCAAATATATAAACATTTCGTAACGGCGAAACTGTAATTATAAAAACAAAACATTTAAAATTTTTTCATTTCTAAATAATTTAATTTTCACGGTTTTTTACGAATAAAAATAATAAATTGTCCATCGTGGCAGTGTCTACATTTTCTTTCACATGTAATGATTGTAACTCAGTTTATATTGAACAAACAGCAGACCTTTCTTGATTGGAAACAATCTTAAAGTATATAAAAATACAGTCACATACGCAGTGTTCAGCAGAAACATTAAATTTTGTTACAATATTTTAATTATGGTGAGTTCTTGAACAAGTTGGTCAAATCAAATATCTTGGTGTTATCTTGAATACACGTCTAACTTATACACTTCATATTGAAGATGTGATTGCTCGTGCGAATAAGATTCTTGTATTTATGAAACGTCAACGGAGTGACCCTTAAAAAACGTACATTTTTAATGTTTTTATCTTTATTCATCTATCGTTAGACTACTGTTTGAGCACTTCTATATTATTTGGGATTCCTGTTACATTTCGGCGATGAATTGTCCAAAAAATGTTTAAGGAAAGTTCATAAAGCACTTGTGCTTCAAATTTTTTATAGAACATTTCACCGCTTACTATAGGTTACTTCTACTATATCTCAGTCTTTCAATGCTTAAGTTCAGGCGGCAAAACTTTGATTTATTATTTTTATTTCAAGTTTTCAAAAACCTCGCTGATTGCTACCCGCTTTTGAATACTCTCACGTGTGCGAAAATTTCAGTTATGTTACTGGAGATCCTAAACTAGTCCATATCCATAGATTTCTAGTCTAGCAAATCATTTTGTAACACAAGTGGATTTATTTGGCGTCTATTACTCACCTTAACATAAGAAATAAAGAAGGTGATATATAACATGTAGGTTTAAAGAAAATAGTTAGTTCTTTGAAATATATATTGAGCAAATCAGTATATGATATTGACCGTTGCAACGAATTATTTACACTGTTATGTTTGATAAAAAAAATGACCATAATGAATTTATCATTTGGAAGTAGGAAAGTAAGTAGACCACCAAATATACCTATTAGGTAGAATTAAAAGCGAATATTTCTAGTAAAATAGCAGAAAAAGATAAGATGCCCTACTGCTAATTATTGCTACTCAGTTTTAAATTCAGTTTAACTTATTGGATAGGGCTTAAAAAGGATAACAAAATCTAATAATTCTGATAATGTGGGGTCAACGATGTTAGGGACGTTGACTGAAAAGTGAAAACTGTGAGGTCAAAATTAAACACTGCTATTTTTTATACGTTTAACAATTTGTATAATCGTAGTGTTTAAAAAATATTGGTGTCGGTGATATACAATTAACATATAAATTAGAGTGAATATATTGGTCGTTTTCGAATATAATATGCTTTTATCGACGATAGAATTCTATTAAGCGATGGATCTGCGATCAGCGGTAATATAAAATAAAAAAACGGTGACTTTTTGATATTATGCGATTGAATACTGAGTACATTTATTCAAAAACGTCTAGGTGTATCAAAAATATGGAAATAAGTCTCTCAAAAAGTACTAGTGAGTTTTAAATAGAAACGCTCGTATATACAGCAGCAAAAATCTAAAGATCGTCCTTTCCTAAACACAATGGGGCTTACCCTGTATTTTTCAGAAGTCATGGCAAGTAAATTATCAACGCTTGACGTTAAGATATTATAGTTTGTATGGGTTAAAAATGGGAGCCTGTAGTAATGGAAACTCAGTTTTAGTCTACAGCAAAATGATTCCCTACGACTACAAGCATTTTTAATAATTTTTTGTATCAATAGAGCTAGCGATCACTCTGTTACAATCCTATTAACCTTGTACTTTGATGATTTTTTGTCATAACTTCAAGTGTTTCAAGTAAAGTTATTGGAAATCAACCTTTTTCCTGAACTCAGTCAAACCACATTTTTAATGTTTTGCAATTTAGATAACTTCTGAACACTTGACCAGACCTGACGGCATTTGTTAGATACCAGCGTCTTTTGTAAGTGAGATTTATCTAATGCTATTAAAATAATACCGAAAATGGCATACTTCCAAAACAAGTAAATGTCTAAGCTAACTAAAAGTGAGATAAAACTCACTCAAAAATAAGAAGTAAAAAACTTGAATTGCTTCCATATTTTATATATCCTATATGTAAAACTAACACTACCGTCGTCATTAATAAATGACAAAAAAAAAGAAATCGATATTCAAACGACACAAAACTGTGATGCAGGTTTTCATCATTCCGCCCCTATAATATAGCACACACAAAGCTACTTGAACGTAGAAAAARGTATTGTTATATCCAACCGTTAGKATTACGTCTACACATTTCGAAGATTTTATCGAATTGTAAACTGTAATTTTCCGCGTTCTAAATCTCTCATGTCACTATAGACAGCGCAATTACAATAATTGAATTCGCTCAACACTCGTTAAGAAATAAGTGACAGCAACACAAAGCGTACCGTGATGATTCAAATCATAACAAATACTGTCTCATACAAACCCAGTTGTTAAGGCAACATGGCACACAAAGACACGTCTGCTACTGTTGGTTAACTCAATCTCAGGCCACCAATAATTGTAATAAGAAACACTTTAAACTCCGTTTGATGCCCGTAATTACCACTTGTGAATATGCACTTTAAATGGAATCTGCAAGTGGCCTACTCATTGTGAGTAGTATATCAAAACAATGTAACAAAAACTAMWTTGTAGTCTTGCAATTTATAAGTGGTTTCTTGTCTCACATTGTGATTCGCTACTACTTTCTACTACTGAATCTGCAAAGAAAATTGTTTTGAATTTGAGTTGTAATATTTAAGAATATTCGAAAAGCAGATATAGCAGATGCATTTCCACAAGTCCATTGAATAGGGTTTTCTACCTATTTGTTTAAATATTGATATTGATAAAGCAAAACAAAATAAATAACCCGCATTTTTTAATTTTTTCGTAAAATGGCTATTTAGGTAATAAATTAACATCGAATTTACAATGCATTTAAAAAGTATAGAAATTGCGTCAATACGTGACGTCAGCGTGCAAAAGAACATTGGTGTCAGATTGAGTTCATAAATGAAATAATTATTGTTTAAATTTAAAATTTTAAACGTCTGACTCCAAAACTTATTAAAAACTATTAATGCACAGATTCTTATAAATGCAATAATGAAATTAAAGTATGGTTGGAATATTTCGCCTGGAAAAAAGTCAACATCGGCAACACTGCAAGAATTCTCTTATCGGTCTTATCAAGACAGAACATAAACATAACACACAACCTTCTATGAAAACCCTCAAAGATTTTCTTGATTGTCGTGTTTGCGTTAGATTTAGTTGTTTTGCAGTTTTGTCTGCAAATAATTAGTTGACCAGTGCTTTTACTTGTACCGTACTTGTACTGTACTAGATAAGCAACAAAGCAATGGTGAGGCGTGCGCTTTGTTATCGGTTTGCACGCTGACGTCACGCAGACAACTTGAGCATGAACTTTTTAAATATGTCATTATTTATTTTTCCAATAATGAAAAATTGCATGCCTTTTGTAATTTAAATTATTGCATCAGTCCTTTTTAAAAAATCTTTAGAATCCAAATTTCGTTTTAATACTTATAACACCCTATTTAAGCAAAATTGCACCGTGATGTTTGCAGAGGGTGATATGCAGCAAACATGAAAACATCAGCTTTTCCCAAATGCTGTCAGTTATTTACGTTTTATAACCATACTTTTCCCAAAAAGTTAAGTAATAGCCGTTCTGTAAAGTCATCCCCACCCATTCCTAAATCCTAACCTGGCTGTCGTATTTCACTATCATCCGTCCGATGGCGCCACCGGTAAGATGACGACAGGAAGAAGTGCTCGGCCAGATGCACGTCACAGAAATGGGAGATGCTTTTACCTATGTGTTCGATGTGACTTGTTCGTGTGCTCACCGGTAATTACAGGTACGTTCAGCCATCCCTTTCTTTTATTAATGCCACGTATTTCTCTCCCAACAAGCCCAATAAAAACATGAACAGGCACGAGTCTCACTCAAGATTGCACTAAGCTTGCCTTGATAATTTTTTATAGAAAGCAAACAATATCTACCCTTGAAACAATTTATTTAATTGTAGTGTCCAGAGGTCATTGACACTACTGGTTTGCTATTGGTCTGAACATTGAACAAACTACAACGGAGCATGCCCGCGCATGCGAAAAACGCGACAGCTAGTTGTCCAAGCTATTTTAAATTTTAGCATTATTTATATTTATATCAGCGTATGCAGTTGGTGTCGATTTATTAGCTTTTATTTGCGAAAGACTGCTTTCCAATTGAAATCATAGATAGTAATGGCCAAGTAATATATAATTATCACTTACCGGAAACTTATGTTTCGTAACAAAGTTGTAATAGCCTGGAAATAACTTGTTGCAACTGGCAACCGCGCAGAGCAAATATTTTTAGGAACGACTTTTTCCAAAGAAAACCAAAATTCGTCTACTGCACATTTGAAGTCAAGCGGCATGAGAAATTGCGTGAGCTAGAAAAGGTTTTATATAAATTTTGCGCAACAGGTATTAAACACAAATGTATACATAAACAAGAGTGCAGTTGATACAAATGTTTCTTAGAGTAACAAATTATAATAAAAGAAGCGGTAACTTAAGATACAACAAACAGGTAACATGAATATACATAATTATTTATTTTTGTGTAACAAAATTTACATTCAAAGCAACACGGGAATAATGGCAAGCAATTCTAAGAAACAGTTTAATTACTTATTGGATCCACAGATMAATTAGTTTTGTTGCTCATCTMTCAAAGAAATATAACCCAACTAAATATCTTATAATCATTACCTATATTATAATATCATACAGGTAAAAATATCTTTGTTTGGCTACATAGGGTAAGTTTTTCCGATGTGCAACTAGCGGATATAAAAGGGAATTTTTTTCATGGCTTACTAGATATTAAAAAAACAATATTTGGTGATCTTTTTATTTCCCTAGCGTCGCTATTTTTAATTTTTGTGAATGGTGTAAGGATAAAAGTTGTAGAAAATGATGTCCGCAATCACACAATGTCATTAAATTTTGCAACTAAGCTGTCATTTTGGAGATATGAGTTAAACTTGCCATTTTTTTTAAATCAAAACATAGTTGATTGTAGCTTAAAAATCAGCCAACTATTTAAATAAATGTAACGGTTGTGACCATTTATTCTGATTATAACATAAGTTACACTTTATCTGAATAGAGAAGAATACAGAGCATCATCAATGACGTCATGCGCACAAACCATTTTTCGCACGCGACACCAACCGTTGCCAGGTAACGATACCATTCAGTGGCGTACTCGCATTCGTCTAATTCAACGTTCGCGTTTCGTTTGGAGTAGACGGTCAGAGTGCGTGTTTTTATTAGCGCGTTTCGTATTTTCTGTTTATACAGCACGGTTTCTTTATTATTAGTGTTTTGCCTGCATAATATATCCTTCTATTTTGCTGTGTGCTGCGTATTGTACTGCAACCTATTAACTGACCCCTATTAACGATGGAGACACTGGTTATGACGTGTAAATCGCGCATGACGCTCCTGTATTCGTTTCTAATCAGATGGAGTGTATCCATGGACAATTTGACATATAATTCTTTTTAATGAAATCTTGAAACTTAATGGAAAAGCCTAATATTGTGTGTTATATACGGTGTAATTTAAACGCTGTCCAAACTGCACAGGAATATTTTGAACTTTACTTTTATCACCGACAACCTTCCTTTGCCTACATTTTAGGATTATATGATAATTTAGAAATTTAGTAAACCAAATGACACTTCAAATAAAATAAAGAAACGATTGTGCTAATTTGCGTATTTCAAACTCCAAGGTTTCAACAAGGCAAATTGCGGCAGACGAAGGAACATGGCAGCGCACTGCTGTAAGAACATTAAAAAAGAACGCATTTTATCCACTCAAATTATTATCTGTGTCACCAACTACATACTGGTGACTGCGAGTGACGCACATAATTCTAAAGATGTTTTAGGAATACGTGTAGAGCCGGTCCACATTAGGACTTCTAGGTTCAATGGGCATAGAAAATCCTAATCATACTAAATAGCTGAGATCCCAATGGAAATTTGGTTTTAATGTATGATGTAGCATCATAGGGTCAACAGTTGTAGGTCCGCGTATTGTTGATAGGTCTTTAAATGGTGCACGCTATTTCAGAATTTCAACAAGAGGTAGCGCCCCCTAATATATGATAGAAGTGAGAAATTCTTTAATGAAGTCTTTCTCTACTTTTCTCTATTTCGGGACTGAAGAAATCTTCCAGTTACAAGGCCTCGTCGATTTCCCGATCTTTCGGTTTTAGATTTTTTAAATGGGGAATAACTAAAAATAAAAAAGCTTTCACACGAGCTCCATTAAAAAAACTTCACCTTGTTTTGAAACGGTGCAGCACACGCATTGATAATAGTGGTGTTCTTTAAACATTAATCATAATCACAATCTGCATTGTTTTCGATTATAAACATTTATAAATACTTAATAGTACATCGCTATACAGAAATAAAAATCAATCAATTCATCAAAAGTTTTTGAAATGCATTGATTAGCACAATTAACTACAAGAATATTACATTTTTACATTTTTATTTTATTTTTTTTAATTTTTATTGGGAAGCTTAAAATGGCCGACTTTTTGAAGCCATAGCCAACTATAGATTGTATTTAAGAAAAAGTATGTTTATGTCATATCTCGAAAACGACAGCTTACTTGCAAAATTGAATGGCATTATATTTGACCTCATTTTTTACAACTTAAGTACTTACGCGCATACCATTTGCACTATTTTTAACTCATATAATTATTTAATTTAAAATTTAAATAGAACGTAATTTAAATTATTTTGCTTTCAATTTATAACGCCAACTAAAAATTCTTTAGGAAATCATGGTAATTCTGCTTTTAAGAACGAAAGAGTGAGGTGTACAATACCTTACTGTTTAAGTAGACGTGAACATGTCTTACAGCGGGATCATTTGTAAAAATTATTATATGTTATCTTGTTATCTAACGGTGGCTTTACGAACTACGACTTAGGTTGGTACGGTCTATAGATACCGCAGAGGCCTGCAATGCTGATTGGCCAGTCATGTTGTGAAAATCGGCGTGTCATCTGGGGGTGGCTTTACAAACTATGGCATGTTACKGCTGGTAAGCATATGAAAAGCCCAACGACAAAAGGGTCCAGTGAAGTTAAACTTTGTTATATTAATTTTTTATTATATTTAGGATATACTTAAACAAAGATATAGCTAACCGTGACTTTTTTCAGTAGTTTTAATTACTGAAGCAAGCGTTGTTGAAAAGTAATTCAGCCAAAAATTTAAATAAACCCGTGAAACAAGTGAAAACGATAATTACACAGCATTGTACACATATAAATAAAATTATCATTATCATAAACACAATAGAAGTTACAGTTAAAAAAACAAAAAGGTTGAAAGGCCTTAAAATTTTTCGATTGTCGCTTATTCACAGTAGGAATTACTTATTAATAACTTTGGTGAGAATTAAAGTATATTTTTCACACTTAACACATAGTTTAACCAAATAAACGGGTTGCTCGGATTTACAKTTTTGCTGTTTATTGTTATGTAAAAGCGCGGAACTCAATAGCAAATGCTGGTAGACCTGTCGAAACCCCAAAATGATTCCCACAAGCGGGTGGTATATTATAATCAAGGGCCTGTTGTAACCCCCGGAGGGCAGGGTTCACAGAATAACGAAAACACGTGCCGCTCTCTTTTAGTTTGTTTTTAAATCATTCACTGCCTCCCTTGCAGAATATACACCACCATTGAGGGGTGTAGGTATCGAACAAGTGGGGATTATGAGCAACCTTTGGTTATGACCGCGTGAATACGACAAACATCTACGTGTACAGTTTTATCCCTACTTTTTTAGACGGATCAATATTGAATAAAGTTATTTTCAGAGGATACATTATTATGTAGTAACGGTATCACAGTTGTTGTTTCAAAGAAACCATAAAAATAAAGGTTTCAAAATTTTCGAAGCAGACACAACTAAGCTAAAATATTATCAAGTTGCTACAGCTACCAGTTCTATCAGAAGTAGGTTGTATGTAGTTTCCTTTTTCCAAACAAAAACACCCTACACTTTCTTAGATGTTTTTATTCTTCTAAAAGTGGCTTTGTTTACCTAATGTTATCTGCATCCAAAATCAGCGTTTTTAACTGAAAAACGATATGCGGTTTTCTGAATAATACGATACTTTTTGAAAATGACTCGTTTGGTCTCATCAGACTAGCTGATTAAAAACGTGAAACGTGAAAGCACAGCCAATCAACTTGTTTCTAAACGAAAGAACTGAGGACTTTTAATATTTTTGAATTCAGAACTTTTGGCTCCACATCTTGACTTTTTCTCAAGCTCTGGACTTTATTTTTCAAACTCTTGGTTTTATTGCTAATTCTCATAGTAATTATTATTGCGCATCAGTTGTTCAGTTGTTGCTGTTGTTCTCTAACCGGGTGCATTCGAATGTCATAGGCCGAAGTATCGTATTGTAAATCAATAGCTTGTCGCTACTTAGGTTAGCGAAGCCGTGGCTTTGAAGGCTTGGCCTTCGGTGTGTGTCTTCTACAGCAGCTGCTTGTCGATGGTGATGCCCAGCTACTTGGCTTGTTCCCACGGGGTATCGCGATCGAAAATCTCTATCGGGGTACTTTCTTATTTTGCTCAGAAACAAGGAGAGCTCTTTCCGGCGTTGACTTCTATGCTCGATTGAGAGAACCAGTCTTCTAGATCTGAAGACATCGAGTGATCAGACACGAATCAGCTGATTTTGTGAAAATAGCGGTGTCATCTGCGTAGAACGCGATTATGTTCCTTCTGCCTCCGGAATGTCCCTCGTGAAAACAAAAAACAGTTGATTACGTCGAGCCTTGTGGAAACCCTGGCATGGTAATACGCACCGAGGATCTTGTTACCTTGCATCGGCGAGCTTCACTTGGAAGTGTCTGTCGGGATGGCGGCATGTGATAGCTTGAGTATTAACCCCTCATGCCGTACCTTGTCTAACGCTTTTTTTTGTTTATTACGACAGGAAGAGAAAGGCATCATCAGGTGTATACATCGCGCATGATTCTCGCTCCAGATTACATACGCATAACGGGACTGCTGCTGGTAAGGTGTAAAGTGCAATCATTACGAGCTAATTTGAAGGTTTAGTGCATATTTTATGACTTTCGCGACCAAAGCCTTTATATAGTTGGCACCCCAAAAGTGCGACCTACTGTTGTTCAGTAAACACTCTTCTTCCGTTTATGCGTGGGCGGTAGCCCACTATCCAGGGAATAATGCAGCCACAGGCCGCTGTAACTTCTTCGTGTTATGTACAATACAAATAACGGCCAAGCAGCGTTATCAGATTGCGAAGAGAAAATGTAGGAACTAAAAAGTATTCAATAATAAGTCAAGACTTTTGAATGTAATAGCAGCAACGCCTCTTGATATGTCAAAAACAGACAACTGTGTTTTGCTTTAATCATGTACATAATTCAACAGCAAGCAGAAATTATGCGTATTTACCAACAGTATGTGGTTCGCTATACATTACGAACCTTGCTAAACATTTATCGTAAACATAATCAACCAACGGAATGGACAATTTAGCGTAAGCTGAAGAAAATGTTCAGTAGTGGAAAATTTGGTGTCCAGAATGCATGAAAAGCTTTATAGGTTATCAAATGTAGTTATCACTGTCATTCATTCATTTCATGAGCTAATGCAATGTTTGGGAAAGAAACAAATGCCAATTTTAACTAAGCAAAAGGTTCTGTTACAATGACGATATTACAGTTGTACATTAAACTGCACCATAAGTAGTAGGTCCGCGTCCAGGCTACTTTAAGATTAATGTGTTGTAATACTTTACATATTTTGTCCAAGAATGCCGTAAAGTAGTAGGCAGCTTCTGCAAGCAAGTAGTACGATTAATCGATTCCTTCGACAAAATAAATATCATCTAGTCCGACCCCGAAGTGTTTCATTGACAAGTATGTTATCCTGCTGTTCCCACGGTACAAGTTCCACTCTGGCTTACGGCCTCGTCTTGCTTGAAATGGAGTGTCGGTAGCTGCGGCATCCATATCTGTCACCTTCTGTGATATCGAAGGGTAACAGCCGCTTTCTAGTGACTCAATACTCAATAATATTTCGATGCCCTGATACTTAAAACTTATACCTAAATCTGATTGTGGGTACTGTGCTACATTAGTTACTACTTGTAGTAAATTTCTCACTAGTTTAGGCAGAAAGTGTTTAAATGTTGATAACTTATTAGATTTAAAGCTTGCAATAACCGCAAATACATTATTTGACTGTAAGTTTAAATGTCTTTGAATATCTCGGTCTTGTAGAGGGCGCAACTTGCTTGTTGGAATTCAGCTTTTGGCCTATGTACCTATACAGTGTTTCAATTATGTTACTTTACATAAAAATAAAACGATTTATTGTTGATTCCAACTAAAATCTACCGCTGCAAAGAATGTGTCATAATTAAGCTTACAACACATGCAATAATTATGATAAAGAACAATAATAAATTCCTTTCTTTTACATGCTGGCCACCACTATAATAGCTTGTATTATTGTCAAAGAGAACTTATCCGCAATAAAAATTATACAAGTTAATAACGATACAACGAAACACGCGAAAAGGCACGTAAGCAATATAGGAAAAGTATAAGGAAGCTATGATAAGTTGTTGTCATATTGACAAAACAATTGCTGTAATTAAACTTAAAGTTCACTATAAGCAGTATTCACATATTATAAATCAATCTGACTTGTTAAAAGCAAAAACAACAGATCTGCAGGATCCGTTCCATTGTCCCGGCACGCAGGAAAAAGCAGATTGCAAGAATGGTTACAACAGCGTATTTTTTTTAAATCCTTAAAGTAGATACCTCGGAGGTCCTCTTCTGGCAGCCATCTTCTAAACTGTCATTAGTGTCCATCCTTACGTCATATGCCAGTTCCAGGCACACTGTCCACATTAGCGTGCATCACACGTATAGTATTGAGTGTGGTTTCTCTTTTTAGGTACATTTAGTGTAAATATTATGATTATAAAGTCATCCACGTAATAAAATGTTCTATGCGCCAGATAGATATACGTGCTCCGTTATCTAAAAAAAGTAAATGACGAAAAATATGTTTACAAAAGGAGGTACTGGCCAGTGCAGTAGGAAAAAAAGCCATTTTCGCGCACGCTTGAAGTGTTGAAGTAGTTGCAAAAATCGCAAGAAAAGGAAGAGAAAGAGTAGAATGCTTAAAAAGTATATCACGGAAGGTTTTCAAAAACAGTTGTAATGTCATCAATTCAAAAACTAATTAAATAACAATGGTTTTATAATGAAAGGTTATACTTAAATATATATCAGAAAAACAAGGCTAGGACACGCATGGGAATAGTTAAGTATAGAAGAAGATGCACAGATTAGTATGTATGGTGGTCAGAATTGTCATCAGAAAAAGCTTATGTAGTAGAATCTTGTGTCCAAAGCAAAAACGAAATCACAAGGAATATTGATCGCATTTGAGCTATCCGTTAGACCGTGGATGAAATTAGGTATAGATTTGGGGGATCATTTTCTAACGAAATACTTGTAATAAAATACTATATTCTCGACATATTGAGCTAATAAAACTGAACATAACATTCGAGACGTTTAATAAGACCATAACTAAAAATATTGTTGCATGTTAGTTAAAGTAATCTAGGGACTTTAATGTTAGTTAGTGTTCCTATACATTCATCTATACAGGAACACTAATGTTAGTTAAGTCCCTAGATAGATAAAGTACCACAACTGTCCTATTTGGTTGCGGTACTGTAATATATTTAGTGACTGTAATGTTAGTGAGTAATCAGCGCCACCTGAAGAACAGAATTACAGGCATGCAGATGATGTTAGTAGAACACTGCTAGTAGTTTGGATAGTGATTTACTAAATTAGTAGTGTTAAAATAGTAGTGTTTTAAACTATGTGGTGCTAAATTTAGTGTATTTCGATAAAAGTATTTGGAAAAATAGAACTTAGTGAGAAATCTGCAGTTTTCGAACTCGTATGTCGTAGCTATATATTTACAAGGCACAGAATACTGGAAGTACTACGAGCAAAAGAATGAACACCTCTTATATTTTTAAGTTTGTATGAAATTATGTACATCTATAGATATATCTACAAGACATAAGTGTTCCAGTGTTTAACAATGTTTTCTGCTTCAGCAAACACTGTTCAGTACTTGTCTGTTGGAGCCTCTTACTCCATCATGACAGCTAAAGCCTTTTTAACAGAATGTATAAGTATGGTATAGTATTAGGTGTTCCTAGCAGTCATCCATGTGGGGGCTCTTGACTGCATGAAGTGTCACTTCCTCACTTCCAGTGTTTTTATGTTTTTGATATCACTCTATCAGCGCCCTGAACATTCGCCCAATTGTCATCTTCTGAATTGCCATTAATGTTATGTCCTTGGTTGGGTTGTGTCAGTTCCAGGTGACCTGGCCTCACTCTCATGTATCGTTTCTCTTTATGTTCATCTTATGACATTATATATAACAAACCATGTAAAGCACGTTGACAAATGTTTTTAGTGAATTGAATTATTAATGGCAACCCAAAAATGCATAATAAATCTATCATAGATCACTAGTCCCTTATTACAGCATTACACGCTAGACTCTCAGTCAATAAAATTCAATTATTGTATAAAAGAACTCTATTAATACTCGCATATAGCTGTACCCTAAAAAACCTGACCATATAACTTTCATTTTGAATTAACACTGCTTTTTACTCGACATTTACAGGTATATCAAAATGTTTCCTACAAAATGATAAATGAAATGATTATTTCCTACATAATGCTACTTACAGCGCATTGCTACCACCTATGTAAGTGAACAAAAATGTTTAAGATAGGATTCCCCGCTTCTTTAAATTCGTGCTGTCTCGCACGCGGTAGTTCAAAGACGCTATTGCATTAACCTTAGGCAAAGGTAATATTTTCGTTTTAAACGACAATCAACAGGCAATTTCTAAGACAGCAGCAAATTACTATGCGGCTGAAGTTAATTACGACTCAATTTGTCCACCTCGTCATTGTACAACCGGTGCACTAATTGCTGTACAAGATAGAGGTGCAGCAGCTTCAAGTAGATCCATCGGCCTCCAGTGCAAACGAGATGTTCTGCAGGAAACGAAACGTGATACAATAACATTATTACGCATGATTATTTAGCAAACTTGTCAACAGACGTAAATGATAGCCTATTCAGGACCATTTACGTGCATCTGCAATAACGCTTATAGTATTAGTTATGCATCATGCGATATTAAAATTCTACGCGACCTCCTGGTGCAAGTGAGCTACAAATATTCCTTTTCAAATTTGCGGTTTACGTTGCCATTATTAAACAGGGTTAAAATAGGAAACGTTTGGGTATATAATTCCATTTAATTATTGCTTAAGATAAAAATGATTAACAAAAGTATACCGAGATCCAATTCGTTTTCCAGATACAGTCCTCTCAAGGTGATACTGGAATTGACCTTTTAAAATGAGTAGGTAATAAACAAGAGATGTAACTTTTTTATTTTCTGAAAAGTTTAAAGGTTGCTGCTACCCTTTATGTATGTGGTAAACATAAAATAGAGTAGTTTGCTTGACAGTTAAAATACATTATACATATAATAATAATGCCTAACATCCAAGAACACTATCGATATGCGAGAATTTTTGACGTTATTTATCAAAAATGCCTATCTGCCATCCGCTGAGGCTTAAGTCGTACATTGGGTACCTAATAAAACACATTGAATAATTGCTTGGAAGTTTCTACTGCAGCGCATTTTCAGGTTTAGCTGTAAGCTTGCGTTGCGTTTATGCACTATGAACAACGAGGTAAAGTTAAAACTACAGTCGATGAGGAATATATTTTGTTTTTGCAGTGAGGCAGTGACATAAATAGATTAAGGCGTAAGGTAAGTAAGGTAGGGTGCTATTAAAAAGATCGAATGTCCGTCACTGAATATGAACAATTTTTCGTATCCGTTTTTAGTAACGTTTTCAATAGTTCAGCCATATGCATGTCTAAAAGTGGCGAACATTTCATTAACAACACTCCTGCCAAAACCGCATCCCCATAACTATAACAGTTTTTGGGATGCTTATAGTAATTTTCCTTAATGTTTATAGTACCGTTAGTTATGCCAGCACTGCATCCATTATATCGACAAATGAAGACCATTTTATTAGGTACGTTCTTGTAAAAACCGTATCCGCTATAATGGTTGTTAAGATAAATAATTTTTCTAAATGTCAAAAGGAAAAAATTAAAAATTTTGCGACCCTGCGTTTTAGACCTTATATATGTTATATAAAGTGGCATCAAAACTAAAAGACAAGTCCAAATATGTAATAATACACAAGGTTCACTATTTAAAAAATATTAGAAGGTGTAAGTGAGAAAAATGCATACAAATATTTTATTTTATAGACTTTAGTACTTTTAATCTAAACCACAATAACAAATCCATAATCTTCCGTCCACACACTAGTGGGCGACAGTGTGTATAAACAACACGAATTATTGTTTAAATACTGTTATGTTTTAATTGTTCTAATACTCTTAGCATACCTACAAGGAAATGGGTTCAATAGTTATCTTTATGTAGCATTCACTTCCTCATCGATTAAATCTTTGTAGAACCCATCAGTGCCTACCCTTACTGGGGGTAAACGAATGGACTTTTGTTACAATACATACTTATTCCAAAATACTTATTTATTAGCTTGAATATTTACAGCAGCAAATTTTGACTTAATTGTACTATAGCAAAGCAGTAAAAATGGGGTGTGTCCTGAATAAAATTCGKATTCCTAGCTGGAGTCCCTAGTTTTGCCCAAGTTTGAAAAAAAGCKGAAGCAGAACGATTTTAACTTGACGGGGGACCAAATATTGTCTTGGTTTGGAAGTTATTTTTGCATTCCTCTAGCGCCTAGAGCTATCAAAAAATTTAAATAGCCAGAGGGTTCGTCCTTTCTTGATACTCATGAAATTGTTTAAGGTCCATTGAAATTTTTATAACCGTCTATCAGGAACACCCTCGTTCAAAAACCCATAATTTTTTAAACGCTTTGTAGTACATAATAGAATAGAACTGAACTAATCAATTCTATTACGAACATAATACGTATGGCAGCGTTACCCCTAGACCCTTCAACCAAAAATATGTGGAACAGCAAGTTAGTCGTCAGTATGCAGGCAACTACGATATATGAGGAAACTGGCTCTGTTAAAACAAAAAAAAAACATGACCTTAAGGGTCCTATCCGAAATAACGATGTTAAAGTAGCTATTCTTGGCCATCTTTGCTTAAGAATCTGGCGTTTTAAAAAGTAGTGTTCATTTCCTTTTCAAAAACCAACGTTTCGCCCATAGAGATATAGCTTTTCCAGGAATTAAACTACAACAATCGAGATCGACATTTCGCGAAAATTTTACTGAGCGATTGAGTACTGACGCAGGTTTACTTTGCAACATTTGTTTTTTCGGTGAGAATGCCTTTATGTTGAACGGTGGCGAAAGACAGACATAATTGTCGTTATTGAGCTGATATGGTGGCCCAAGCAGTTGGCTCACTTCGTAGAAGGAGTAAGATTCAATTCTCGTATAGCAAAATAAATACAAGGCACCGGCTTGATAATTAGAAATTTCCACAATTGGAGAGCTAGCATCGAATACCAACAAGTTTCCCAATTTAACCTCACTGGATTTATTTATGTTGTTCCAACGTTTATGCTCCAGCAACTAAATCTCTTTTAAGTGCTTCGAGAAAAAAATCGTCGCAGAGTGCCGTTTGATCATATCAGAAATTTTGTAAAATGACAAGCTTTTGAAATCTTTTGTATAGTACATTCGTTAAATTGTATTGTGTTTTCATAACCACTCTTGATTCTTCCCATAATCTAGGCAGCGTTCTCAGTGAAGGATAGTTTGTTGAAATTTGAAAAAGTGACGGTTGCTTAGGCAGTGAAATCAGCTTCAAAATATACATTCCTGATCCAAAATTACTTTCCGTAAGTAAGGTAATCCCATTTTTTCGATGATGCTGGGCGTCTTAATGCAGAAGATCCATGCTGGATGATACAAGCATATGTATGCAGTATCCTCAAAAAGTTAATGTGTGTTGTGGTATTGTTGAGGAAGGAGTTGTGGACCCCAATTTCTTTGATGCAATGTTTATTGGCAACAACCGTCTCGAGTTCCTCCAGTTACATCTATTTTCCGCACACACATTATTACTTCCAAACAAGATGGTGCACCTCCTAACTTTGCAGCCGCTGTGCGAAATTATTTAAATAAAACTTTTCCCTAAATACCTTGCGATGTCACCGGATTTAACACCATTACATTTTCTATAAAACTATATTTTCCTAGTAATTAGAAGAAACTGAAGGAAGAATCCGCGTGTAGGTACAGCGAATAACACTGTAAGTAATAGACGGTGTGTAGAAAACGTTTATATTATATTGTCTAATAAAGAATATCATCCAAATTTATTTCTATTCATTTCAACTATAATTTTAAATTCATTTTATTATTAATGCCAGCATTTTTGTGTTCAATGCACTTCCCGTGAACGGGAGATTATACGCTAGTTCAGCATTTTACGCGTCGTACGAGCTATATGACGTATGCGCTTATTCTAGTATAAATTTAATAATGCAAAAAATCAATCATAAATCAGTTTAATAGTGAGACTCGAAGACCCCCAGGCAGAAGCTGACCCTCAAGCAGCAATKTAAGTTCCAACAATCTTTTCCCAAATACTTTTGTCTTTRTTAATGTTTTATTACTTACTTTATGTATCTGTGCTTGTTTACAGATTTATTTTTATGCTGTTAATAAATTATTATGTTAAAATATCCTAAGTCCCAACATTCTTGCCCTTGTCCCAAGTTCTGTTTCAGTTTCTAATCTTCGGAAACGCAAACAGCGCGCACTCTAAACCCCAGGGTACGACAATATCCCGGGTCACATATTGTCAAGTTGTTATATCTAATTTTGAGCACTTGGTTTGAGTGTAGAGTGTATTTTGCATTTTATTTAATAAAACTAGACAGCGCGTACTGTTACTACATTATGAAATCTATACATTCATACCTACTCCATCTAAAACAGGTCTGCAAAGACGCCAAAAGGTAATAAAATACTAAACAAATCCCCAGTGCGGTCGATCACTCTTCTGGAGACATAGAATTCACAGCTCTTGCTGAATTATTCTCCCAAATGTTCATTGATGTCCGAAGAACTGATATGATCTTTGGCATTTGTGCCCATCCCAGGTTTCTTTATCTTCAGTGTACAAAGTACAACTTTATATACGAGAAGCAGTCGACCAGATACAAGCCTGCGCCCATTGGCGTACCGCCTATCTGTGGAGAAGTAGGTGCAATGGATAAAAAATATGTCACTTTTTTAAATAATATTCAGTCGAAAATTGTTCGTTGTACATCGCTCTAACATGCGCAATACTTAAACGAAAATAAAAGACAACTTACAATCAATTGCATGTTAAAATGACATTAAAGCGTGTTAAATTAAAAATAAAAGACGGTATGCTAAGTGAACCAACCTTATAGTGCCACACCGCAGGTAGTATGTTATACTTTCAATACGGAATATGCTGCAGATATTAGTAGTCGGTTCTGGAAAAAAGCTCTGAGCATAATCTACTAAATTGACTAATTTTCTATCGTCTAGTCTAATTTATAATACCTTGAAGCAGTTCGATGCAACGGGCTGAGGGATCGTCCCGCATTTTCTTTATTTTACTTCAAATTGCTATGAAAAACAGCTACAAAAACCATTATTCCATTTGTTTTATTTTATTGTTTACCGAAGTAAATAATGCAACCATGCTGGTTTTCAATAACAGATATGCAGCCATCGAAATGGCGTAAATGATTCACATAATATATCTTAACTGTACACAATCTTAATGCCGAKCGGCTGGGAGCTGTGTCTGTGCGCGAATAACGCAAATTCTGGCGGTTACAGCACGAATTAAAAGTCAAACTTTTACTGGTTTGTTGTGAAGGTGTTGCCTCACGTGAATTTCAAAGTGCAGTGTAATAAACTTTTCCATTAAGTAAAACATTTGATCAAAACTAAGTGAGGTGTTGTTGACCTGCAATTGTCGGTCATAGTCTTCATCCTTTTTGCTGCCTTCTTTTTGTGGATCCCAGAGATAATGGAGCAAAAAATTGATAAAATACTGTCTTCACTACAAGTGCTAAACCAGAAGGTTGACAGAAACAACCTCGAATTAGAAAAACTTAATAAAAGGTTGAATGAGATCGATACGCATAGCAAAGCAATTAAGGAAGACGTCGAGTGCTTAAGAAATAAAATAGAAGCGCTTGAAAACCAAACTAGGCGCAACAATTTAATCTTCTATGGCATTCCCGAAGACCAGAATGAGAGTTATGAAATGTGTGAAAATAAACTGATTTCACTAGTGAAGGATAAACTCAACATTACGTTAACTGGCATGAGTATAGAACGCGCACACAGGTTGGGCAAGCAAGTGAATACCCTTAAGCCTAGACCAGTCATTGCGAAATTTTCCCATTTTAAAACAGAGCAAGAAATTCTTAAAAACGCTGTACATTTAAAGGGATCTGAGTACAGTATATCTGAAGATTTTTCCAAGGACGTGGTAGCGCAGAGAAAGTTCTTGTACCCGCTAGTTGGTATTGCTAAGAAAATGGGTCATAACTCGTATCTGTCGTTCAATTACTTAATGGTCAACGGGAGGAAATTTTCTAAAGCAGATATTGGAGTCATGCAGGAAGAGGAGAACTGTAGTAGGGAAGAAATAATAAGCAGGATTGCAAGAGAGGGCAGCGGGGGTCTTTCGGGAGGGCCGGCTTCAATAATGGATCAGGGATGGTCAACCACGGGCGGCCGCCAGAGGAAGCTGCGGAGCCAGAAATAGCGAAGAGCGAAACCTGAAACTGACGAACTAGTWATAATGCACCAAAATGTTCAGYCTAYAAAAAATAAAATTCATGAACTTGAAGTTACCTTGTCAAATCTATCTTTGAAACTTGAATCTGATGTCAATATTATTTGTGTATGTGAACATTGGCTAGGATCACATGAAGTTATTGCATTGAATAACTACTATGTAGCTGCTCGTTATAATCGTGTGGTCCTGGCTCACGGTGGAGTATTAATATTTGTTCATAAAGAATTAAATTTTTCGGTGCTGAATGTGGCGGTGGAACCAGTAGAAAAGCATTTTGAATTTGTTGCGATCAGTAGTGAGAATCTTATAGTTGTGACTCTTTACCGTACCCCTGATGGCGATCATGATATTTTCATTGAACTCATGCACACTTTATTAACTATGATAACTAAAAAGAAAAAATATATCGTGCTTTGTGGCGATTTTAATGTAGATTTTCTCGGGAACTCCAAATTTAAAACTGAAATATTGGCACTAATGTCGACTTTCAATTTAAGATGTACCATAACTTCACCTACTAGAATAACAAGCACTTCGAGCACCTCCATCGACAATATTTTTTCAGATATTTCTCCTGATTTTGCTAGTGCCTTCGTGGAGGACCTTTTTGTGTCTGATCATGGTGCTCAGTTGTTCCGAATAACTAATTTTCCTTTATTAACAGGTAACAGTCCGATTGTAATTCACTATACGAGAAAATATAGCTATAGAAACAGGAAMAGGTTTCTGGAGCTGCTGGGCGCCACTGATTGGAGAGATTTGTTTGATAGTCATGATGTTGATGGGGTGGTTGATGTCTTCTACAAGAAAATATTGGCCGCCTTTGATGGGGCTTTCCCATTAAGACACCAATATGCCACGAAAGAGAAAAAGGGATGGATCACGGAGGGTGTAAGGAAGTCTTGCAGGACAAAGCGGGAGTTACTAATGTTAAAACGGATAAGCAATGACGTTACCTTGCAAGAGTACGTTAAAAAGTATTGCCGGATCTTAAAACAAACTGTTGTAGTCGCGAAACGGTTACACTTTAATAGAATATTGGAGAAAAGCGATAACAGAGTAAAAACAGCGTGGAACATCGTTAAACAAGAAACTGGAAAAAATACAAAAAAGAATAACACTAACATTATTATTAATCATGATAACGAGGTCATATCTGACTCTTATCGGGTGTCTGAACTTTTTAATTCGTTTTTTTGCAATATTGCTAATCACTTAACTGACAACTTGCCTGTTTCCGGGAACCCACATATCTATTTGAAAAATGTTTCTAGGAGCTTCTGTTCATCTTTTTTTGTACACCCCACTACTGGGTCTGAGATCGCCCAAGTCGTTCGCGAAATGAAAAATAAAACATCTTGTGGGTGGGATGAAATTCCAATAACCGAAATTAAGCATTCTATCGATTTAATTAAAGAACCACTTGCTCACATATTCAATACTTCGTTTTTGTATGGCATCTTCCCTAGTAAATTTAAACTTGCCTTGGTAAAACCGCTCTATAAGAAAGGGGATAAAACCTTGCTTGCTAATTACAGGCCTATTTCATTACTACCAACGTTTTCCAAAATCTTAGAGAAAATAATGTGCAATAGACTAACTAAATATATTATTACAAATAAAATCGTAAATTGCGATCAGCACGGTTTTCAGAGGGATAAGAGCACTGTTTCGGCGATCTCGGATTTTTTGGACTCTGTCGTTAGTCCTCTTGATAACGGTGAGGGGGTTCTTGGTATCTTTTGTGACCTGTCCAAAGCTTTTGATTGTGTTGATCACCACTATTTGCTGACTAAGTTGGAATTTTATGGAATTATGGGAGTAGCACACAGCTGGTTTGCCTCATATCTAGACAAACGTAAACAGATGGTGGAAGTGTGGGGCAGGGGTTACTCATCTTCAACTGAGAAGTTCTGTTCGAGCGTACAAGTGGTGCAGCGTGGGGTTCCCCAAGGCAGTATTCTGGGCCCAATTTTATTTCTGTTGTATACAAACGATATCGTCAGCAGCATTAATCACTGCAAATTTACCGTTTTTGCGGATGACACCAGCATAATTATCAAATCTCCGGATAAAGAAGGGCTCCTTTGCAAGGCATCAGAGGTCTTGTCAGATATTCAACGTTGGTTCTTTGCAAATAAGTTGGTCTTAAATTGTGAAAAAACAAACAGCCTGTTATTCCTTACACCCCGTGGGACCGCGGAAACGTTAACTGTTAGCACGTCGTACGGCGATATCCTGTCCGTGGAGGAGGTTGGGTTCCTTGGACCGAACATCGACTGCCATCTGCAATGATCATCACATATTAGAAAATTGAATAGTAAGTTGTCGTCTGCCGTGTATGTGCTATACGTTTTACAATATGGCATTGAATTTTGGGGTAACAGTGGAGATATTTCTACAATATTTAAAACGCAAAAAAAAGCTGTGCGGGCTATGCTCCGATTGAAGCAAACAGATACCTGCAGGCAAGCCTATAAAAGTCTCAATATCTTCACTGTTACTGACATGTATATTTACAGAGTGAGTCAGATTGTCTTTTCAATGAAATCAGTTTTACCTGTTCACAGGGATTTTCATGATTACGCCACCAGGTACAATACGGAATTTCGGCTGCCTAAATTTAACAGGTCGTCATCACAAAATTATTATCTATATATGGGAATTAAAATATTCAATAATCTGCCAGACACCATTAAAACCAATGTACCAACTAAGTTAATATTTAAAAGAAACTTAAAACGTTGGTTGTCTGGAATAACATTTTATGACTTGAACGAATTTTTTGAATTAACTAAGTAGTTATAAAAAATATTTTTTTCTCTTCTCATTTTTACCACCTTTATTCTCGTTCTTGTTTCTCATGATTGCTTCTGCTGATTCTTATTTGCTGCGTCAGTATGGACACGTCTGGTATACTGTTTCAGTATTCCGCTTTTTTTTTTGTTTTTTGTACTCTGTGCTGTGTTTCCGCCGTGCGCGCGCGCTTGTGCGGCTTTCGGCTGTTAGGATTGCACCTTAATTTTGATTTGAATTAATCCCATACGCCCACACTGGGCAGGGACCACAGTCATTGTTATGAAGTACTACATTACTGTACGGTACATATGACTGTAAGGTATTTTGTGGGTATAATAATAAATAATAAATAAATAAATAAATAAATCTCGGTATTCGCCACATGCCTTGTATAAGAATCGTAGTCATACATCTCGACTTCGACATTCCTGATCGCATTGTTGTATTTTTTGCATACTTATTTACGCTAAAAAGGTTCTGCAACATTATCAGCCTTATCATTAGTAAACCACTTGGGCGCTTCAGAGAATTTTAGTAATATATTAAATAGGCAGATTTTCTTGTGAGAACCACGTTATTCGTGTTAATTCCTTATCACTCATTACTTAACATTCTATTGTTTTCCGTTTTACTATTAAAACTGACGACCGTCATCACTTTCTGCTTATTTTTCAAAAATGACCGCTAAAATAAAATAATGAACCATTCATCCACCAATTATTAGTAGTGGAATTAATTTGTTTTAAATATTATATATGAGTGCATTGCTTCAGTATAGGCTTGTTACCACAAAATTTATATAAAAGGCAAATTTAATGTCTTGCAATAATTTTATTTAAGATGTGGCCATATTGACAATTACATAATACAACAACAACTATACATAACCCGATGCGGCGTTATACAATAGCCCTTAGCTGAAATAACAGAAATCTTGTTTACTATACACCTTAAAAAGGTACTCTGCAATACGCGTGTAAAGTCCCCTTTTTCTTTCCATGAATGAATTTTCTCTTTTTTTGCCACAATACCCTTTAGGACCACTTTTACAACAAATGAGGCCAGCAGAGCTGTCTTTGATGGAAACACGAAATACGCGCGCTTCTGAAACGTATTTCGGTCTCGGTACAAKAACACATGAGCTAATCTGCCCAGTCGACAACTGAAGTTGTCCGTGTCAGTTATTATAACATATGCTTTGATGTTGTTTTCTTATTGCTGTTGCCGACCAAGCACGAGCGGAGCCGAATAATTGAAATGACTAAAAATAAAACATAGGTACATATTCCGAATATTTTTTGGATTAACAAATTTAGCACGAACTCTTATAAATAATGCTGAAAATATTTACTTTGAACAATTTGACAAATCCGCCTGTCGAACGTTATGGAACTTTAGGCCCGCGCTGTACATGTATATTTGATTCTTATACAAACCGGAGACATTTAACATTCTACATGAAATAATTTAAATCAAGTGACTTAAAGAATTTCACCATTAATTCCCAATACAGAGCTAAATTTATTTGGAATTATGGTTATACATGTACAGTAAAATACAAAATTTTTAAAACACCGCACAGTGGGTTGGAATTGCAAATATCTGGATAAAACCCCCAAAATCGAATGGTATCGTTCACAGTAAGATGCAACAAAATGTCTTACACGATGACAGGTAAGGAAAGTCATCTTGTCGACGCATTAGAGCAACTCGATTTTTTACTTTCAGGCGTTTAATGAAGAGAAGAATATTTAAGGTAATAAAAGTAACTGGAATGCAATTCTATGAAATGGAGGATGATACTACAACTATATACTGGATTTACATTTTGATTTCAATGGTCATTTTATATTCTAAATCGATTTCAAGGTTGTTAGAATGTGACTGCGCAGGATTCTTGTTTTTACAAGCAATACATGAAACTATGCAACGATTAATTTTTGATCTGGCTAGATCCGGCATAGCTTGAAATTGTGTTATGTGCAAAAAGTATAAGAAATCAAATAGAGTTTAGATAACTTTTTCCACCTTTTTTACAGGATAACAAAAATGGAGTTGCTCCCACGTCCCTTCGCCCGCTACCATTTACCACCCATCGCAAATAAAAAAAACATTCCACGTTTTTCTGTTAATGGTCCTGTTTGATATTTCAAGAATTGTTATATTTATGCAGAGCTCATCTATAGTGGTTAAAAAGGTAGGTACGTGGGTTAAATAATTTAGTGCAATTTTTACAGATTCTTAGGAATTTTGCACTTGACATTTTTTTGTTTTAAATTAGTTTTTAAATGACGTAATAATGTGCAACGCAACGCATGCGTTAACGTTTACGCGTCGTTGCAAGCACGTGGCTTTTCTGAAATTGAAATGAAATTGACTTATTCTAAAAATAAAAATAATAATTTAACCCGAGGTTGMACTATATTTTCATTTGTGTGAAAAAATGGAAATCAGGCCCATTGTAGGGGCAAGGATTAAAAGTGAACTCGGCGTGAATTATTTGACATGATAAAGCTGAATAACAACCACACAGACATAAAAACGATTAAGAAAAAGGTGTATGCTTTTGTTATGTCATCAGCATCGCGAGAGGCTCCGAAGATTTTGTGCACTCTAAAATTGAAATGGAAGGTGGTCTACTATATGGATAATGATTATTAAAAAATGAGCCCTGGTTGAGTACTTCCACCACGATAAAAGTACGTTAGTAAAATTATTCGATCAATACATTATTGCAATGTCTGTTGGTTCTCTTTATAAAGAATAGTAAAAATACTAAACAATTATAAATTACACTTCAACTAATAAAGTAGTAGTGTGGATGGGAGGAATGATATTATTAGTGATAGAAAACACAATAACTGATGTACTGMGTCAAAACATTCATAAAAAAAAATTATACTGTGAACACAGTTAAATGTTATTCATACAACAATAATTGGTATCTGATTATTGAAATCCTCTTAACGAAGTATATTATTGTGATACGTGATCACAAAAACGTTCACTTTTGCATGCCCTTGAACATATGAGATTAGAGCKCAAAATAACAATTTCATTTTGAAAAAGACCGCCAGTTTGAACTCTGAATTTTTAGTTTCATTTTCGTAATCAGCAATCTGAAGAATTCCCGAGTAGGAAATTTGGAATAAAATATCTACTATTTGGGTTTAGACCAGGAATTTAAGTTTGGTAGTATTTTCTTCAAATTGAAATAGCATAATATATTAATTATAATCAAAAGAAGCTGGTAGATATAAGGTGTTTAATATCAGACAATTTTTTCTTGTTTCGTTACATTTTTAACGTATTTAAATATTTTACCGAAACCGTGCACGTACGCCACTGTGCCGAGCATTAGCACTATTGAAGAGAGCCGCTTTTCGGTCGGAACAGGCAGTTGTTCGCTATCCACTAAGACATTAAATTTGGCCTCTAAAACTGAGGGAAAGATAGCTTCATCTCGGTACCAGTGACATTTACTATCGTAAGCCTTCGTCCTATCGATAATGAAAAGGGCCTTCGACTACTTTAAAGAGCCGCTGCATTTATTTTAATGCGCTACCGTTGACACATTTATTAGTCCGACCGCATTCATTGACAAGTTTTCTTCCATATGAGCTAGGTAAATTCGAGTTTTACGTTGAAGCGGTATATGGGACCCGAAATTTATTCTCCCTTACTCTTTGTTCGGATGGGACGGTCAATATTTATCTGGTCTATCGGGGTGTCATGATAACTTTCTGGAAAAATAAAACAAGGAAATCCATTATCGAACCTCAATATACTTTTGTCTCTGACAGGTGAACCTGTAGTCGGTTTAAGACAGTGACACTGGGAAGAGGTATAACCGATCTGTCGCTAAATAATTATCTCGACAGCAGTTGGAAACTTCATGCGGTCGGGAAAAAACACACGGTGACAAGCTGCCAGAGCTTTAAAAGCTTGTTAAATATGTCTCTATCAGTAATCAATATTTCTGTGTAGCAGAGCAGCGGTCAGAACTTCTTGATGTTCACGGCGCTCTTTTATATTCTAAGGCTTTGCTGTCCACTACAAATTTGTTTGTGAATGGTGTATTGTGGGTTGGTGATCCAGATAAAGCTGATATGCACGGCAAGCAGAGAGTAAAAGGGTAAATATGGAGATGTCCAAAACAACGAATCGATTGCCTCGGCTTTTATAGAAACCCCCTTGATGTTCATAAAATTCTCTTAAAAAGTAGCAAAGTTAATCCATCCTATAAAACATCGACATATCATTAAGTGGGAGTCAAGTTAGAAGGCCATGTCTTATCAATTTTACTCTCAGTAAATAATACTTATACGATTTGCAAGAGAGAATTGATTATGTTTATTTAAAAATATAAAAAAATTACTAAGTTTATGAATCTGTATCAAAATGAATTACCCAAATAATATATATTTCAAATTACTAACATTACATCAATGAAGTATAGCTGCATATGGTTACGTATACATATTTTAGTATAACCATATTTTTGTGTTCACATAAATATGCTTTAGTGTAATTATGTCATAAAAACACTATATAATTGCCTTTGTTAGTTATAACGTTTGCCTAAGTGTTAATATTAATATACTAAAACAACAGAGATATTTTGGTAGTTCCTACAGTTCATACCCGAGTTTATTTGTTTTAATATGTACATGAGAGAAATATATTATACTAGCTGTTACCCGCGGCTTGGCTAACGTAGAAAGAGATCTTACATACCAAAAACATTGAAATATTTTAAAACAAATGCTAAATATCAAAAAGGGGTGTAATTTCTAACCAAATGTTGTGTATATTTCAACTTTAACTAAAAGCCTAAATGTTTAAATACTACCCTCGAAAACAGAGAAAAACACAGAATAAAGACATTAAAATTAATAATATTGCCAATGAAATACAATGTGCTCATCGATTAGATTAGATTAAATTAATTAAAGTAGACACAAGAGCAAATGAAATGTGGATTCCTGTGCAAATTTTTATAGGACAGAAGTAGTGTATAATAAAATATGGCAATGGCATTGACGAAAAGTTGATGCAGACAACAAGCAACATCGAAGTTGTGAGGTGTCACTATGTTAATAATGATCAAAAAATTGTATGGTAGTTACATTAGATAACACGTTTCAAACTCTTTCTATTTCTAATAGCTACAAGTGAAAAATGTATCCAACTAATAGGAATATTAAACAAAAAACAGCTCTCCAGATGGTATAACGGCAGAGCACTTAGAACTCTTCAAATTGATTTTAACTGAGTGCTGGAAACAGGTGTATTCCCACAAGTATTTAAGGGAATAATTGTAATACCACTAAACAAAAGAAGAGATTCCACCACCACTACTCGTATATTGCTAAAATACTAGAAGGTTAATTGAGTCTAGAACTACCGAGTTATTAACTAGACGTGACATTCTAGCTACTCACAAATTTGGCTGCAGAGAGTGAAAATCCACTCAAGATACTGATAGAAAATGTCCAATAAAAATGATAAAAGTTATACTCCGTTGTTCCATAGCCTCCTGGATGCCTGCATAAAATCTGATTAATTACTAAAAAAAATTGAAAAATACTAGAATTATTGAAAATATACCCAACATTTATTTACTTAATTAGAAAAAAGGTCTTTTTAACTATGACAAAGTCAGCTGAAAAAATTGTAGGTTTTTCAAAAGTTGATTATAGCTTTAAAACCAAAGATGTTGCAAAAATTCCGATGCTACAGCTCAACTCAAAACAAAAAAGTAAGGCAGCAATGTCGAAACCGCAACCCTCTAGCATTGTTACCGAGATGCCCTACAATTACAATGAAAACTAGACACCCTGTACATGCAGAGGTATTGCAGGACATGCCAGTTAAAGATTGATATTTCTTAGTTAATAACGTGTTCACATTATTTCTGGTCCGAGGAATGTAGAATGTATTCTTCTTCGGTTTACAAAATTAATCGTTTAGTTAACTAACGGTCGAACATGTCTTTCACATTCGCAATTCCTTCGCAAATTATCAATAGATAATACCAGTACGATAATTGGTAGGTAATAGTTATTAATTATGAAAAAATAAAGATATTAAGAACCGTCTTTGAACTTTTTTTTCAAGTAACTGAACCATTACTATAATTCCATGACCTACCTACCTACCGTGGCGTACTTGAATTTTGAGCGAACAAGTGAATAATAGAGATATCGTAATATTTATTTATTTGTAATTCAACACAATAGTTGCCACTAAAAATGTACTGGTTATCAAATATCTATACCGGCTGATTCATGTAAGTGGCTCATTAGAAGCTTTTAAGAAGGCAATAACAATTAAAGATTGATGGTAATATATAAATAAATAAATTACAGTGTACGTGTACATAATTACCGAAAAAGACAACATCTTCATTTCAACAGACATAATTTATGAAATAATTCATTTTTAAAAGTTGAAAAAGATAGATCAAATAGTTACAATTATTATTAGTTATTGAACAAATTCTGCTCAGTGTTGCAATTTTACCTTAGTTGGTACAATTGAAGCGAATTCACAATGGCATTAACTATTCTATATAAAACTTCACCACGGTATTTGATATAGTGAACCACCAGCACCTTTTTCCCGGCGACATGTATGTACAGTAATTATTCTACACCTATTTGGTTGAACAAAAAACAACAAGTGAAGATTGGAGAAGCTGTCAGTACTTCTAGTAGGTTGAGTGCGGCATGCCGCAGGAGACTGTATGGGTCAACTGTTCGCACAGCTATTCTGTATACACCAAAAAACAACTGTAAAACAGTACAGAAGCCACAAAGGGATTATGGGAAGAAATCAATTGCGTAAGATCACTCCCGTTAAATAAAAACAAACTAAAGAGCAGTGTTTTACCGATTTATAAAACGAAGGGTGTTAGACGAAACATAAAAACTAATGTTACCACTTCATTCACCACAAATCTGCACGAGAATTGGGACCGTTTGTAAACAACCTACTTAATCTCGCACTTCTACATTTATCACTTAACTTATCTACTTTGGACCCGCATATTATATCCGCCCAAAAGCTAAAACAATTTAAGCTGTTTAGTGGATAAACTAAAATGTAATGAATAATAGGAAGTTATTAAATATTAATAGTAAAATAATTGGAAGTAGGATAAAAAAAACTAGTGTTTTACTATTATTATACTAATTATAATGATGATAATTATAATTATGAATATACTGTGGTAGTTTTGGTATATACTATGGAACATAATGATATTCCATGAACTAGTAACCAATAAATAAATCGGTTACGACCACTTTCTGAAACAAGCGCACTTATCGATTGTCAACTTTAACTAATCTGGTTCGTTGGGTGATCCTCCCTCTTTGGTTGAAATATGACGTCTATAAGCTATCGCATGTGCAGGCGATCCATCTTATTTTCTATAACCTGTCATTCGGGCGGCTTCGCTTGGCTCGATCTCTTCTCAATGAATTAAATGTCAACACACCCAAAAAATCTATATCTAACCATCATCTACCTTCAAAACGAATATATGTTATTGTTATTCTCGCTCCGATGTGTCACTCCTTATCGMTTATTTGTATTTCAAGAAGCCAATGGAGAATATAAATTGAGAGCTGTAATCGGACACGCAGCGCTTGTATTTTATAACTTTATAAATTTTGTCCAGTAAGGCATGTCTTTAATGAAGAGGATATACAGTTAAGCGAGAAGTTTCGAGCGTCATGTGCTGCATGCCATACGGTCATCCGGACCACAAATGATTTCTGGATTTCTATGTTTTTATAGTTGCTGAAAAAGTGTTTTGTTTCGAACTTCAACTCCACGTTGAACTATAAATTGTTTAATTAGATTCGTACATTAATATACACTAAATATAACGCGATATCAATTTGAATTAAGGGTCACGGTCTTTGTTGTCAGATCTTCTGGTAGACGTGCTTTAAAAAAATATCTTAATTGTAGTAAACCATTCGCTCATTGTCTTCGTACCGTACTTTTTGGTTGAACATATTCGAGAAACAATGGATTTACGAGTAATTTTCTTCCCAGTTTAATATACCCTGATACCAGATCCTTTGGATGACGTAGCCTTAAAAAGAGTCAGTAAAGGCCTATCTTGGCATAAGCTAAGAAACATTAATAAAATAAATGTGTTTAAATAGCCAAATAGATAATACTATTCTGAACTAGGGGACACTTAAAAAAATGCAGCTCTTACTGTATGGTTACAAATAAGAAGGCTGTTAGTAATTCCGTGCATGGTTACAGGACACTGTATTGTACCAAAGTTCAAAAGTTCACGTATTGTAAACTCTAGAGTGTTTAAATATAGTGATGAATAATGATTGATTACTCCAGTCACAACATACTTCCTAATTCCTTTATAAACAGAAGATTGCCTCGCAATAATCATAAAATGCAATCTTAGCAGCGAACACACATCTAATAATTAAAATAATTCAAATGCGCCATCGTTCTAATGTTTAGAGTATTTAAAGAGTTTTAATCCCGCCTACGCAACATCAACCTAAATCATTAAGGCTTTAGCAAGAATTTCAACGTTCCTGAACCAAAATCATTAGAACAAAGGAATCTAAGGAAGAAGTCACACTCGTAGTCGTCGGGTGCGGATAACACTAAATTCTGATAATGAACAATAATCAGAAGTATCAAAAAAACAGGGCTAAACTTGTACATCAATCAGGCATCAGAAGTACCTATGCGAAGGAGATACTTAAAGAAAAGGAGGAGTGGAGAATGAGGATAAAAATCTTACATTAAGGTATGTCAGAATAGTCCTCAAAATAGACCCAAAAAACCGTCAGTGAACTCAATGATGAACAACAGTGATAGAACCTCAAAAGAGCAATGCAACACACATAAAAAGTTTATAATTTTAGAAAAACTAACTATTGTAATCTCTATAGCAAATTCACAGCAACCAACTGTCTTTCTCGGACACAAGCACCGTTAATAATGCACTCTCACTTATCTAAAATTAACATTTTGGAAAAAGAATGTTTAATCATTGCATCGCCAGACTTGGCCAACAGCACACTGATCACTCGCTGGGGTTTTCAATTCTACCATTAGAATGTTGGCTTAGGTTTTTTTAGAAAGATATAGAAACTTCCCCGCTTCCCCAAATGAATATCATTTTTATGTATCAATAATTAGTGCTTCCAGCTACCATTTGTGTTCTTACAGACATTGCCATATACCTATTGTTATAGAAGTTGTTTATGGATTATCATACTTACATAAAGAAATATTATTCATTGCACTAAAGATTACTTGAAAATGAATAACACGCTATTGTTTAGAACTTCTCCATATGAGTTAAGTTTTGATCATCCTTCATCATGTGTTTACCGCTGTGTTAAAATTTCTAGTTTGTTCTCTGCAATCATCATATTTCTATAATTGATATATACAGTTCTTGCAGCCATAATCAACTTCAGAATAAGCAGTAGACCAATTAGATATCTATTTTGACACCATTCTAATAGGGAAAACTATTACAATTCTAATGTCCTGACGACCGCTTAGTCCAGAATTGTGACTACATTTTCATTGATAATGAGTGTGTCGTTACACACAACAATCTAAAAATTTGTGCTGACAAAAAACCTGAATTTGATCAAATATTTAAAATATACTCTTTTCTAATACAAATACCAAATAAAATGTTCGCTTTTCTAATATGGTGCTTGAAACTTGTGAAACTTATTAATCTTTCATTATTATTGTTTTTAGAAACCAGTCTGTTTTTCGTCAAGTTTGCTTATGTTATTTTTATGACCTCACATTTTTGCAAGTACTGTACCACATAGGTACAAACAAAAAGAATTAAATGAAGTCAAGCTTAACGTCAAATGGGAGTTCAATTAATTAATTAATTTCTGCATGTAATCAAAATAAAAAAAAAAGTATTCAAAATTGCTTCTTTATTTAATAAGAATAAGAAAACAGTATCACTGATATTTCTTTTTGTTCTAGTATTGAACCGTATCTAAAGGTTGTAATACCGACTATATATAAAATAAATAAATATCTTCCTCAAATTTGTCAGTCATCAGAATCTACTACATAGATAAAAAAGGTGCCTACCTAGCATGGGACAAGACGGCTCCTAAAACTATGCTGCAGCTTAGTTTAACATCTTTCGATATCTATTAGTTTTAGTCTTTATAGCCGCTGTCATCCTTTTCTCGTGTTCTTTACGAATGTCTCCATCCAGGTGGGGTATGAGCAATACCTCAGATTTGTGGTTGTGACCGCTTACCTGTCTAGCTAAACCATCACTGTTCTTAAAAGTTTAAAGGGTATCAATGCGCCTTGCTCAATATATTACCGACCATTGGGACGTTAAGTCTCGTGACGGATGACATGGAACGAAATACCAGAACGTGTACTTGTACTACATCCTGATAACAATAATTATTAGCCGTCAAGTTTGGAAACCCACCGCTTCCTACTTCTATAGGTCACTGCAGGTAGTTATCGGCGTAAAATAAATTTTAGCATTAATAGCAAACATTTCACATAACTACCAAACTCTAGCTCACAATGCTCTATTATGGACAAAAAATAAAGGTATTTTAAAATACATTGCAATTTTTACGCTATCAAGTACGACGGTAACAGTTCTGAACCAATATATTGCGTTCGCTATTATTATATTTGGATTTAGAGGTTTTTCTTCCACTACGTCTGATGGTAATTTCAGGCGTAACAGGATTTTCGTAATAAATGAATCCACATATTACGCATGTGCAATGCGTTTTTATTAGACGAATACGGAGAACAGAGAGCAACTCGGAACAACTTCCGGTCATAGTTAGATACCAGAAATTGACGCTATCCACGTAAAATTCTAAATTGATTTTATGCAACATGTGAACCTAGATTTCAAAATTTTTGAGATAGATACGGCACAAATTAAAAAATATAAATAATTTATATCTGTGCAATATAGATTTTCTGTGAGAGCCAAAAATACCAACATGAAATATATTTATTATCACTACATCACACAACAGGTTGTCCCGGAAGTTTATAAAAGAATTGATATTGAAGTATGATTGTCTTTAAGTCTAGTAGCTTATTTAAACAAGTTTTAAATGACATAAGGGGCCGGTTGCACAAACGTGGATTAAAGTTAATCCTGCCACTGAAAAAAATTACTTGTAAAAAATTGCTACGTGATTGTAGTGCACAGCTTTGTGTTACTCATTACTAATATTGTAGGAAATCTTACATAAACGTCTTGAAATAGGTCTCTGGTTTTTGTAGTATAACCATTGTAGCAGAATGTTCTACACATTAAGTAAAGTTTAACAAAATATTATTAAAGTATTTTATAATTCGTGTTGATAATGATTATAAAGTATTGGGTTATTAGGTTAGCATCCTAATTAAATTAGAAGTAGTAACTCGCTACGGTCGGGACCCGAACCAGAACCGAACTACTCTGGTGTTTACATTATACCATGCATCTTAGAGCTATTCTAATTAAAGCCCACATATATAGACTCAGAGACCCGTTCTGGAGCGAGTTACTTTTTCAAATTTGATTAACCTGCTTAAATCAATACTTTAAAAAATAATATCATTGTAAAAAATATAACAAAAATCATTTAGTAATTATTTATAAGTTTTTTTTGTAGATTACTCACTGAAGCATATTTTTTACAGGCTTAGAACATTCTCAGGCATTATTAGTTAAATTACAAAAAAACAAACATTACACTAATTATAGATGATATCATTATTAAAAACGAATAAAATGCATCAACACATATTGCATGCTACAAATCGCATTATTATATACAACATTTGTTACTCTACAAACAATGATAAATGCAAACAACATCCATAGGTAATATCAATAATTTAAAGTATAGCTTTTTTCAAAACTATGTCGAGCATTGGAAGTTTTATTAAATTTTACCTATATTACAAAGTCTACCTATGTTTTCTAGACTAAAATGCATTCAATACTGTAATTGTCTGGAAATTAGGGTTTACGGTATAACGTATAGCGACAGATGAATAATAATCTCACAAATTTGATCTGTGGTACAACGTTAGTGAGAAAATTAGTAGCTAAGGGTTGGTACTATTGTTAAGTTGGTACTTTAAGTCGCTCGGCGGCAGCGCGCGCGCAGGTCATCACATCGTGGCATCACGCCATCCGCCATCACGTAAGCCTCGTCCACTCACGTTCTTGTTTTAGTTGTGCGGAAGTGTTAGTGGTTATTGTGTTTTATATTATTATATTGGATTTTCCTTATTAAACAGCCCCTAATTGTTGTGTACTGCAACATGGACGATTACGTTAAATGTTTAATTTACAGGTACAAAAATGTAACCTTGTTTGTCTAATGAATAAAATCATAATAATGCTGCATTGGTTTCATTTATTTTTGCACTATATCCACTATATTTTTAGTAAACTATAACATTAATTTATAGTAAAGAAAGAGATTTAACATAGTAAAATTTAGCATACTGGAATATTAAGTTTGACTATTATAATATGTTACAATGAACAAAACACTAATAAAGTACACTACATCTTGTAGAAAAAATTGTGATGCCCTGCCCAGTAAATCCTACAAAATTTGTATTGAACTGTACTGCATTCTCTAAGAACATACACTATAAAATGGTAAGTACTGATTTCTACATTTTTAGTAAATACAGCTACAATGGTTAATCTACAAAAATATAGTATAATTTTCTACAGTTTGTATCTAGTCGTATTTGCACTATATTTTGTGGTAAAGATTATTACAATTGCAGTTAAATTTACTATAATTTTTTTTCAGTGTATGGTTTAATCCGCGGTCATTGCTATAGCAACAGCAATCAGAACACCGGATTCATGACGTTGCTATTTCAACTCGATATACCTCTAAAACTGTGGATTATATCGTAAAAAAGAACAATTTTTAAATTTCAATTTGGCACCCTGTATTTTTTAAATGAAGCGGTTTTCAGAAATATACCAATAACAAAATCGTCATATTTTGGCCTAAAGAAGATAGCGTTAAAGGTATGACCTACTAATTTGCAACAATCTGTAGATTTATTTCGCTATCATTATAGCTCATCAGTGCAGTTACCAATATTATTGTTTAATTGACTTATAACGCTAATGAGATATTTTTCACCGATACTGAAAATGTGATATGTCGGCATATTGAGAAATTCGCAATTGCAAAAATTAGAATAACATATCTCCGACTACTGTGTGGAATATAACATACGAAACTATCCGTGGGATATTAATTTTTAATTTAAGCAATTTCCGAAGCGCGTAAATAATTTGGATTTATTATACGTTTACACTTTTGTCTTATTTGGTTTTGTATACAATACATATTATGGACTATCAGAGTAACACAGCGATGTCTGTCCTAAGGGGATATTGCAAAGCTCTATGACATGATTATATTTTATGTTATAGCGTAGAACAAAACAAGCTATATACCGAATAAGTTTGTAAATTACTTCGCTGCCTGTAATAAGGCTAATACGAGAGCTTGCTTTTAATCTGAAGAGTATTTCAGTATCTAAACTGATGAAATGGCATTATGGAAGTTTTTCTTGCTGTTTTATGGCAGACTTTTAAAATTAGTGTCAAGTTTTTGGCGCGAAAGGCTTGGGAACGAGATAATCAAATTTTGCAGTGAGGACTGTTATATAGTTCTCCACTATTTGTTAACTTTGCTCTATGAAGGCTCGCTAGATAGTTTTAGGTAACAATAGTTTTATGCTTCATAGATTTAAATTTGTTTTATAGGTATCCTGTTGACACTGATAAAATCTATTTCATTACTTGGGACAGAACATACCTACCCATTAGATCTTATAAACTTTAATCGTTATTATGCCTTTTCCAATAAATCTTCTCTTAAATGCATTTTAACAACTTTGGAAAATAGTCTGTTAAGAGCTTTCCGTTTCTACTTATGGGTAACTTACCGCGACATATTAGGCAACAGATGTCTATCTACGTCTTTGCTTCAACGATATATGCGACCACACAAACTCAAATCGAGCACGTACACCAACATTTTGAATTACAGGAGTGCAGCTATCGAACAGTCTGAATTATAGCAATTTTATAGGGTAGGTAATAAAATGTTCGAGTCTAAATTGCAGTGTTTAGCAGCGTGGAGCCATGTATTTAGCCTCCGTTTCACTAAGAATTCGGGAGCCGCCTGCTTTAACCCTACCGCTATAGGAAATACGATTGAGCAATGTATTATCATATGATGGTAGTGTGCATATTACATTCACTGCATAGTATCTCGCCGAAAGCAATTACAAAAATTTTATTTTCTATCATAGCTTGACATTTGCGTTTCAATTCGATTGATATTTTGAATATGCTTCAAGTCGAAAATGTCTAAATGACTGTCTAAATTAAAGAGAATCGTACTTGATGTGTAACATAGGTAAAGAGAGAAGAAGCTGATTCTGCAAGCAAACATTCTGCGTATTTGTAAAAAAAATGGTGTATCATGGTCAGCTTTTTTAAAAGGTAATTTTGCCGCAGCTTACGTTATCGCTTTGTAAAATTTTCCTCTGGGTACCATGGTAACTGCACTACAAAGTAATAACTTCGAGACTTCTGGATGCTGTATCTTCTAAATGCCTCAGCGAAATTTAACGAATTATGACTCATTTTACATGGACTTTAAACCAGATTAGTATTTATTGTAGACTGTTCCAAATATTATTTCTTTAAACAGCAGTAAACGGTTCCATTTAAGAAAGTGTTATACTTCACTAAATTTTTCCAAAAATTTTAATTGGACGATATAATTTTTTCACTTCATGCTAAAACCTGAGGCGAGTGTCATTTTTCGTTCTGAAGTTATTTCCAAAATAGTACACAAAACCAACTAATCCATCCCGGCGCTTATGGAAATTATCAATTAAATCAATTTGCCGCATCTCAGGGAAGTAATCAAAACTGTTAGATTATAACTACAGTAAGCGTATTAAATTGTACTGTGATGGACTAAATGTTTTTAGCATGGCAGGTAGTTTACGAGGAAGTTTCATAACCTAGAAATTCTAAACAGCTAAATTGCGGTGTTGCAATGCTAGTTACATAAACAGCCACCAAAGTCAAGTTTTTATCAAAGTTTTTCTTAAGTAATAGCCTACAAAACAAAGTGAGAATTGTGTGTCGTCCTAGTCAATTTTTTCTTTAGAAATCAATTATTTCGACAATAACTTTAAAATGAAAAATGACACTCGCCTGCGGTTTTTACCACTCTGTTTCTTCTATAATAGTACACAAAACGAAGCAAAAAAAATTTTACCGTAAAGTATGTACTTTTCCAAATGGCGTCCTCTACCGCTATTTAGACAAGCCAATTTTGGAACAATTAAATATTAATATTAATCCATTTTCCTTAAAACTTCCTCTAAAGTAACTCCCAGTTACGTTTTTAGTAAAGAAAAAAAGAATTCTTAAAAAAATAGCACTGTGGTTTTCGAGATACAGCCGCTCCGTACTCTTAGTGAATCACCCTGTTTATAAATATTCCCCAAAATGAAAACCAAGTATATATTTGAGTCTGTCAAGTACAAATATCTTAGGTATACATGCTTGAGTGGAAGGTATTTGAAGCACTTTTTACATCCCGCATAAAAATTATTAACTGATTAACCATCTAGACAACTATATTATTTATAATTATTTTATTATTTTAGTCAATTGTTCAGTTTTCCCATGATTGTCCAGTACTTAAATAATTTTCTATCGCAACAAAAAGAGTTTTCGAGTTGTTACATTTCAAGACGTTCGTTTGTTCGTGGTTCTCCAACTAATAATTTTATTTGCCCACCTTTCATAAGATTATTAACGGATTAATGATTTGGAAAACTATTTCTAAGAAACATCCTCAAACAGCTTTTTCATGATTGTCCAGTAGTTAATTTCATTTTCCCACCATTAAACAATTTTATCGTAAAAAAAATTTGCGAGTTAGCACCCATGAATTTGATTTTTGAAAACTCTTATGTTATTAGTTTGTCCAAGTTTGTTCAAGAATACCTATTTATGTAACAAGGCAGTAAAGTGGTACTTTATCGAACGAGTTTGAAAATTGAGAGCCAAGGCGAAGACGAGGCGAACAACCAGACGAGTTCGTACTCATCCAACGCGAAAAAGTAGCTCTTTACCTTCCTAGACAGTAACATACTTCACCTGACTGGTAATTTAAGTTACCTACCTAGACAGTAAAATACTTTACCTCACGAAAAATAATTTTATTTAACCACCCTGAATTAAGAAGGATATATTTTTATTATCATCAACGATATTACTATTAAAATCAACATTTTTAAATCATTTATGTTGTAAATTAAAGTGCATGTCTATGCTGTGCTGTCTACACCTCAACCAACTGCAGATAGACCTAACCTGCACTGATKAGCTGTAATGACAGCGAAATAGATATATGGCATTGCCATTCTAAATTCTTTCTTACATTTAGGTTGTAGTAGTAAGTTTGTTGCCAATTGACTTTTTTAACAAATGTTGCTTGAATCAATTAAAGGATGACTGACAGGTCGAATTTTAAAATGTAAAATTGATATTTTGACTACGAATACTGCCATAACGTAAAAAAATATTTTTCTTTTATCTTGTTGTTTGGTTTTTGACGGTGTCATAAAGGCTCTGTTTTCACCTGATGTAAATGAAATGAATTCTGCAGAAAACAAATATCAGTGAAGTCTAAGGGCGCAATAAAATACAAATAAGGAAGAAAGAAGGTCTGACACAACGCCGCGCCGATGCTATGAACATTATGTGTGCAGCGATGACAATAGAATAAAGACATGAACATAAACGCTCTGTCAACCAACATACCCCGCAGCGTTTTCGAAATAATGAGGCACCCCAGGGAATGGGAAACAACCCTAATGTGACAGGAGTCGAGGGCGTACAGTTTCATGGCGAGAGCAGGGGATTTGTCATCGCCAAAAGTAAACGATACCACCAACCAAAGCAATTACCATTAACATATTGTAGGATTTACACTGCGACCAACAACTCACGCTTTTTAACTGGGGTGAGTGTGATTATTGCTGTTTTTTATGTCTACGAATAGCCGGCGTTCGTAACAGTGGGAAATAATTTCGTACTTAACTGTTTGTTGAATGAATCTATAGGTAACTGTTGCTTCCGAATATTTTAGATTCTGTTAACTTATTATAATAGGTAATAATATAAAGAATGGCGTTACATCATCAGAACCATAAAAGAACAGCAGTTCACAGGAAACTTATTTGTCGTTAAAGAAAGTGATTTCACAGAAGAGAAACAACGATGCTATAAGGTTGTAAAAGGAAGAAAGACTGTCGAATGCACGTGCTGCCAGCGAAAAACGAAATGTGGAACGTAAGTTGTCAAATATCGATTGCGACTGTTAAAACTCAATACAGCAAGTTGCAACTAAGCCCTCAGAATTTAAAGACAAACTGATATGTCGTAAAATGCAAGCAAAATGATATTACTTGTAATACGTTATAGCACAGTTATAGGTATGCAGTTAAATTGTATGTACAGGGTGAGCAAATAAGAGAGGTGGCCGGTCATGTCTCATAAACAAGTAGCCCTAGAGCTTTGAGGTAAAAAATTTCTTAAGTAAAGTGGACAAGAGAAATTGGTGGAAAACATTTTCGAGTTTGTAATGTGACTGCTAGAGGGCGCTGTGGAACTTCCAAATTACAAAATAAATGTTTGTGTCATCTTTTGCCTAATAAATGTCTGCAGTATTAAACATTTTAAGATTGTTTGAACTAAAATCTACCATTTTTGTTTAGAACATTTTTTGTTAAATGTCAAATAAAGGAGTGGGGGGCGGGTGAATATTAGTATAGAAAATCGCTAATATTTCAGGTTTGGCTTGACCGATTTCAACCAATGAGGTGTCGTTTTCAAGAGCTTTTATGCCTTTATAAAAAGCAATTTTCAGTGTCGGAACATAGTTTGTGTGTTGACCACAAGAGGGCGTTTTCTGAAATTACTACCTAAATATGGATTTTTCTTCAATTTTTTAAATGGTGCGGTTTTCACCATTTTAGTTTTCACCATTTTAGTCTATATTTAATTGTTCATTTAATAAAGTAAACAGCCTTATAAGTTTGCATTTAAAAATTTCGAGAAAAATTGATATTTAGGTAGTAACTTCAGAAAACGCCTTCTTGCGGTCGACAGACAAACAATGATCTGACACTTAAAATTGCTTTTTATAAGGGCACATAAGCTCTTGAAAACGACACCTCGTCGGTTCAAATCGGTCAAGTCAAACCTGAAATATTAGCGATTTTCTATATTAATATTCACCCGCCCTCCACTTCTTTATTTGACAAATTTTTTTATTTAACAAAAAAATGTTCGAAACAAAAATGGTAGATTATAGTCCAAACAATCCTAAAATGTTTAATTCTGCAGACATTCATTAAGCTAAAAATGACACAAACATTAATTTTGTAATTTGGAGGTATCACAGCGCCCACTAGCGGTTACTTTACAGACTCGAAAATATTTTCCAGCAATCTCTTGGCCACTTTACTTAAGAAATTTTTTACCTCAAAGCTCTAGGGCTACTAGTTTATGAGATATGACTGGCCACCTCTCTTATTTGCTCACCCTGTACGTACACTAGAATTTTTCAAATACACGCATTGATAACGAGAAACGGAGTGTCGATTGTCAGGTCACGTGTTACTGTCAACCTTATGGAACCAGAAGGATCTGAAATATTTGCTATCGCTAAATAAGAACAAAAACTCTACGTGTCTGCATTTTTCTCATGACTGGTGATAATTTCCATTCACTTTATCATTTGCAATCGCAATGCTTCAGCTAACTGAACATAATCGCATCGAAATTTTGATGATTGGTTATGGAGGTAGAAGGCGAAGTTATTCGGAAGTAGTTGCACTCTACAATGCAATGAAGATGAAGCATGAAGATTGTGAACCAAATGCCAAATCAACGGTTATTAAAACAGTACGTTTTGACGAAACCGGCGGTGTTAAAAATCGTCAAAAACCAGGACCTCCAAAGGCCGCTACGAGAAAGGAAAGTAGCTTGAATGTCCTTTTAGATGTGTAACCATATTAGCAGAAGATCGGTTTAGAAATTTTTTGAAAAACGATAAGTTTCATCCATACAAAATTCACTTATAAGAACTGAGCGAAGATGATTTCGATCGTAGAGTAGAATTTTGCGAAACTGGCATGATCATGATAGATGAAAATTTTAAAAATTTTAAATTTTAAATTGGATTAGGTTTTGTGATGAAGCGACTTTTTGCCTCAATGGTAATGTGAACAGACAATTGCAAATATTGGTCGGACACAAATCCACACTAGATGGAACAAGTCCACACACAACACCCTCAGAAAGTGAATGTCTGGTGTGGTATTATCCGTGAGCACATTATTGAGTCATTTTTCATCGATGGAAATTTGAAAGCGGTCAAGTATTTACAGCTCTTGCGCGAACACATTATACCAGAACTTATTCGCGTGTTCCCTAATCGTGTAAATGCTGCGCATCCTTCTGAACAGATATAGTTTCAGCAAGATGGTGCACCGTCCCATTATGCAGTCAACGTTCAAGGATATTTGAATGCGATATTCCCAAACAGATGGATTGGTAGGCGCGGAGCGATAGAATGACCAGCATGTTCCATGGTCTGACGCCGCTTGATCATTCATTCATATTGGGGTATCGGAAAAATCGTGTTTATGCTGATCGGCCACATAATGAATGCAGAAGATTTAAAAGGACGAATCAGGGCAGAAATTCAGAGCTTACCTCCAAATATGCTACAAAGAACATTAGGAAACTTCTACTTGTAATAACTACCACCTGGGTAATTACTAAATTTATATTCATTCAGATTCAAACATCCGCTCAACTCAACCACGTTTATTCGAATGGTCACAAATTCTGTACAAAAAGAATTGCCCATAAAAGATACAAAAACTTGACACTGAAAATGAAGTAAACAGATAGATACTCATGGATAGGTGATCAAATATACATTTAATTATCACATCTACTACCCTCTAAATTAGCAAATAATTTTAACCCTAAAATTACATATAAGTATTTACATCTTTTAATACAATATATACAACTCTATTTCTGGTTCATACATATCTACAAATTCAATTTTGTTTATCTCTAGGTCTTAAGAAATAACGAGAAGAGCTAGGCTCAGAATTTGATGCCTGATCTACATTAGTACTCGTAACAACTTCAGGTGTCACATTAACAGTAGCTGATTCAGTAGTAGTTGCTAAAGTATCTTCTACGTTTGACACATTCGTACCTAGTTTAGGACTGGGTAAGCATATGGATTTGCGAGGTATTATTTGATCAACATGTTTTCGCAGTACCGTATCCTCACCCAACTTTACATCATATGAACCATTTCCTGATTTGTTTTTAATTTCGCCTGGGATCCAAACAGGATCGGTGGAATTTGAGTAATGTTTAACTAAAACAGGTGAACCTAATTCCAAAACTTTGTTAGCTGTGCCTTTGTAATTATCAATCTGATCTTGTATTTTATTTTTCATCTGGTGAGAGTAGCTAGGTCGGAGCAAATGGAGTTTTGATTTCAACTGTCTGCCGAACATTAACATCGCCGGACTACTTCCCATTCTCCGCCGCACCATTACTAGCATCATGATAAGGAGGAGAATGAAGATGCTTAATGCCATGAAATTGTAAGAAATTTTCAAATTCAGCAGATCTGAACGGAGGTCCGTTAACACTGACTAACGTGTCAGGAATACCAAAACGAGAAAACACCGAACGCAAACAAATTATTGTTGTCGAAGCATCAGTGCGTCCCATTTTAAAAAATTCCAACCATTTTGTATAAGCATCTGTAATAATAAAATATTTTTTTATCATAAAGTGGACCTAAAACGTCTATGTGAATACGTTCAAAAGGTTTTGAAGTGACAGGCCAAGGTTGTAAAACTACTTTTGGGGGATTACTGTCTACCGAAGCACACACCGAACAACCCTTGCACATTTTTACAATGTCTTCATCTATATTCGGCCAGTAACAAAAGGATCTTGCAATTGATTTACATTTATTTATTCCGAAATGACTGGAGTGAATTTCATTTAACATTAATTTCCTGAGTTTTTCCGGTATGATTACTCTAGAACCCCACATGATGCAACCTAACTCTAAATGTAGTTCATTTCTGCGAATATAATAAGGTTTTAGCGTTTCTGGCAAATTTTTAATACTTTCCGGCCAACCATTAGCACATAAATTATAAACACGAGATAGAATGGTATCTTTCCTTGTCTCTGCAGCTACAGTTTTGTGCGTAATAGCTAAGTATACTTGAATATGTAAAATGTGACCAACATCAACTTCTTTATTACTTGAATGTACTAGGGGCAGTCTAGAAAGTGCGTCTGCATTACTAATTTCCTCAGACTTTACAAATTTGATATCGTACTGGTATGCTGACAAAATTATCGCCCATCGCTGTAATCTACTCGCTGCAACCTGCGGAATACCCTTTTTATCTCCAAAAATTGACATTAAAGGTTTGCTGTCTGTGATGAGAGTAAATTTTGTACCAAGCAAATATTGGCTGAATTTTTTTATTCCAAAAATTATCGATAATTCTTCCTTGTCAATTTGACAATAATTCTTTTCAGCATCTGTTAAAGGGCGTGAAGTGTGAGCTATAGGTCTACTATCTCCGTTAGGATAAGTATGGGAAATTACTGCTCCTAGTCCATAAGAGCTAGCATCGCATGCTAAAGTTATTGGCAAATTTGGGTCAAAACGTGACAAAACTTTATCCGAAACTAATTCAGATTTAATCCAATCAAAAGCACGTTGACAATCAGAAGACCATTTATATTTGACATTATTACGAAGTAATGCGAAAAGGGGACAGAGCTGTTTGCTTAAATTTGACAAGAATTTACCATAGTAATTTACCATTCCAAGAAAAGCTTTTAATTCCGATTTGTTTTCTGGCACCTTCATGTTACTAATAGCAGCTACTTTTTCAGGAGATGGATGCAACCCATCTGCATCAATTATAAATCCCAAATATGATATGGACTTTTGAAAAACACTACATTTTGCTAAATTGATTTGTAGACCGTTGTCTTTAATTTTATTCAAAACCAATCTCAATTTATTTAAATGATCCTCTTTATTCCTGCCCGTTATTAAAATATCATCTAAAAAGACAAAAATGCCTTCTATTTTAGAAAAATGCTTTCCATTATCTTTTGCAAAATGCTTGGGGCTGAAGCAATACCATAAGGCAAACGGTTATACCTAAACAACCCTTTGTGAGTGTTAATGACTGCAATTTTCTTTGATTCGTCATCTAATTCGATTTGGGCATATGTCTGTGATAAGTCCAGTTTACTGAATAATTGACCACCWCTTAAACTTACAAAAATATCTTCAATTCTAGGAATTTGATATTTTTGAATGTATAGATTCTTATTCACTGCTATACGAAAATCGCCACATATTCTGACCTGGCCATCTTTTTTAATTACCGGTACAATAGCACTAGCCCATTCACTATGATCAATTGGACTTAAAATATCATCCGCACAAAGTCTTTCCAGCTCCTTTTCCACCTTCACTTCCATAGAAAATGGAAGTGGACGAGCTTTGCCAAACACAGGCATCGCATTTTGTTTTAGATACAACTTGGCTTTAAAGTTACGCAACTTTCCTAAATCTTTGCTGAATACCGATTGAAATTCTGAAATTAATGCTTCCGCAGTTGAGCTTTTATCTGTATTGTTAATAAAAGTTTTACAATTAATTTTATTGACGTCCGCGCCACTTGAAATACAAACTCCAAGCTCTCTTAAGCAATCTCTTCCTAAAAGAGAAGGTCCTCCACCTGGTATTACATACAACTTTAATATTTTACGGGTGTTTCTGTATTGCACATTTACTCTTACATAACCTGATAGTTTAATTTCATTACCAGTATAAGAAAACAGTTTTAATTTTGACGGTTGAATCTAAATTTCCTTAAAATTTAGCTTATAAACAGAGTCTGAAATTAATGAAACTGCCGACCCCGTATCAACCTCCATTTTCAAATCTACATTCTCAATCTTTACCATTATATCTATAGGAGCATTGCCTTTATTACCTTTAGAAATAACCGTGAATAAATTGGAACTTGCATCGGAGTCGTCATCATTATTATAATTAATATGGCCGTAAGAATTTTTACCAACATGATTTACATTCTCTACATCATTCATGTAATGGTTTTTATTCATTCTAGAACAAACGTACTTTAGATGTCCCTTTCTACCGCAAAAATTACAATACGCGTTTTTATGAAAACTTTCACTGCTCGTATGATTAAAACGACCACAGCACCGACAAATKTTCCGATTTGCCATCTCTCTCCCACCTGTTGCGCCTCTKTGTCGCTCATTCCGTTCATACCTTGGACCATTATCGCTTGCCTTCATTGATTTTGGTTTCCTGGATTTCGAACCCATCACCAGATTAACGTTCTGCACGGTTGACGCCTCGACCAAACTTGTGTTCCTTTCAGCTGCTTCCATTGCCCTGGCTAAATCGAAAGCCTTGGAAAACGTCGTTTAACGTCTCTTTGAAGTCGCAAGTTTTAGCTAAACTATTTAAAACCGTCGTATATTGAGTTACACTTTCGCCCTTTTCCTGTCGCCTTAGCCGGAACTTGTGCCTCTCAGCAATTACCGATGGTTGTGGTTGTAAATGATTTTTCACAATTTCCACCAGCTGTAGATAGGTTTTGTCTTCGGGCTTCTGGAGACTACACAAATCCATCATTAGCTCATACGTCTCATCACCTACCACAGTGATTAACGTGGCCACTTTTAATCCTTCTTCTATTTGACTTGACACTGAAAATGAAGTAAACAGATAGATACTCATGGATAGGTGACCAAATATACATTTAATTATCACACTATTCAAGGTTGTATTACTGCCAGGAAGTAAATGGGGAACATTTTGAGCATCTTCTGTAATGTAAGTCTGAAAAAATACTGCATTTTTCACGGAATCGTGTTTCTCTTTTTTACTTTTTGGGTTTCCGATTCGCAATAATTTGATTAAACTAGACGAAAATTATCACACCAGTCAAGGTAATACGAGTACTTGGCTTTATTGTCTATATTAGCGATAAAGAAAATTGTTTTCATTCTTTTCGTTTTTTGCCATGCTCAATTATTGTATGAGAAAAGTTATTAATAAACACCAGTTACTTTTAGTTTGTTGTGATTATCAATGTCAAATGAGTGGAGTTTTCTTATCTATGGTCCAGTGCGCGCCATTGCATCGTATACCGACCACAGACATCGTATTTTTTATCTAGGCTGCTAAATCTTATTAGTCCAAGAACCCGATCAATTTTACCACTTTAAGTCTAAACGGTTAATGGGAACCTTTTTTCGCGTACGCTTAAAAACAGCGCTAGAGTGTGCATTTGCATGCACATATGCGACCAGGAAAACCCGCGGTGCTGGGTTCCATCCCGCCGCAACCCCAGGGCAGCGCGGCGATAAGGGGTTGGAAAAAAGTAGTTATCTACTAAGTTTTGCGTTTTTCATTCAGTTTTTTGCAATATCATGTGTTGGCACATCAGCCTGTGCGTCTACAATAAAATTTTTGGAAACGTCATGGTTACTGTAAATACTTGAAAATCATTACGGTTTGTATTTTCTCTAATAATAATTTAAAGTGGCAAAATTTGAGTAAAATAAAAAAAATATAGAATTCGGCTTTTTCGTTTTAAGAATGAGTGTTACAAGATTGATTCCATGATGATCAGTATTTAGTATAAAAATAGGTGAAGAAAACGATAAAAAAATCAGTAAATCTTAAAATCCAAATTCCAAATAAAAAAAAATCCATGTACATCCACATGAATGCCAAATAGATGGGTAATAAATAAGCAATATTATAAAAAAGAACGTCGAAAATTGTAAGAACATTAAAAAATATTTTGCTCATATGTACTAATTAATAGTCACCGGGAGCCCGAGCATTTTAAGTAACTCAATAACTAGAGCATTTTTGTTGGTAGTGGTTCCTGGGTTAATTAATTAATGAAAACACTTATTTTGAGACGTTTCGACCTGTTTTTGATGTTTTGAAAATATGATACTAATTAATAATTTCATTTTTTAATGTCACTTTCACTGTCCGATAAAAACTCAAACTTCTTGTTACCACCACCCCAACAACTTAGGTACTTTTGTATTAACAACACGTCGATTTTCGAAAAAAAATCCCATATTTTTAATTCAACCATTATAAAATCAGTTATTCTGCAAAAGAACGAGAATTAGAAAGTCACTTACAGTATGCATAACTATTATTATTATTTTAGTTTAAATATATGCAGCATCAAAAAGGACTTGACTTCAGTTGGACATATTTCTAAGAAAGTGTATTAAAGCAAATCACCATACGTACGTGTTCGTTGTGCTCTCTGAGTTAAAACGTGAATTTGCGTTTTAACACCAGTCCGAGATGCCAGTTTAGATAAAACTGTAAAATTGTATAAACGCAGACGACTCGAAACATACATGAACGTGAAACTGTCCGGCGTTTCCTAAACATGACGCAGATAACAAATGTTATCATAAATATGAATTAAAGCAGGCAAGCTTGGTCGTGTAAATCATGAAGATAAACGAGCCCATTTGAATCAATTTGAATTGTTTAACATTTAATTTCATTTTTAGGAAACGGGAATAAGTAAAACCATAGCCAAATAAATTTTAATTATGTTCTAATTTGTGTTTAAGGATATATATATTTTAGAACATGATGTGTTAAACGTAACCCTAGCAATAAACTTCCTTCTTTACTATTCCATATTCTAGCGCATTAGCATTTGTGCTAGTTGTTGTAATTAGTATCTTTTAATATTTGATAAGCAGTACACCCTAGAATGGCTGGATGAAGACGTAGTTTTATTGTCTTATCTAATATATGTGCATTTGGTTTGTATAATAAAAATAACAGTAGCTTAGCTTTATGAAATAATACGTATCCGGAAACCACAATTCCTTGATAGCTAGGATGGTTATCAATGTAGGTATTACAATAGCACTTTACGAATTAAAATTAAATTTATACATTCCAGCCGTGATAATTAACATTTATAGGGTTACCCAGTTTCTGTATACCGCAGTGTTATGGTTAACAATACATGCATCAATGCGGCTATTAGATGACACAGATGTACTGGGCAACAGGGTATTTATAAAAAGAGCTGAAGTAAAATCAGTACTAGATAATTTGATGCTGTTTTTATACAGATGTCAGTATTTTTGAACCTTTGATTTCACTTTTGCTTCATACACATACGAAAGAGTTTATAAATCAAGCTGCTTTCGTAATGAAATACAAGTTTATGGAACTTGGACTTACAAAGTGTTTCAATTTTATTTGACTGGGGTATTCATTTTTTTAAATTAATTGAAGTTAATAGCATGAAACGCTATTATCTGGGCTTTTGATTAAAAAACAATAAGTACTTACGCGCTTCAGCATTTTTTTTTAATTTTACCTCTAAGGGGATGAAATAAGTAAGGGATATTTTTTTAAAGTTGAATTATTTATGAAGTAATAAATATGAATTAAAGATGTGAAAAGGGACATAAGAAATCGTATGTGATTTCCGTTATTTTCAAARTAATAGTAATACGTAAACATGAAGTTTTATATTCGGGACTGAGGAGAAAGTAACACATTATGTMCTGCTTCCTTGTTTTTGAATAAACCTCTCTTGATGGGGTGAACATGAGATGGCTTTTCGTTGTTTTCGAAGTTGAAATATTGTTAGAAATTACACCCATCTTTGATATCTAGCATTAGTTCCAAAATATTTATACTTCGATATTTTATAATAGATATATGCAATCTCTATCTGCTAGAGCAAAGCTACGGGCAACAACTAGTCAGTTTAATAAATCATTTGCAATAGAGCATTATAGAAGAAACTGTTAAAAATAATTAACTAAATAAGAAATAACCGTATCAGATTTTCTGGAGATTAAACAACATAACAGTAATTATGGAGTTTAAATAAATTTGTTTATTCAATAGTCACATAAAATGCAACTTAACAGGTTTCTTAGTTATCATCTAAAGATTATACCGAGATGGATTAAAAAACGGTTGCGAAACACCGTATTTTTTACTTCATCTTGAGAAAACTATGTTTTAAACGGAGTGTTATCTGCAGGATCTAGTTACTTGAACAAATAGGCAAAATGTCATGTATTCTAAGGTATAACGCTATCAAATAATTTATTGATGTGAATACGTCATACACCACATTTTAGAGGTCTTTTTGTGAAAATCATCATCAGCTCATCTAGCGGTGGCTTTACTAATTACGATGTAGGTCAGAAATGTCAAAATTTGTTTGAACTTGTGTCAGGCAAATTTGGAGGTTCTTCGTCTTTGACAAAGACTACAGGTGTAATCGAAACGTCAGACTTATAACTTTTGTCAGTGTTTTCAAGAGACAGCAATCCTTCCGAGAAAATATTATGGACAGACCTACATTGCTTCACTACAAAGACGTAATTGCCGATTGCCTGGTCATTTTGTGAAAATATGTGGGTGCCATCTAACGCTGGCTTTACGAAGTGCGACGTGTTAGGTACTATCCGCAAGTACAGCAGAATCCAGAAAAAAAAAGAATCCAGTGAATTAAAATTACTTTGAACGATTAATCTCTCAACAGTAACTTTATTTTCGCCCAACTGATGATTTATATCACGTTTAACACCAAAATTGTCTTTGGAGCTTTAAAATCATTAGGCTGTATGAATTAGTCCTCGTATTACTACGTGGGCCGTTACTTGAACTATTTAAGAGAGGTTTGTGATCATTTGCCCATACAATTATTATGGCCATCCTTGTTAATTCTTCATAATTGTCGATAATTATTTAGTACCCATCCATTAAAAATTGTTTAGTACATATCAAAATACCTAATTTTGATAATTCCAGAAAGCTTTGTTACTATTACTATTTTGATATCGGCGTAGTTACAGCAGAATACGTGATTAAACGTAATAACGACAGCTATGAAAAGTACTTTTTTTACACTAAGGAAAGCAAGTTATTCGTTTCCTAAAAGTGCATAAAGCTGTTTTTTTTAATCGCATTAAGCGGTGAAATTGAGAAGACATTAAACTGTTCTAATAAATTAATTTTTCAAATAAAATTTTTATTGTTTAGTGCAATAATGACATTATTGAGATATAGTAATAGAAAAATATATGATGGCTTACATTCTGTAACAAGCAATGGATTATTTTCTGAAAATCAAGCAAAGATTTGCTCATTTGTAACATTAACTTACTTATTTCTGTACACGGCAGAGGCAGCCTGGACAAACTTTTAAGTGGGGCCCTTGTATATCGTGTAATGACACACTGTACTTTATCAAAATTCAAGGCGTGTAGAATAATAACGATATACAAACTGTATATTCTTATATATAGCATCTTTACGTTTGATGCCATTAGATTAATATGCTCTTTCTCAAATCTGTGGTCTAGGTGTGGTCGTGGAATTTCCTGGTTTTTGATTCATCTAAAATAATCGTCTTCTAAAATTGTATGAAAACCGTCTTTTATCATCATTTAATTATAGGTATTCGCACCTTATTACCCTCATAAAGAATTTCTGAGCAATTCATAAAGAAATAGCTGTATGTACCTGGATCTGGATCAATATATAACAAGTTATGTGTTTGATTACAATTAAGTATTCAATAAGGGATGACGGGATGAGTTGTATGAACGCAAACTAAATTTCCCTACTTTAAACAAATTTTAACTTGATCGTTTACTCTTACATTAAACAATAACGCGTAAAATACATACCATAGACGCGGTGACCCTTTGGGCGTGAAGCCAAGAGAAAGAGAAACTGTCCCAATGGCCATTGTCTAGGGCCGACTATAAATCGGCATGTCAGTTTGCACATTTCAGCTGCTTAATTTGTAGGGATATATGTCGCCTATATAGCAGGCAACCAGCACTACCAAAGTGTAGAAATATACCTATGAGATGGCGCTAGATGCCCCAATTGCAGGTGTCTAGCTCAGATTACATTTTTGTAGTTTTCTCCAACAGCTAGAATTCTGTTCATGCCTGCTTTGATTCTAAACTAAACTGAACCCTTTTGTTGCCTTTTACCGTTGTCTGAATATTCAGACAACGCATTTACAAAAAAAGTATTTTTTAAATATTTTTATATTTATTCCTTAACTAAATTTTTAGATACTGCATGTATTTATGCAAAAGTTACGCGCTGGCCTAAATAGTTTGTTTGGTACTGTATTTGTATATCTATAAACCATCCAAAATTGTTTATAACTGATGCAGTTTTAATACGGACAAAAAATAAAAAATATAAAGCTTTTTCAGTTTTTCTTTTATATTCCAACTGTGTACTAAAGGTATATTTACTAAGCGTATGCTAATAAGTTTGGTAGGGATTGAACAATGTTTATTTTTATAGGTGTAACATTAAACAAACATGTTGATAATGTAATGTTGTAATGCCCGTAAAAAATAATATCTAGGGCAAAGTGGGTGTATTGACTGAAAATATTAATTTTGGATGAGTCACTTAGATATTTGTTATACAAATATTTACTATCTTAACACCAGTTTCAACCAAATAGTTTTTCTTACATACTTCCTTTCCTGATAGGGTAATATCACCCAAAGTATATAAAGAAACTGATTTGATAATTACCTAACAAAAAAAATAATCCTCATTCATATATATTTTATATTCACAACCAACAGCTGCAACTGTAGAAACATTTGAAACTGAACTGGTTAAAATTCTTTCCCGCTTATTATTGTTGCAAAGCAGTGTGAACATCAAAGGTTTTTTTTTTTTGTTAAATCGTAACCACTGCACTCTTGCTTAATCCATCCTCCACAAACCACACATTGGAAATTCATCTCTTGGATATGCCCAAATTTTCCAAAAATCAAACATTTACAACTATCATATACGAGGGTGAATGCTTTCAGCGTCCATAAATATAAGATATTTTGTCAGTGTTTTCAAGAGACAGCGATCTATCCGACAAAATATTATCTTATATTTACAACTATGTTCAAATTTCATGTCATTATCATCAACTATATCTGGTTTATGAATATGGGGTTCTTATATTCTTACTTTGAATTTTTCCGTATAAATAAGTGAGAATTGATATCAATAAAAAAATCTACTCAGTCATAAAATTGACTTGCTTTGCTTAAATAAAAATAACGGTGATGCACAATTTTCTACTTTTGACGAAAGTTTTTAAATATTTATTCGTGTTCTGTGTGCTGACTACATAGCTAACCAATAGTGTTTTAAAACTTTGTCAGGATATTTGTTATTTTTATTTTTAACCAGCTTTATTTCGAATAGTAATAGTAAACACCTTATTACCAATTTTAAACCGACAAGATTCTGAGTCTTGCCTTCAGATTATTTAACTTTTCTACATCACTTGTAATAAGTATGTAGTTAGTTACACATAACATAAGTGAGGACGTAGGCATTAGGCAGGTTCAAAATCCTCATTTTAGGCATTGTTATAAAGAAAGAAAGTGTTTGTAGAAGCTTGAATGAACTCTAAACGAACAGTTTTTTGTAGTGCATGCATTGTTACCTTAGAAGATTGCAATACGCACAACAATTTCCTTGTTGTATTGTGTCATATAATATCCGCATTATGCACATCTTCCGCATTCACGCTTAAACTAAAACAATGCAAATGGATAGTGTAACTGATGTTTCTTTTACAAGTTAGGTTTATACAGGGTGATCAGTTAAGGCGGGACTGCGGTATTTTTTTTAAACAAATATCGCCACAAATATTTCATTTAAAATATTATAAAGTACGTAACTTTGCCGCTAGGTGGCGCATTTAATACGACATMTCAAAGGATCGTTTTATCCTAGTTGCTMTGACAACGACTGCAGGAGGAACAGAAGTTCAAMRTGACGAATTTAACGAATGATGGCTAGCTCTAAATTCTATGGTTTTCAATATAATCGCAGATAGATATCGCAATGTACAACCGCTAAATGGCGGTATTTTTTAGACCCGCATTAAAGTCCCTATATATATAAAGTACCGCAATTGACCGAGCCAAATTTGAATTGTTTCGTTTTTATTTGTATTTTGCGTCAGGTTGGGGATTAAACGAAAAAAAAATACAATTCTGAAAATATTATATCTTCTTCTAATTAGAAAATCTTAAGTGTTATATGTACTTATATTAAATATTAAATTATATATTAATTATTATTTTTGGTTTGCAATGGTGGTATTTTTTTAAGAACTTACCATTTAGTGAGCTTTGAGCTTTATTGTTATTTATTATTTATTACTTGTACAGAATAAGATTTTTATAATAATAATATAATATTATTTCATTATTTATTATAATTTTTTGATCAAATAAAATAACTGGTAGCTTTAATTTAATTTACAGTGCAAAGTATACAAAGTATAATAATATAATCTCTACATCTGTAGTTGTTATCTATAAAGTCGATCCATTAAAGAATTCTTATCAAGAAAAATATTTATTTACCAAAACAATTCATTATCTTTGCGTTTGTACGAAAAATAAATATTACACTAATTAACTGACATAAAAATGTATTTAATTCGACATAAAATTGTGCCACGCCTGTATTAGTTTATAATATTTATGAACTATAATAAAATATTTGTAACGAAAAGATATTTTCTGTTATCTTCCTTACATTCCCCTAGAGCACGTCGTAAATTGTCAATCTGTTGCTCCGCTTGTTGTACGGTGTTAGTGGAATTTCCAATTATGGTTGAAATGGCTCACTATTTAAATCCTCGTTATTTTTATGGGATTCTGTATCAGTTATACTTGCAGAAGTCGTAAGTTGCCATCAATGCACACTCACACCACACTCGCATAATGTATTTCCTAGTCTGGGACAGCATTCCATTTTAGCACCTTTCTATCATCACCTTTATTTCTCTCATACTGGTTTGCGGCAAAATATGCCTACAATTTGTTACCCTCTACAGTATATTTGAACGAATCGGAAGGCATATTGGGTTTCGTAATCTTAAAAAACATAATTGTCATACCTAAATGTTTTATTTTCGAGTTAACTGTAATAAAAAATAAAATTTTAGTATGAATAAAAAGTGCTTTTCGACTAAGAATTTATATGTAAAGATTTTCTACTGCAACGTTCTACAGTTTTCACAAGTTGGCATAACATTGTTTATTGCTAACTTGTTGCAAAAGACCAAAGCTAAATACTACATTTAATATTATGTTATACAAATGGTTTGTTATGACGTTCTAAAACAAATACATAGCTTTTCTTGTTCAATAAACAGCTCCAAGTATTATCCACTTTTAAATACTTCGAGCAATCATCATTAATATTCATTTAGAGAAATCAATCAGTTTTCTATTTTAAATACATAGCCGTTACACACGTGGGACAGATCATTTATGTGTGGATTTCTCTAGATCCTCTTTTGTACAAAATATAATGGCAAGTAGCATACGTGGCCCAATAACATTAAAACAGTAAATACGTTACTAAAGAAATTGTGCAATAAATATGTAATGCAGCACATTGAATAGGTAAAGGATTTTTATTTCCTTGATAAGCGGTTTTGGACATATAGACGATTTCTTTATTTAGAGCATTTATTTTCTTATTATTATATTTATTTATTCCTTATTTATTATGTACATACAAATAAGCTTCTAGCATAGACAAAAATACGGTCATATAAGATAAGATACGATGTGAATGAAGTGGCGAATTGGATAATCTTCACCACAAAGACGTCGCGCTTCCGTTAATTCTGAGTTAAAGTAAAAAGCAATAGCAAATTTGTGTTTATTTCACAAATCATCAGCCAACAATGAAAAGAAAATGGAAGTTTTTTCTAAATAGAAGGGAAGTAAAAAAGAGTAACCTTCCATATCTCATATACCTGTGACTTTGCTAACCCATGTTTATCAAGACTTTTTTGTTAATTTTGGTCCCTTTAAATAATAATACTATTTTAACCACCCCGTATATCGTGTTCTCTTTTTTCTATAAATGTGTATAGAACATCATAAAACAATATACATAAATTGAGCTATAGTGACCTCACTCAGACTATCATATGGATGAACATCTATAGGAACCTCTCCTAAATAGATAACAGCTTCCAAGCTTCCAATAATAGTATAGCCGCTAATTTATACAGCTACCAGAGTATCATTGATTTTAGAACGCAAGTAAATAAGACCTTATCTTCAAAAAGCGGGACCAGTAATGAGGGAATAATAACCAGGCTTAAGATGTTAGTAAAAACTGTCTTGTTTTATTTTGTGTAAGTAACTCAGCTTTAGTAAAATTACTAACAATAGTTTACTATCACCGCAAATGGATCTTCGGCTGCATTAAAAATATGTTTTTAATTGCGATCCAAATAGTTGTATGCTATAAAATTCTGGCGAAAGAAATAATTGCTATATTTTTGTATTACTTACACTTTATTATTTTTACAAATATTACATACTATCTTTTAAAATTTCTTATTTTTGCAGCTACGTTAACAAAACAAATGTTTGCATAATGATCCTATGTGTTTTTTCCACCATAAAAAATAAAAACAAAACAACTATAATAAGAAATAGTAAGTAAGATTATTAGTATCACCGCTCTGGTCATACATAGCAACAAATTGTATGATATATCTATGCATATTACGAACACCAAATTGGCGGTTTCGATTCATTCAATAAAGCAATTAGATCATTACAAACGCGCGGTATTGCATAACAATTTGATGTTAGGTTCCAAAGCTTATCGCAGTAATTAAAATTACCGTCTATTAGCTAGTAGTTCTAAATTTCACCATCTTAGAATGAAGTTGAGGATGCTAAGACAAGCTTTTGGTATGCAATCGAGATTAATTAGATTTAAGAAGATCGCAAGGTAGATTAGCAGCTCTTTATTTTGTTTTGTATTTACATACTAACTACAGATATTTGGAGCCATACTTTATATATGACTGCGGTTAATCTAGAAAAATCTGCATTAGACAAATTTCTAGATAATATTTTTAGATTAAAATTTTAGAGTGCTTACTTGTGTGAACCATTTAATTTTTAACTGGTTAATGATATTATGTACTCATTTATGTATATTACTTTGTTATCCACCAGGAAAGTGGAGACGTTTAGTTTCATGTGAATCCCATTTAATAAAATGGAAAAGTTACACATTGCATGTTGTGACATATGAGCACAGAGCGATTATTACTACAACGCTAACAATGATTTTCCGCCTGGTTTCCTTTGCTCTGTATAACAATTGCTAGGAAAATTATATATATTCCTCATACACAGTAAAAACTTGTGCTCACCGCTGATTTAACTAGTGTTAGAGATGGTACATGCAGTAGCGGCAGTGCTGTACACCGTAGCAGTGTTATTTGATACAAGTGGTAGTCAAAAGATTATTAGCTCAGGATGGATGGATGTGCTTCAAAAGAATTTACAATCGTTTTCTCTAAACAACAGACAAGGTCGATGTGAGTATAACTAATTTATATTTAATGTTACCTAATCAAACTTCTTTCAAACATATTTTTTGTAAGTAAAGTATATTCAAAAACATGAGTATTTTGTGTATAAGTTGGTACTCCAAAATTCTTAAAATGTCAATTGTACTTTTATATATAATTAAACATATTAGCAGACTTACATTTTTTGAAGTACTAAATAGGAGGTTTATTTTCTGACATAATGACAATAACTGTGCACATCATACTTAATGAAAAATAGATATCTTATGTAGACGTAACCAACTAAAACACGATTCGTAATCCAATAGATCCACTTGTCGAATGGCGATTATAGTTCTTCAGAACTTATACAATCTATTCAAACCGCATAAAAAAAAGTCATGGTCCACTTACATACATGATCTCTATGCAATATTCATAAACACAAAGTCACAGAAAATATTTGAAAAATTCAAGTTAGAAAGAAAGAATTTTAAAAAATTCCTAAAAGTGTACAAACGAGCACAGAACCAAAAATTAATAAATAATTCCAAAAACAAAACAAAAACCACATTCTCAATTTTTAAAAAAATCACTCAGCAAAAGGATCAAAGGGGACAATGCTCAATAAAGGACAATGGCGTTGACATTACAGACCCTTCATCACTAGCAACTAAATTCAAGGATTTCTTTAAACAGTCCAGTTATAATTTAAAAAATATCGGTTTACATCACCATACAGTTACAAAAAAATATTACCCTAACACCTTATATCTCAGTCCAGTCACTGTAGGAGAGGTTCGTAATATTATAAATACGTTACCCAACAAATATGCGTGCGGCGTAGATGACATTCCAATAACAGTAATAAAAAATGTTGCTGAATTCATAGTTAAACCTTTAACTGAAATAATAAATGAATGTTTTTTAGATGGGTATTTTCCAAATGAATTGAAGGCAGCCAAAATAGTCCCTATTCATAAAAAAGGTTCTAAATGTAATATAAACAACTATAGGCCTATATCAATTTTGCCGTCACTTTCAAAAATCTTTGAAAGAATTATCTATAATAAATTACTTCAATTTATTCAACAAAATAAGATAATCTCATCAACACACCATGGCTTTTTACCTAACAGAAGTACTGAAACTGCTCTATTCGACTTTATGAATGCATTACTTTCCGACTTAGATGATCACAAAAAGTGCACTGGAATCTACTTCGATCTGYCAAAGGCGTTTGACACGATCGAACATAATATATTACTCAGCAAACTAGAAAAATATGGTATTCGGGGACATACTAACAGCCTAATAAAATCATATTTGTCAGGGAGAAGTCAACAAGTCTTCTTGACGAACACTGTAAACAATGTTGTTATAACTGGGAAATCTGAGACATATCAAATGACGCAGGGAGTACCTCAAGGATCTATCCTTGGCCCCATGCTATTTCTCCTGTATGTAAACGACTTACACGAATATATTGAAAACATCAATATTTATCAATTTGCTGATGATACATCTTGCATGCTAAGCAATTCTAACAACTCAGCACTTTCCCAAAACACACTTACTTTAATTAACCAGATGGTCATTTATTGTGAACGAAATTGTCTTTTACTAAACGTAGATAAAACGGGCTTACTACCCTTTAAAAACACTGGTAAAATTACAACTGGTGATAAGGAAATACAGCAAACTAACGAATTCAAATTTTTGGGGCTAATTCTAGATAGCAAATTACACTTTTCGGAGCATATAAATAAAATAGTTAGTAGAATAAATACAGCATGCTATGTCATACGTGTTCTTAAAGAAGAACTGCCAACTGCAGCCATTAAACAGTTCTACTTTGCGTACATTCAGTCCGTGATTTCTTATGGCATCATGTTTTGGTATTCATCGTCCGATTGGAAAAAAGTTTTCGTCGCCCAGAAGAGAGTCTTAAGAACAATTCTCGGCATACCAACTAGACAATCATGTAGATCCTTGTTTAAATCAATGAATATAATGACAGTAACATCTCTTTATATGTTTAAACTAATTATGTATGTGCGAGATAATCAGTGCATTTTTGTAAAAAATAGTGATCACTATTCAGGGATGACAACAAGAGGAAATGCTTATCTGAGTATTCCTAGACATAATACCACTTGCTTTGAGAATGGTCCACTCTACAGGGCAGTTCAGGTATATAACTCCCTGCCAAACTCTATAATTAGTATACGTGAATATAATAAGTTCAAACAAAAAGTAAAACTACATCTTTTAAGTATGGAATTTTACAGTCTTGATGAGTTACGCAAATAATGTAATGTTTATGTCTTATAATTTATGTATTTTATATATTATATTTATTTATATATGTGTTGACATGCCGATGTCCACAGGATGATTATGGCAGAATAAAGATTATTATTATTATTATTATTATTGAATCTCTGCACCCCAATGCGCTATAAAAACTTATAGTAAATATCTTTGACAGATGATGTTCAATTGTTTTTTTTTTGTAAACACCATCACTTTCTTCTCGAAAAATCAAGAAACTTTCCCATTTAAACCACTTTTCTACTATTTCAAATAAAAAAGTTAGCCATTGCAGACTGTTGGCGTGAATAGCGTATAATGTAAACACTAACAGCAAAAAGCGAATTGTCAAGTCAGCCTTAAATCTATTAACATGCTGTGAAGGAAAAGTATTTAACAACATTGGAAATGGAAAAGTAAGCATGATATTAGTAACTTACTATGATATTATACCAGGTTATTCAAAATATGGAATAACCAATTTATTTCTGTAAATATGAACTATATAACCTTTCATTCTAACTGCATGTTGACTATGATTTCTGGAGGAACTTTTATAATAATTTTCCTTCCGCCTCCCCATAACTTCGGCAGATGGTAAATTAATGTGAAACAGCTTTTAACATTAAACTTGTCACGTGTAATTAGACATACAATCTTAGAAGTCCAGTCATATCGGAATAGATCGTATACCGCTCGATCATTCCCGACAGGATTGTATCTTAGCCTCACTGTTCACTGGATACCACGCGACGGACCTGGTGGGGATGGGCATTCACATTCCGCTCTCGTGACGGACTCGTGCGAAAGGGTTTGCGGTTTTAGATTTTTGAATGTTTTTACTCATTTATCGTGCTCATGTTTTTGGTAGTGTACAAACAAATATGTTGCTACAACGTGGAGTTCGAATTTTTCGTTTATGTGCCTTAGTTTTCGAGAAATAGCTCGCCAAAATACGCATTTTTAAGCAAAATATAACAACAAATATTTACATTACCGTACCAAATTCAGAAAAAAACTCGAACCCTACGTTTAAGCTACATTTTCGCTCTAGGTGAACGCCTCTCTTAAACTACCCGCTAAACATAGTATATATCAGAAACATTTCAAATCTTCAAATGTATTGCATAAATGAAACGTTTGGGAGGTACATTTAGGTAATGTTTCGGTGATGTGTGTTTTGAGTCCATACTGATTTGCAACGTATCTGCAATGTTCGTTATTTGCGCTTGATGAACATTTCTGCAATATGACATAAACCTAACATTAACATAACTTTCGTGACGTATGTTACGTATAACATAGGTATGGATCCCGTTCAAAGATAACTTTAAGAATTGGGGCCGGAAGAGTAAAAAGGATATGAAAGATCTGTTTCAAATAACGATAGGAAGCGAACCATCTGTTTTCACAAAACAGAACCACTTACTGCATATTTAAAGAAAATGAATGTTTATCTGATTGATAAAAGATTTAACTAGACCCTAAAGTATTTTCAAATAAATATTCTTACTATTTTTGTTGAAATCATTACTAATTGTGAGGTCTACATCGCAGATTATATTTGACTTTTTACAAATTTTAGTTGTTATTATTATGTCGGATAGATCCTACTCGTAAAGTGTTGTGGTTTTTGGTTTTAATCAGTTTTATTGTAGTTTAGACCATAAGAAATCAGCCCGTGGCTTATAATGTGACATGGAAGGTAAACGTTTTTCGGATAGTACCTATATTTCATATACAGTGCTGTATCTGTTTGGCAGAAGTAGTTATAAAAATTACTTTTGAAGGCGGTTACAGAAAATATTTCATTGTAAATTAATAGTCGTGTTCATGAACAGAAAGGAAAAACAATTATGCATTACAAAACTTGCATATAATAAAAGTAACAAACTGCTAAACGATAAAAAATTGCTGATTTTTCTGATGCAGACTTCCAAACTAAGGTTTCCACATGGTTTCGTCAGGCAACACTGAGGTATCAGAGATCATAGTAACAGCACAAGGGAATGACCAATTTGTAAGTATATCTTCACCACAATGGGTTTACTTTTAATAATTTTTGTTTAGGTGAACAGCTTGAAGATTCTGAAGATTGTTTGTTTTATTTACTTCGCATCTGATGCTGTTATATTTTTGTGTGTGTATATATATGTTACTACTTTCTTATAATTTCTTATTTTACACATATTATTTTGTCTACTTATTATGCTTAGATTATGTAAATTATTATTGTGTATGCACTTATGTAAACACTTCGTTTTCTTGAAAAATAAATTGTTTAATTAGTAACAATTGATATTAATAAWTACCCCAAATACAGTTTCAAATGCGTTTTTGTAATGTTTAAAAAAGTACATATTGCAAACATTTCATAAATATAGGCTTTAAAATGTTTCGTAACGTTTTTTTCGCAACATTTCAGTGAAACATTCCTGAGGTAGGACATCTTCACAAACATAAATATTCATGAAACATTCCTGAAGCCAAATACGAAATGTTACAATATTACATTGCCTGTTTCAGATATGTTTTTGATACCGAAAATTGTTTAGTGGGTAGTGTTGCCATCGTCTCTGCGTTATGCTCATGCGTATCTTATGATGGTAATGTAATATGTCATTGATGACATAACTTTAAAGTTCTATGAACAGCAGTGTATTTTTGCAGCACATTATAACGCACTGAGTAAGATTCCTTCTAATTATAAGTATTTGAGTTATTTATGAAAGCTTATTTTCTAGCAAGACTTCTATAAAAGTATGTACGTACCTATGTGAAATCATTTTTGGGATATAATGGATTAACAATATTTCTGCAGTGATCTTTTTTATATCCAATATTTATGATATTAGTTCATAAATCCGTAATAAATATTGCTATTTTCGAATATCGTTTGTTGATCTTTACATTTAAAGCAAAATTTAATCAGAATTCTTTTAGTTTCCTTCATTTACGCGAGTAAACAATCTACTGTCTGTGTACTTTTTACTACAACTTCTTACTCTAGCGTAATTAGCACAACAGGTCTGGCGCAATGCAGCATTACTATACAGACTGGCATAAATTAAGAACACCCCGTAACAACTTTTCTGTTGTAATAATATTTGGCGTACATGTTTATTGGGGTGAAATAAGTAAACTAATAAAGAACATGCGATAATGTGATAGTAGGGACCTGCAAAACATTAATAACGGGTGGTGCCTTCACGGTGCTGTGTGCACTCATTAATTAATGCGTCTGATCATCCACTCAAAGAGAGGATCGATTTCCTCCTGTATTAGCTGATCCCAGACTACTTGTACAGCATCATGAAGTGCCGCTAGAGTCTGAACAGGATGAGGTAAACTTTGCAGTCTTCCATCCAATAATGCGTCAAAAATCGGGAGACCTTGGTGGCTAGGCAACAAATTGGGGAGGATGTAGATGATGTGGATTAAAACATGTAGTTTGTGTTACAGTAGCAATATTTCGAAAAAATAAACCGGTCTCTCGTAAACCCATTATTCACCCTGTATCAAAAACTCAGTACCTTTTCACCTATTTTATTAAAGGAAAAAATTATAACAAACGCCAGTGCATAGATGAGGGTGGAAATCTGTCCTACCTCTACCTTAATAAAAACGAAATGTGCGCTAAAATTTATTCACATAAAACGAATATGAATATTACTGGGTGTTCTTATTTCTATAGGTATGCATAGCAATGATAACTATTTGTTTCGATTCATGCTTGAATTCCACTAAATGTTTGGAACTTACATTTTAATAAATTGGATCACTTAAAAAATCCCATTGTCATGACGGAAACGTATCTACACATAAGTTTCAAACAAATCTCATTTAGAAAGGTTTTTGCAATTACATTCCTGTATTTCTGTTGCAAGTCAGGCTCGTCTATTTCGCGCCCAAGTTATAATTACTTATAAAATATTCAGGTGGGTTTACGCTTCTGGTGTCAGTTTTACGCATGCATCATAATCATACACTTGATTTCTAAAGCAACGTCGTTGTAGTACATATGCTACATAAAGCACCATATTAGGAAAACGGGGCAACTTTGGCAGGCGTTGAACTATTTTTAAAAAATATCTTAAAAACCGAACACAATATCCGACTTTTTACACCACCATAGTAACAAATGGCTTAAGATAACGCATTTTCGCAACAAAATGATGGAAAACAATCAAGAAAATAAATTGTTTTTTGGTTGCCAAAGTAGGACAAAAGTAGGGGCAACATTGGCAGGTTACTTTAAATTGCGTAGCTTGAAGTAGGCATAATATATCTTATACTTTGGCACGTAGAAATGTAGGGGAGGTATCGCTCTATCGTTTGATACATTTAAACCGTAAACATTTTTATTTTTTCGGCGTCAAATTAACAATAAAATAATACTTTGTAAACTTTATTAAAACATATCAAATAAACATATATATTTTTTCATAAATAAACATTTTTAAACAATACCTTAAAAGCATATTCTATCACACTTTGAAAAAATACAGTAACGCGCTAATTTCGCGGAAACAAGGCAATTTCGCAACCGGAACAAGTGCAACGCTCCTCCGTGCTTTCGTTGTTACATATTCCGCAGATTCAAAGCTTGCAGCTCACAGCGATTCCAGTCCGGTCCCTCGTAATTATTCCAGTTAATGCAATATATTCCACAAAATTTGTATTCACTTTCTTTGTGGCCCTCTTTGGTTGCGTCCTGGACGGTCCAGATGTGTTGTGCTTCAGACACTAGTTCAGCTCCTTGTTCGTGTTGTTGCTCAAATGGTTGATCTAATGCTTCTGTGGAATTTGTTTGTAAGCATTTTGCCTGGTTCCACTCTCTTTCCTCGTTTGGGTTTTGGTTCGGTTGATCCGGATCCACGCATTTCTTCTAGAAGATCTATTACACTTTCATTTAGAGCGGCTGGCGCAGTATTTGGAAGTCCTACACCATCCAGAATCCTCTTGTGGACACAGTCCAGTTGTACGAAAACCAGACACCAGGTTTTTTGAAACTGTATGGCTGAATGAGTTCCACAGTGATGACAGTAGGTTGGGAAAATGTTCCTTTTACGCCATTTATCCAGAATTACCACTTCTTAAATTTTACCCATTTTGCTTAAAAATGGAATCTACTGTACTGCCAGTAAGTGACGATAAGAAACGAGAGTGTATATCATAATGTGATCATAATCATAGTTATGCATGGTTTGCCGCACTATTATGAGATTCCTGGGTTTCATCGTAGACAAGCAACAAAATCGTCCAGCTCCAGATTACGTAGGGAGGGTGCTCCAGACTAGCCAACCCACCACTCAACGGCAATTGCGCTCATTTAATAGCGTGTGCAACTGGATATGCGACTACATTCCCAACTTCGTTTGCCCATTAACAGCATTACTCTCTCTGAAGCGACGGCAGTGAAGTAGACCACTAGCCCTGGACCGCCCGTTCGTCCTTCAAATAGACGCCAACGATGTTGGAATAGCAACTGTGCTGTATCAGGACATCAAAGAACGACGGTCAAGCTTCCATGTCGCTCGATCGCACCAAAGATCAAAGGCCCAAGTTAACCAGATGAGCACTCCAGCTTCAAGAACTGAATTTTGAAATAGAACGATACGCTTTGACGACGAGGCACACCGAACTATGTATGATTATCACGATCGCATCAGGCTACTGTCCGCAACGACCCCAGCGACCCATCCGACCAAGGAAATTGTAAATGTGGATGTCATATGGGCCCATACTGTGCGTTTCTTAAATCCTGGCCTCGGATTGAAATGTAATGAAGTTCAGCATGTTAATGAAGCACAGCGGCTTCCTTGCGCCTAAAACTGTGGACAGACTAGTAACGCATAGCCAGATGACGATCTGAACTAATTTGCCCGGACAAATATTGGACATCGGCCTGGAAAGACGCGACAACGTGATACTAACTTGGGATGGGCCACTGCAATCTCGCATTCCAATCGCGCATAGTATCGGCTGTTGTGGCGTGTGCGTAGTTCGGTTATTTCGCGAGTATTTTGTGTGATAGTAGTTGCTAATAAGAAACGGGAACATAAAAAAAAATAAAAATAATATGTAACAATATTTATTTCCTTCTATTTGAATGATTTATTCGTGAAAATAATGCCGGAGATTTAGGAACCCAAAATTTAATTTCTGTGACGCATCGAGCATTTGACCAAGTTTCTCTTCACAAATGGGAGCATTTGTACGCCACGTTATTAAAGTTAGAGACGAATATTGGAAAACTGACGGTTTATTCGAGAGGCAAGTTGAGAAGATTATAATCACTATAGACAATATAGGTAGTAATAGTGACAATTCAGATAATTCAGACAGTGATTCGTTCTCTTCTGAAAACGATGACTTTGAGAATGAAATGGATGGTGTCTTAGTTTGCCAAATGATGACGAAATGACAGAGTGATCCCGCACGGGAAAGGAAGTGGCCTTGTTTTTGCTGAAAAGATCGCATGTTTCTGATTTTTATTACTACACGGTTTGAGAGTGTACCCACTTAGTTGCGTTCTGTTATTTTTTCCTTTGTAAATATATTTAGCTTTATTTATCTTCATTTCAAAGAAAAATTGTTACGCTCTAGTTCTAGTCGCTTTATTGATTTTGTTTTGACACCTTTTAGAATACGACACAATCTAACGCCATGGCTAGACAGCGACATTTCAGCAATTTTTACTTTAACAGCGTATATTGTTATATTTTATTACTGCAGAGTTTAATTTCTGTTTTATGGTATTATTAAAGAAATCAAATCGCAGATAGCTTTGATGTTCTAATGAGCAATACAATTTTAAAAAGTATTCTAGTATTCCATTACGCTTCAATATTACATAAACTCATCAAAGGCAAAAGTGCAGTTGTGTTTTGATGTAGCTTTTAACTGATAAAATCTGGGCGCACGCCAATTGTTTAAAGGGATCGCATGTAGTGGCCTCCCCACCACCGAGGCCAACACTTATGAAACGCACTATACACGCGCACACTTAGGCGCAGGGCAATTGGTTCATCCTGGTTGCAACTGATTTCTACTCAGGTGGGTTGCGGCCCAGGCTGTTGTCATCGCCTCCTCTGTCTTTCGACTTTGGCTGTACAACGACACTCAGTTTAGAAATTCGAAACACTGGTAGGTAGAATATCCGACACCGGACGTCCCCAATACACCACCCGACAGCAGATCCTGTAAAAAGGCGGAATCAAGAATTAAAAAGGGGCTAGGCATACAGCTACAGGACCAGCCGCATTATCAATGGGACCTCCACTCTCTGCTCTTTACTCATTCGTCAAAACGCCGCTACAGAAATGATGCCTTCAAGTGCACTTTTTTGACATGATGTGCTACGACCGTGCGAATGAGAAACTCCTGTCGCCAATGAACCAGCTTTTGCCACCACCGTAGAAAGGGAGAAGCGCAAACTGCAACCAGCAGCGGTACACTCATCACTATCAAGGAACGAGGAAGCCACCGCGATATCTCGCCGGAGCTCAAGTCCTTACCAGCCGCCGTGAACGTCTACCATTAGGCTTCACATGTTTTGGACCCCATACGATCGTCGAATCCGTCGGGCCTACTACGTACCTGGTATTTTGGTTTGAAGGCTTCCGTGGTTGTTGTCGATGACATGTTGTCTTCCAGGCTGGTTCCCACGTTGGTTATTAGACGTACCTGGTACGCGGGCCGGCCGAACGGTGAAGCTCCATGTGGACGACATCTGCCCAGGTCTGGAAGAACATCTTTTAAGGAACTACTTTAGCTGAATAATTCTGACAAACCATATTTATATTCATAGTCTTTATATCGTTACTGTATTGTGTTACATATATTATGTACTTTTGATACTTAAACAAAAATAGAATGACGAAACGGAAGTGATCTGCCGACACAAAGTGAAACCAGCCACGTCATTTTGAACGACTTCCACCGCTTGAGGACAAAACGGAAAGCAGAACGGTCCAGTCCTTGAATAGCTCACGTAATGTGCCCGGCGAATGCTTTAATGGATGGAAGGTAGCTGGCAGGAGAGGCATTCATCAATCGATTTATTAATCCGCTTCGTAATTGCCTAGTAATCAATTAATAAATCGCTAACCAGCGAGTGTGGTGTATCGTTTCGGACGGGTAGCTGACACACAGAACTTTAGTCGGTACATAAACTATCATTTAAAAGCTTTGTGAACGATTGGGTATTTGCCATGTATTTATATTTTATTAAATCGCATATTAATAGGTAGCATCTAATACAAAAAACAGCTGTGACAGCTTATAAATTCGAAAAAAAAAATGGATCGTAAGGTGTATTTTTAATATTAAAAATGTGAATATTCAAAGGGACCGCCAAAACGAGAACATATTGGCCGTGACGTCAGGTGTCTTGTAAATGGCCGTTTGTTTACATCTGGGGTCAGCGCGTCACGCGTCAGCCTCAGCCCGTCAATTTATTTTGTGACAAGCGAATTAAAATACGCCAAGAAAAAGTGAAATACTTATAAGTTATGACTTCTGAAGGCATGTTCATTGTCATGGAATTTGTGTACAACGACGAGCGGTTCAACGCGGCGGAGATGAGGAACGTAAAAGCAACAACGTAAGTGAACTTTTTATCAAATTAACGTAGCATTGATAATTTGATCACAGTGGGTTGTTGGAAACATACTACTTGTAAACATAAAAATGTAAGAATCAAAAATGTACCCTGAACTTGACATTTGTTTTAGAGGTCAGAATAAATATAAATTGCCATTTATTTTCGGGGCTGTTGCGGCTCGTTTGCGGTCTGGGTAACAGTCGAATATATGGGAAACAAACGTCTTTCTTTATTATAACATTTTCCTCTATCAACTCAAAACGCATATAATTTTTCATATCCTATAACAAAATGGAAACTGAATGGTAAACACCTATAACCCCAAAGAGAATAATAAAACTTACATTAAGAATTAAGATGATCTTCACAGAAAAACAAACTTTGCGATTTCGGCATATCACGTCTAGGGGGCCTTAAACAACTTTTTCGTACGTTGATAATCTCGAGGAACGGTTACAAAAATATTTTGTTAGCTGTACTGACTGAAGTACTTTTATAACCATGTACAAAACAACACTTGTTTTGTTTTCCATACATAATAGATGCTACACAAATCACTTTTTAGTGCCACCTCTTACACCGTACTTTCAATAAACACCACACAAAAGCTTTTCCAATACAAGAATGACACTACACCATTAAACAGCACGCTCCTCGGTAATGTTTACATAACACTTGACGTCACGAGTTGAATAAACTTGGATAGAAGCGTTTTGGTGGTGACTGCTAAGATTCGAATTTCAGACCTGAAATTCTCTACCTACAAATATTTTTTTGGTTTTTTTTGACATGGCGTACGATATATATGCACTTCAAGATTCATTTTACGTAATTTTCAAAAATAGTGATAATACCCAATTGCTTGTAATAATCCAAACTGAAAGGACCCCAAAAATCTTTTTATTCGCAGAACCACATAACGACGTTCTATTCCTATTGTAATATTTTAGTAAGATTACCTACTATCAAAAGCTCGAACTGAGCAAATAATACACCTTCATCACACAATAGAGAATGGACTAGGAACCCATTAATAACTACGGAATAGAGTTAAGTTGTGTTAGATATTTGGAAGCAAGCGATTACTTTACTTCAGGGGCTACAAACCGTACATGATCAGCAGAAAATTTAGAGGACAGTTGCTTGATCTAACTGCTCACCAGATATAACAAATCTTAACGATTCCAATTGATGATAACAAACGCATTTAACATCGTCTCCATTTGTGGTCATTTACCACTTTATAGAGTTTGCTCCGTAAAGGTTGTGCCTAAAGTAACGATGTTAGTTGATCTTGTTTTCGATTTGAACCTATCATAATTATTTACGTTGTTATATATTTTATTTAAATTACTAACATCCCTGTTACAATACTTTGCGATACTTTATGATATAAATAATTTCGGAGAGGTCTTTTTTGGTCACATTCTCTAGCTCGAATATTTGTTTCTTTAAATTTAAAATTACTTTCTTCTGAGAAATTTTGTTGAGCAAAAGCTTTGTTGTGTATTATCTTATTCAAAGTACTCAAAGGGTAACTTTAGTGGACTTTCTTTTACAATGGGGTTCATGACTAAGACTGCCAGTGAATAGGGCTTGCTGAACTACCCATGCTTGTGGCATCAATTTGTGAACAATATTGGTTATTGAAGCTGAAGTAGCTGATGCCGAAGTATATATTAATCTGTCCAGATTGGTATATTGGTATGTACAATGTATCTACTGATGTAATTCCCTTCTTCCTGATGACCATGACCATTTGTTTGGGTATGTTTGTGAACACCAAAAATTTTAGACTCAGTTGTTTCTTGTGTCTTCCTCACACAATGACAATCATTTTTATTTCCTCTTCAGTTATACGTCCGTTCTGCTAATTTTTGTAAGTAGTTGTTGACCATGTTTTTTTTTGTTTTGGAGTCTCTAGTCAATCTTGTAGGTGTTATATTTTCTAACATTCTTTCTACTTCTTGTGTATATTTTTTTATCATCATTATGCCTGTTTTACCCCTTTTATCTGATTTCGCGCTATTATATTCGAAGTTTCTCTTAAAAAATTGTTACCATAACGTCTTTCTTTTTGCTGCTTCTATTATATGTAAATTCGACATGCGCGTTTCACAGTTAGTATTTATGTTACTTCAATTTGAAGTTCCGTATAAGTGAACATGTTTTGTTGGTTGTTTGTGGGTATAAGTCTAATAATTCTCAAATTTAGATACCTACTTCCTTGACGTTGATGTAATTTACCTTATTGAACTTGCTGGTTTTTAGACTGGTGTACAAATCTACGCCAAGCTAGTATATAACTGATTAAGTGGTGAGTTGTTAAATTAGCGATTGTCATTTCTAAGTTTTTCTGTTGATCGTGTATGGTCTGTAATCACTGAAGTGGGAATATAGGCTTATGAAATATCAGCGTAACAAGAAGTCACTTTTTTCTAAAATAATCCAAAACATAACAGAAAATAACAAATTGAAACGATTTTTTTATTGTTGTTTCAGTTCTTTCCCTCTTCACTCTCGTGCAGTTCGGTAACCAGCCATGTGTTACGCAATCTGGCGACAACGGAACATGTCTTACTACATCAGAATGCTCACAAAGAGGTGGAAACGCAAACGGCCCTTGTGCTGCAGGTTTCGGCACTTGCTGCTTGTGTAAGTGTAGCTCAATTTAAAAAATAAATGATAAGCATAACCATAAGAATAATCGAATGTTTCCAATATACTAGTAAAAAAAAATGCAAACGTTACTGTGTAATTTGGTCAAATACAGAAAAAAAATCGTATAAAAAATAATTGACCTATTCAAGCGTTTTGCAGTTTGAGTTGTATGTACTGTAAATTGCTAGTGTTAATAAAATAAAAATAAAGAAAATAATATCAAAATACATTATAATCGCCACTACCAATTTATAAAATTGTATTATTAACCTGTATTAGTACTTGAGTACCCCAATACCTGTAGAGTGTAATTATACCCGATATTTTGGTACATCCTTTTTGGATTATTTGTGCTCAAGTATCTACTGTTTTTTGTGTAATCGGAACAGCTGTGTAATTTATAACTTCTAGTTTTAGCGACGTGTGGATCTACTATAACCGAAAATGGAACATATTTCGTTCAAAACGGGTATCCAGACCCTTACGATGGCGTTGGGTCATGCCAGATAACACTCGTGAAGTCGCAAGCTGAYGTTTGTCAATATAGGTATGTCGAATTTTCCTGTATTCTCGTGACTTCTATAACTGTACTTATTTGTACAATACTGATATCCCACGTATCTTATTTTTTGACAGATTGACAATCTATTTATTAATAAATAAATGTGTTTGCTCACTAACAACCTGTCAAGAAAACAAATTAATTAATGTATTCCAGCTATGTATAGTTTTATTAAAAATGTAAAAATCGCCAAAATTAATAATCGGTATGCTGTCCTATATAACTATATATAAATAAACGGTGAATAATTATCGGATGTATTACAAAGAATTATGTTGGAAAGACGGCAAGGGTGTATGGGCTGAAGCGATGGATTGTTAAACTGTCGATATTTCGAACCATCATCGTCCCTTCGTCAGGATACTAAAATTACATATATAACAGACATTTTCTTTAATTACCCAAACATTGTCACATCTACCGTTAATTCACCTGGAATCGAACCTAATTTTTGTTTAATACCCCAAAGAGCAACTAACTGCACCGCTAAAGGTGTGGTTCGATTTAAACTCAATGCAGTATATGTATATAACATAAACATGAGTAAGCTACTAAATCGTCATTTAATGTTAAAGTTACGCCGCGGCACCAGCGGCAGTTTATCAATTTCTAAAATAACAATTACAACGCTATTTTATTCCATTTCAAATTTGAGCGTTTCGGACATCAGCCATTTATACAGGATTTCTATAAATGATACATGCAACGCTGGCGGCGTTGATTTCTGAATTCTTTGTGTCGCCTCTTTATAACTGCTGCAAGCTACAATATGCACGGCGATCACAACATCAATGWGCACGATAGCACTGAAGGTTGCAGATCAAGTTCTAAGCACGAAATTGATGGCTTTATAAAGATTTTTAAACAACTTACGGTTCTATTTTTCTTTCATAGGTAAGAAATAACAATAAATATTGTATAAGTAGTAGGCTTGTAGTAACCTCTACACCCTAGCACCGTGGAAGCTTTGTGTAGTACAACTAACGTTACTACCACACTTAGTTTGTGAATTTTACTATTGCGGCAGGCTAAAAACATCTTTCGGTCCATCATAGTACAATTATTTTATAGGCCTACTGTAGCCACAGACTCACAAATGAGACACATAGCCTAAAGGCTATAGCAAACCGTGTCACCCACAGCTCCGAAATGTGAGCATGCTGCAACCTTAAAGTTAATTATTACACAAAACACTACAGAATATGTTGAAAATACAAACTCCCTTCGTCTTCTGATATGGAGCCTGTGATATAAATATCGTTTTCTCCTCGTCACCTATGTTACATTCTTATGGGAACTGTAAATAGATATGATATTATATGTAGAATGTAAATATTATAATCTTCTGGTTAAGTAGCAGAGACTGTGAGGTTCATGCCACCTACTTGGCCGGCTACATATCACGGCTGTCCTTGGTCGTCGGCAGGGCTTTGGAGCTTTTGTATCGGCATCATCTTGGTATGTGTTTGCTCTACATCTTAATCYCCCAGATCACGAATAAGGGGGGGGGGGGGTTCGTGGATATCCGCGAGTGTGCCTTGGTTGCTGCTTCTCGGATGCATTCCTGAATCGTAGGAACTTCGAGATTCCTGTATATCTGATAATTGGCCGAAGTATCATCTTATAAATCAAGAGCTTGTTGTCTATGCTCAACTTACCATTGTGGTTTAGCGGGCAACAGAGGCTGGTCAGCGCAGCCATCGTCTTGTTGGCTTGCTTTTCGACGTGTGATTTCCTGTCGATGGTGAAGCCCAGGTACCTGGCGTCCTCTTTCCACGAGATATCATAATCGAAAATCTCTGTTTCAGTCATGCCATACTTTTTCGCGACACGTCTAGAAACACAGCTCCGACTGACTCTTTAACATTGAAGCCCTCGGTGGCATACTCGACGAGCCAGAACAGCCGAAGAGTTGTGGAATGGCTCTCTCAGAACCCAAATTGCTTCTTGGTCGGCAACAAGCTGATGAMAGGGCGATAGTTTTGCGGACGTTCCGCTCAGTTCTCGCTTCGGTATCATTACGACGTCGGAAATTTTCCAGTAAGATAAAAAATGCCTGAGCGCCGTTTAAGTTATTGACAACCCCTTGAGGTCCCTGTCGAAGATGCCGTCGGGTCTCGGTGCCTTCCTCACGTTGGTTCTTTGGATAAGCTTATTGACTTGCGCCGGGATGGTGAAGGATGGTGCGCTCATCGGGTGCGGCCGCGAACGCTTGGGTGGTCCCGATCGATGCCGTCTAGTTCTGTGTTCTCGAAGTTTGAACTGCATTGCCATTCCAGGCAGTCAGCAAGGGCTTTGGCTTCATTCTCTGGAGTGTACACCAGGCCGTTCTCGCCGTAGAGCGGATCGAAGAGGTGGGCTTGTTACGCGGGATATTTGTCATCCTCCAAAGGTTGGCGGTGTCTTCGTCAACTTGGCGAATCTTGGCTTCCCAACATTTGCTTCTGTGGTTTATGAAGGCATGTTTCACCTGATGCGTGTAATTGGTTGTTCCACATACGTTGCCATCGCTTTCTGGTTCTGGTCTTCTCTCGGATTAGCGCTCTCACGTCTATCGGTAGGGGAAACTCCTGTAGTTCACGTTTGGTGCGGGTGGCATGTTTTATTAGCGCGGCTCGAATGGTGATCATCCAACATCCAAGACATCTGGTACTCCAATAGGTGATTAGTTAGTAGGCGCTATCTTTTATAGTGTGCGGTATGGTCAAAGTTCGCTTCTTACCTTCCCGGCAGTGTTGAGTGGTGGAACCCTCCCGCGTACGGACGATGCCGGTCTGCTTCGTACCATAATAACCCTTTAGGTAATCCCAGGAATGTAGAAGGGCAGGGCACAACTGCGTTGCAATAGCTTTTTTAAACTGTTGTTTAAGTAGGAAAAGTCAAAGACTAATGGAGTGAGGCATCATCTTATTCAATGGCGTCTCCAAAACTTGATTTATCGCGAAATTTTAAAAATTCTAATTAATTAAATCCCTCTGGAGTTGCAAACATTAAACTAGAAAAATATCTACCTTTATGAGCCTCAAAACACAGTCGCTTAATACAGCAGTTCCTCTTATTCAAATCTAAAACGCAACACCTCTCATGTAAGTCATGGTCTGTTGTCTTCTTTCCACTTAATCTCGTTGTCTGCTTGCTGAGCTTTTCTTAAATTCCATTCGTCGCTGGTGACTCCCTAGACTGACCGTGCCCTTGCGCTGTTCCACAAGTGTAATGTTTGAATTGTCCTTATATGGGCTTCTCGATACAGCGTTAGAGTTGTTACGATGTCTGCCTCAACGATACCGCGTTTTGAAGTCATATCGTTGCCCTTGATTTCTGAAGGCCTCTGGAAGCATTACTCTGCAATTCTGTTGGGGTTTTCCACGGCGGTAACAGCAGATTTGAAGTCCGCTACATTTTCTAACGTCTGCTTCAGAATCTTGAAGTCTGCTTATTGCGAGTCCTTAACTGCATGCGAAACAATAGTTGCAAGCGTTGTTCTCCAAAATAAAGTTCTTTGGTTCTAGCGATATCGATAGCTTGTGATAATCCTCCCTATCGACCGCAGGTAGCGTGTAAAGCAAATCAAGCGCTGATTCACGAAAAGTATCGTCAGAGTTGCTAGTCTCAACAGCCGCTTCGAATTGCATTTTATACGTCTTAAACAAAGCCTAATCATTATAAAGCGGTAGCTTAACTCTGCTGCTTCCAACTCCTGACAAAAAAGTATTTCCATTTCAATTTTCACAATCACGATTGCATTTTCAAACATTTGTTCAGCATGATCAACGCTTTTCCGATGATCAACTTTTTTCTATATCAGTTACTTTTTGTTCTATAGTTTGATTTGTAATCGCTGTTGTCGTATTTTCATTTTTATGGCTTTTTTGATTTCCTTGTGATTTGTTTTCATTTCTTCCTGAGCTGTTTTAAGTTCGGTCTATATTTCTTCTTGGACTTTTTTATTTCCTTCTTGTTTTGATTCTTCCTTAGTTGCTCTAAGTTCAGTTTTCGTTCGTCCTTGTCTTATTTGCATGGTTTATAAAACTACATTCATCATTTTTATAAGTTATATTAGCTGTTCTAATTGCTATTCATGTTGGTAGGTTGAATTGTCCTTTTTCTACCTCGACTTTGCGTCCTCTACTGTTCGTAATGTCGGGACTTCCTATACCTTCTAGTTCTCTAATAAAACCGTTCGAGTACTATCTGTCTGGGTCGCAAAATACTCCCGAAATTCACAGGGCTCTTGATGCCAATTGTTATTGTTCGGAAAATAAGCTTTCTAACTTAACTTCCTCCGGACGCAACAAGTATCGAAATGCATTAAACTATAACACTTCTAGTTGAACATACTAATATATTTTAACATTACTATTACAATAACGACTACCTACTCAAAACACTACACTTCACTCGCTAATATTTAAAATACTTTAGAACATTCGTCAAAAGTGTAGGAATGTTTTGAAAGCCATCTGTCTAGTAAGTTTCGAGAACGTATGCGAACGTACCTACGAGAACAAGACATTAGGCAACGGCGCGAACCAATCGGTCAGGTTGACTATATACTAAGTTAATGCGATATTAGTTGCAAAAGTACCTATCACTACTCCAATGATGTTATGTTTGTGTTGGAATAACTTTTTTGTGAATTTGGATTTCGCTCATAAATGTTTTACGTAGGTCGCTGCTTCTTAAAGGGATGCCATCAGGAACACCGTGGTCACGTGGCCACTGCATATAAAGCAAAGCKGCTTGTCGATATTTTGTGCCATTACGCCCTTAGCCGTTAGCCAGAAATATAAAACGATATAAGGCGTTGACATGTAGCTTGTAATTGTTGCAATAAAAGGATTGTTCGTTTGGCTTCCTTACGCACACTTCATTTTTTTCCAAATAAACGACGAAACTAGGTGTATATGGTAACGCTGGGGGCAAAWTATTGTGATTAAAATAATGAATGCWTACAATTTCGAKGTATGTGTTGMAATCTCCCAAGTTTCTCTCTTTCAAAGCAACCACATTCAAGATTTAGTCATTGAATATTAAATAAAACKGAACKTAGTAGCCCAAGTCCGAGAGAACCGCAAACCAATAAACCTCAGTCGGTAGGAATTKGAACTTTGTTTTATTGATGACAGACTTGCCTACAAAGTAACACGCAATTTGCAGGAAGATATAGTAATAACGGAGAAGTGGTAACCTGTTGATGCTTCGCAGTATATAATGTAATGCGAAAGAAGAGAAATATTTCTTTTAGAGTGTAATACATTGATTTATTTATACTTATTAATCAATACAATACACCATTACTAGAATTAGGCAGTAGCAAAGATAGGTCTTTATATATGGCAGTATTCAGTTGTAGAATTTATGTAATATTTATACTCTCATTTACTTTTTCATATTGAATGCGTCGTGTTTCATAAGAATAATATAATACTATTGTTATATGTTTTGTAGGTTGGATTTTGAACTATTCGATATAATGGGACCCGAAGACACAAATCACATCTGCGAAAATGATCAGTTTATAGTCTCTGGCGCAGGAAATAATATTCCATCAATTTGTGGCACCAACACGGGCAGCCACAGTAAGTATGTCATAAATTGTACCATTCAGTCTTTCACAGTAGTTAATTGATATCAATGCGATAATTTTAAGGTAACTTCAAAGTGCTTGTTCTACTTCACTACTGTTATCAATTCATTTAAAGCACTGCTAATTGACCACACTTAGAGTAGGTCTTTCCCAAAGAACTTTAAAGTCTACCCCGATGCAGTATTTCTGAAAAGAAGCTCGCCTAGCCGTATTTATTATTGCTTAGTACTATCCCTAGTCGCCCATCGAGTTCCTTTTGATAAACAGCCTGTTAACTGTATATACCCTGAGTTGTCCCTTGTGGGCTAAAAATATAGACTACTGAGACTAACTTTCCTGTATTTGCTCATGACGCGAGTTACTTGTGAAAATAATGTAAGTTTAATGTGTTTGATATAACACGTCTCACGTAATTGATTTTCAGTTTAAGTATTACCTATACAAGCATCTTATATCATTTTAAATATTAAGCAAGTATTACAAATTACTTTTTGCAAGCTTCGTTTAGGACACGTGCCCTAATACTTCTACGGGAATATTAATTGTATAACTGCAAGAATTAGAAAGAATATTAATTGTCTTTTCTTTTTTCTTTTAGTGTATATTGATATCGGGATGGGTACTTCCAATCCTATAACGTTATCCGTAGTTACTAGTGGCCCGTCTTTCGCCAGAAGCTGGAGAATCAAGGTCACGCAGATATTATGCACTTCGTTGGAAAAAGGTACGTAAACGACACTCCGTTGGAACATTTACAATATCTACTCACATCATATGCACGTTATGCTACAGTAATAATTAATTGAATATATTTCTGTCCTGTTTTATCTGTAGAATTTGCATTCTAGTAGTACCATCTATCAGCCTTTTGAACTGCATATTAAATTGATCGATTGTGATTGTAAATACACAAACTGATGATGTGCCACAATCATAATAAAAATTTAAAGCCAATGCAGAAAAAAGGTACAAAAGAATCAAAATACACAAACCCATAGTTCGTCAATAACTGCAAATTCAACTTACTTTAGATTTATGGATAATAGGAAAATTTAACCGCTGTTCTGTGCGCAAACGTTTAATTATTTAACTCAAAAAGAAAACCTTTTAAAATAAATAATTGACCGTGTATGAACAAGATGTTTTTTCTAAATTGTCATTTTTACTGTTTGAAGTATGTATTTGTTAACAAAAAAAATCTACTTTTCTTTTACTGTGTACTATAATTTACAAGTATTGCAGCCGAAGTATCATTAATACAAATATTGGGCGAAAACTTAATTATTTTATTAACGCATTGCTAAAGTGAACCCTATTGTATTATCATCATTATAATAAACCTCTTAATTGTTGTGATAAAAATACAATACTAATTATTGTAAATAAAATAAGGTGTCGATTATATATTTTAACGGCTTAAAGAAATAAATAAGAAATAAAAAGTATTGCCAGCCTTTTAACCCATTAAAATATATCATCGGCGTTAATTAAAAACAAATTGAGGCAATAATTAACTTTCTTCTCTATATATAAAATAAGGTGTATTKATKAGTTGTCATATTATACATGCATTTTAATAATAAAATAGGGCTAACAGTTCAAATTATAAATAATCTACTTGTGGTAGTTTCCAGCCGCTAATAATAATTAAGATCACAGGTAAATTGGTGGTTAGCTTAGGGAGATGATTACTCCAACTTCTACTGGCAATGTTTAGAACTTTCCTGAAACTCATTTGTAGGTATAGATCTTACTACAGTTCATTGTGTAGGAAATACGCTAATATATAAATGAAAGACCGCCAATTGTTGCTAAATATAAATTCAGTAAACAACTTTTAACGTGTTTACATTGGGTTAGTGGGGTTTTGATAATAATAACCTACAGATGAGAATGCGTTCTCTAATATCCATCGTGTTAATGGGCTTTATGTGTATAGTTTGTGACGCCTTTTTCGTTGAGCGGCGGAACGGGCCTTCGGATCGGAGAGCCGACGGACGGACGGTTACGCAATGAGCGATACGATACGGTACGGTGGTGACGTAAGCACTAAGCTCGGCGTCAAAACGGTTTCTCGGGCGCCAGTATTTTATTATACTGAGGTATGCTCCTCAGATTGCTGTGTACTAACCCCCTTAGCACACAGATCAGGGCAGCTACAGTGGAGATCGGCACTTCAGGAAACAGAACCCGAGGGTGGATGCCGTACAGAAAGAAACCCAACAATAACCTAAAACACAGTTTATTTTTATTAACGTCGAGTAAAACAACAACTTAAGAAACGGTCAGCGTAAAGAAACAAACGTGCCACTCCCTTCAAGCGTTAGCCAAGCTACGGTTACGTAATGTACGGTGCCGTGAAACAAGCGGACTACTGAGTTACGGTTATAAAAGCGGTACGGTATGCAACATGCAACAAGCGGTGCTAATTAATACGGTTACGGACTCAGCAAATGATGCGGTGAGAATGATGCAACAAGCGGTGAAAAAGAGTGAGCTTATATACGAGTGGCAAGTCGGATAGATAGTGGGGATGCGGTGTGAAAGAGTTAGATAACGGACAGAAAACAATCAGAAAAGACAGAAAGAGAGCGGAGTAAAAGAGAACGGTACGGTTACGTAAGAGCGAAAAAAACATGCGGTAAGAGGGAGTTCGCCGGGTATATTCCGCACGGCAAAACGACCTGTACGGAGAACACCCAACGTTCTGCGCCGCTAGCGGAGTATAGTCTGCACGGAAAAACGACCTGTACAGCGTACACTCCGCAGGCGACTGCCTAAGCGGTTCGTAACGGGCGGAACAAGAGATATGCGGTAAGGGGTAGTTCACCGGGTATATTCCGCACGGAAAAACGACCTGTACGGAGAACACCCAACGTCCTGCGCTGCTAGCGGAGTATAGTCTGCACGGAAAAACGACCTGTACAGCGTACACTCCGCAGGCGACTGCCTCAATGGTTACGTAACGGGCGGAACAAGAGATATGCGGTAAGAGGTAGTTCGCCGGGTATATTCCGCACGGAAAAACGACCTATACGGAGAACACCCAAAGTCCTGCGCCGCTAGAGGAGTATAGTCTGCACGGAAAAACGACCTGTACAGCGTACACTCCGCAAGCGACTGCCTCGACGGCTACGGTCAGGACCAGCAGAAGCTGGAAGGATGGTAAGTGGAGCGGGGAGGAAGCCACTGCACTATACCAATAAAAGCTATAGCTCACTCACCTGGATACGGCTGCTGCTTCACCGGAAGACGGATCTTTCACAACTGAACTGAGCAGCGGTCGGCCGTTCTTTTAATTACTTTGACTGGAGCCGGAGGAACAAGAATGCTGACCAGGGGCGCCAGCAAGCGTTGTTCTCCCGAATTCCGCGGACCGCGGACTCTTGGTTGGACTTGGCTAAACGCTAAGGAAAATTTGTAACTTTGTTACATTCTCCTCTTACTTCGGGAGGGGCAAACAGAACCCGGAAACTAACATTTTATTTACCTAGTGGTTGCATAACTAAAATATTACATTGTATTCTATGTATCCTATTAATACAACCAAAAACAAAAAAAACGGCGGATTCTATATAAACTAAAAAAACTCTCGCGGTACGGTGGCATCCTCGGTAGCGGGACGGGTCTTCTTTATTCAGGTCTCTCGGCCACATCCTGGGCGGTGGCGGTTATCTGGTCCTGGCGGAGGGTCTCGAACTCCTTGGCGGCGGACAGCAGACTGGCAACGCTGGTGTATTCCTGGCGGCGGATGAACATGCGGTACTCTGGCAACATGTTCCGGTGTAGCCAGTACAGCTCCTGGGTCGGTGTTATGTTTCCATGTCGGCGGATTAATGTACGGAGTGCGGTGCTGTATTCTAGGACTGTCGCATGCGGTAGCTGGATACGTTGACTGATCTCCCGTACGAGGTTAATCTTGTAGTCAACCGGGTAATAGTTCAGCTCGAAGTCGGCAATGAAATCTTCCCAGCCTCTCCAATCGTGGCGATTGTTGCGGTACCAGGCCAGGGCGAGTCCGGATAGCAGCTCGGGCAGGATCAGCATTACCTCCTCGTGTGAGACGTCATATCGGTCCATGACGTCTAACAGTTGCTCTATGAAAGCAACCCCATCGGTAGATCCATCGAAGTGGATTCCCCAGCGGTGCGGCTTCAGATCGGACCGTATGCGGACACGGCGGAGCGGAGTCGACGAATGCGTCTCCAAAGTCGCGGGGTTCGGGGGCGGTGTTGCTGACTGGCTGGATCCTGGTGGGGCTGCTGCCATCTGACGGTCCTCCATGGGTGGAATGGGAACTACGTACGCCGGTGGCTTGGACTCCTGCGGACTGGTCACTCGGAGAAGTGTCCCGAAGAACTCCCCGATCTCGCTTCTCCTCTGTGGGTCGGCGACCGGCAGTGGCTGGGTCGGTGATGGACTGAAGGCTCGGTCCCGTTGCAGAGTTCTTGCCTGAAACAGCTGCTCGCTCGGTGTTGTCCTTTCCGGAGAGTCTGGTAGCGGTAACTAGTTCGGAGATACCCTCGGTGGACTGGTGACTCGGAACTGTGGCTGCAACTTTTGCAGTGGCTAGCGGGCAACTGGTTCCTGCGACGGTTGGGACGGTACTGATGGCTGGATCGGTGGTTTTTTCGGTGGATGGTCGGTTACTGTCTTCTGCGGTGGCTGGTTAGCTACTGTTGTCGGCGGTTCGGTTGCTGGCGGTACGGTCTTCTGTGGTAGCTGGATCGGTACTGTTCTCGGCTGTGGCTGGCTCACTACTGTCCTCAGAGCTGTAGGTATCGGACCTTTATAGGCACTGGTGACGGTTGTAGTCGACGTCATCGTGGTGGAAACGGTGTAGATCGGAGAGGGGGTCGACACAACGGTGGGGATTAGAATAGAGGTGGGATTCGGAACTTCTAGTCGGAGATGTCGGATCATCCACTGGCGAAGCTCCTGTACGGCCCCTTCGGTGGAGAGTTTCCTTTGCCTTAGCTCGTGCATCAGCTGGTTCTTCTTCAGGCGGTATACCCAGCCGACACGGACGTCGGTGCTCTCTGAGTCGGATGACTCGTCTTCGGCACTGTAAATCACTTCAGGAGGTCCTCCGGTAGCCATCTGGTCGGGTCGGTGTTCTCGGCTCAACTGATGACGGTACTGGATGGGGGCCCTCGACTCGTTAGAAATGAGCCCCCACTCGGCTGGTCTCGGACAACGGGAAGTTGGTGAAAATTTTAAATTCCTCCGGGTTACGTAACAGCTCGGAACAGGTGACGGCAATCGATGGGGGAGGTTTTACTTGTGAGAAACGAGCCCCCACTCGATAGGCCCCCGGAGTCGGGAAGTCGGTCAAAAACACCAAGTCCCTGGTGTTACGTAATCGGACCAAATCGATGTCACCAATCGACAAGGCCGGGTCCGGTTTGCCAGAAACGAGTACCCGCTTGCTGGGTCTCCGATGACGGGAAGTCGGTGAAAAACCAGATCTCCGTTGTCTTACGTAATAAGGAAACGACGATTGCGGAAATCGACTCGGCGTCACTCGGCTATGCTACGACGTTCCAAAGCCAACTTCGTAACAAGGGGGTGGTCGGGGGTGAAAGTCGGCTTCCAGCGAACTAGTTATGCGGACTCCCTGATGGAATTCAAAAATCCAGTGGAAAACGGCGCTAACGGAATTTTTGAATTCCGCGCATGCGTGAACTCGGAGACGCTGGAAACGGGGTGGTTTTCTTCTGTTAGATGACGCTTACGTAATTCCGGCTCCTCCTCGAAGTAACAACGGTCCCTGCTCGTAGGGCACCAAAATGTGACGCCTTTTTCGTTGAGCGGCGGAACGGGCCTTCTGATCGGAGAGCCGACGGACGGACGGTTACGCAATGAGCGATACGATACGGTACGGTGGTGACGTAAGAACTAAGCTCGGCGTCAAAACGGTTTCTCGGGCGCCAGTATTTTATTATACTGAGGTATGCTCCTCAGATTGCTGTGTACTAACCCCCTTAGCACACAGACCAGGGCAGCTACAGTGGAGATCGGCACTCCAGGGAACAGAACCCGAGGATGGATGCCGTATGCTGAAAAAGATGTTAGCGGAGTGCGGACGGTGCGGTACATAAAGAAAACCAACCATAACCTAAAACACAGTTTATTTTTATTAACGTCGAATAAAACAACAACTTAAGAAACGGTCAGCGTAAAGAAACAAACGTGCCCCTCCCCTCAAACGTTAGCCAAGTTACGGTTACGTAATGTACGGTGCGGTGAAACAAGCGGACTACTGAGTAACTACGGTTATAAAAGCGGTACGGTATGCAACATGCAACAAGCGGTGCTAATTAATACGGTTACGGACTCGGCAAATGATGCGGTGAGAATGATGCAACAAGCGGTGAAAAAGAGTGAGCTAGTTACATATGTGACTCTTATGACATCACGCCGCACCTGTGTGCAACATCAGCGGGACCGCACCGAGAGAGCTCTTCCCATGGGAACGACCTGCATCAGCATAATATTTTACTATAAATCTAAGTGTTGTAATTAAGATTCATTCTTGTATTATCTGAGGCTGAACCTATGTCAGTTTGACTTTTGAAAATAAATTTTTTTCGAAGTCTACGCGTCGCGATATTTATTTGGCGCAGTCAGTAGGATCGCGCGGTTGTGTCGGAGTTTTCACTGCATCGGGTCAGATCCGCCACAATTTGGAGCACCAGGTCCTTCAGCGCGATACCTCCACCAGGTCCATCGAGGATCAAGAGACAACCTACAAAGCGACCACCCAGGCAGAGCCAGCCTAGCGGAATACAAAGGATCAACCCCGGAAATTAGAACGAGGCAACCCCGTCTGAATAACGGTAAGTACCGAGATTTATTTCCATTGCTTATCCACTCCCTGTATAGGAGTAAGATAGGTTTCGCAGTCCATCGAGGACAACGTAGTCGTAAGAAACAAACAAATCTAAAAGTATATGAATCCGTCAGAAATTGACCAAATTGTAAATAGTTTAAGTAATACTTCTTTATTAGAATCTAGTGACGAAGAACTAGAGTCAAACATGACTGAAAACAGAAACGTACCAGTAAACGTACCAACTCCAAATTTGCAATTATTAAAACTATACGTGGACACCATCCCATACTATGGAGGTGATCCAAACACATTAGAAATTTTCATAACCGCCTGCGAACACATGTACTCAACATACAATATATTTCATGATATTCAATTGCAAAACTTTCTATTGAGAGCAGTAATTGGTAAACTTGTAGATAGAGCACAAATACTAATAGGTACACGKAGTGAACTAAATTCTTGGCCCTTAATTAAAAATGCGTTGCGACAGAGTTTCGGCGATCAACGAAACGTCGAATGTCTCGAGCAGGATTTAATTACGCTACAATCGTCAAAAGGTGAGCAACCGCTAGATTTCGGAAAAAGAATCCAAATAGCTAGAAGTAGGTTAGCATCGAAAATAAGTTCTCTTCCGGAAACAGAGATGCCTAAAGAAACTAAAATCATATATTTGAAACAATACGACCAGCTGTCGCTGAAAACGTTCATTCGCGGTCTGCCACACAGTTTACAAAGTATAGTTAGGTTACGTAGTCCCGAAAATTTAGAAATTGCTATGAATTACGTTACCGAAGAAGAAAATTTCAAATATACCCAAAACTTGCCAAATTTATTAACGAGACCAGTGTCACAAAATCATAAGCCAGTACAAATGACTTATAATTCAAGACCACGTCCACAAATGACTAACTTTAGACCAACTTTCAACAATAATTACGCTTTTGCTAGACCAGCGTTTCCAGTTCAACCAAATTTCAATCAAGCCAACAGCTTTCGAAATTTTAGACAACCGGAACGATTTCCGAGTCAACCAATTGATATCCGTCCAAATTTAAATATAAAACGACATTATCCGACTAATGCTCAAGTTTTTGGACCACCGAAAAATGTTTTTAAACCAACCGGACAAAAACCGACAAACGAACCAGAACCAATGTCGATATCCACGCATATTCCAAGTGTCAGACAATCTCTTAGAAACAAATTTTTACCATCTGGCCCCAGAAATTTTGTCTCACAAGAATTGTATCAAATCGAAAATGAACAAATTTCTAACGCTCAAAATTATTCAGAATCATTCAATGACGAAAAGTATAGCGATGAATACTTTGTTGATGAGTCAGCCCAAAATGCATATGATGAAGAACAATCTCTGGAATACTCTTTCCCAGATGATCAGGAAACTTCAAATCAAAATGTAAATTTTTCGATACCCGGCCCGTCGAACACCTCGACTTAGTAACTGAAATGAATAGCTTCACATGTAACAACGCTCTTCCGTACATAACAATTTCAAATCCACCCATAAAATTTCTTATAGATACAGGATGCTTTAAATCTATGATTCGACCTTCTATAGTAGAGAAATACTTTCCAGAAAATATTTATTACGAGCCAACAATGATCAAAACAAGTACAGGTGAAAAACCCATTCAGTTTAGAGCAGATATTCCAGCTTTTCCCGAATTCAATAGCAGTAATACAATCACTTTCTTATTATTTGACTTCCACGAGTATTTTGATGGTATTTTAGGTTTGGGAGATCTTGTAAACATGCAACTTTCGATCGATTTGCAAAATCAAAGATTAGTTAGCAATATTGTAGAAATCCCTTTTCAGTACAGACAAAAAGAGGATAAAAGCTTCACATTCAGCGTGAATGCTCACGAAATCTCACTTCAAAAATTACCCGTAAATTATTTTAAAGGTGACGTTATTTTTAACGAAAGTTATTTAGACGACTTGTACATACCCCCCACTCTGACTAAAGACGAACTAGGTTTCGCTACCGTAGAAATCCATAATTACGGCAACGACAGAATAACGGTGACTTTGGACAAACCGATTTCAGTAACTCCGTTTCCAGATTCAGCGAAAGAAAATTTTGAATTTTATAATGCAGAAGAATTCTTGCCTTTAGAGGAACTATCAAAAACCAATAATATCGACAATCTAATTAGAACAGAACATTTAAATTTGGAAGAAAAGAAATCCATAATTTCAATTTGCCGCGAATTTTCAGACATATTTCATACCGAAAATAGTAAATTAACTTTTACAAATCAAATTAAACATGAAATCAAAACCACCGACGAAACCCCGGTATATACGCGATCGTACAGGTATCCGTTCATACACAAAGCTGAAGTGCAAAGTCAGATATCCAAAATGCTGGACGAAGGAATAATTAGACCATCCCAAAGTCCATGGAGTTCGCCTATATGGATAGTCCCGAAGAAGATGGATGCCAGCGGGAAACAGAAATGGCGAATCGTGGTGGACTACAGGAAAATCAACGAGAAAACGATTGACGACAGGTATCCACTGCCCAATATAACAGATATATTGGATAMGTTGGGAAAATGCCAATATTTCAGTACCCTGGACTTAGCCTCTGGATTCCACCAGATAGAAATGGACCAGAATTCGATCCCCAAAGACGGCGTTCAACGTAGAAAACGGGCATTATGAGTACGTTCGGATGCCCTTTGGTTTGAAGAACGCGCCTGCAACATTTCAGCGTGTGATGGACAATGTACTCAAGGATCTCCAGCACAAGATATGTTTCGTCTACATGGACGATATCATAATATTTTCGACATCCCTACAAGAACATATAGAAAATCTACGACTTATATTTCAGAAATTAAGAGAAGCCAAATTTAAAATACAGCTAGACAAATCCGAGTTCCTGAGGAAGGACGTCGAATTCCTAGGACACGTGATAACCCCAGAAGGAATCAAGCCCAATCAAAAGAAAATTGAAGCAATCCAAAAATTTCCGATACCAAAATCCGTAAAAGAAATAAAATCGTTTTTAGGCTTATTAGGCTATTATAGGCGCTTTATAAAAGATTTCGCAAAAATTACGAAAACCGTTCACGCCAATGTCTAAAGAAAGGCCGAGAAAAATCGAACACACTCCAGAATTCGGCAAGCTTTCCAAATTTGTAAAACAATCTGTGTAATGACCCCATTTTACAATACCCCAAATTTTGACAAGCCATTTAATCTGACAACGGATGCGTCAAACGTAGCGATCGGAGCTGTTCTTAGCCAAGGAACAATCGGCAAAGACCTTCCAGTCGCGTACGCCTCTAAACTCTTAAATCCCGGGCAAGAAATTAATTACAGTACTATTGAAAAAAGAACTCCTTGCCGGTAGTATGGGCTGTAAAATATTTCAGACCGTATTTATTCGGGGAGAAAGTTCACAATAGTAACTGACCACAAGCCTCTTCAATGGCTTTTCAGCCTAAAAGAACCAAATTCGCGTTTGGTAAGATGGGAGACTAAAGCTTGAAGAGTATGACTATAATATCGTTTATAAAAAGGGTAAACAGAATACCAATGCGGACGCTCTATCTCGAATAAGAAATAAGCCGCTATTGAAGACCGACCGATTATCCATTATAGCCAATCCAGGAGATATAAATTCTCTTATTGAAGAGTATATTATTAACCCAAATTTTATTCCGGTCCCGGAAGACCCAGAAATGATTCAATATTGTTTTGGCAATTCATCTCCTAAAGAACGTTCAAAACCAAAAATTAATATAATTTCTAACATCCAAATTAAACCACCAAATTTAAAAACAAATAAGGCTAGAGACGAAACTGATTTAGAAACAAATCATTCGGCATTGGAAGACCCAATATTAATTTTCCCTATATCAGAAAAATCATTAAATGTGTTCAAAAATCAAATTAATATAGTAATATCGAGAAACATTTTGGAACCAAACATAAAAAGAGTAAAAATTTTCGACAATGTCAGGTATAACGTGACAATATCCGAAATACATAATGAAAAAGATACACTCAAACATCATTTAAGACTACTTGAACCCAAATTAAATTCTAACGCTCATGCGTATATATCCCGAAAATTTTATGCCCCATTATAGCACGTACATTACCAGAAAAATTCAGAGGCAAACGCGTACCGTATTGTAGTAATCAAAAACAAGAATCTTGACGCGACGTTTACAGAGGAACAAGAACAGGAGAAAAATGTTCAACATATCACCAATCAGGGTACTTGTTCACAAAAGGTATTAATGAAAATGAAATTATCTCTCAGTAAAAATCACTATTGGGGCCAAATAATGGATAAAAGGATATCAAAAATTTTGTAAATTCCTTTGCGAATACTTGTCAACGGCGTGCAAAATACGACGCCGAGACCCCTGTAATCAATTTCAACTCTAAGCACTCCACATCTCGATATACCCGTCTTCACACATATCCCAGCATGGACACATTTAAAATCCGCTAATCAACGTATTTGACAATTATTGAATTCCATTTTCTCGCTATGGGACAACGCCTAACCGTTAACAATGTTTGCCAATCATTTAATGTTCTTAGACGCCCTTCTGACATTCAATTTCTCACCCACGGGCTTACCACATAAAATTACTACAGACAGGGGTACTGAATTCAAAAACTGTTCTTTACCAAGAACTTTTGTACACCTCACAACACATCTCGGAGGCTACACTTACAACCACTGCAAAAAAATGTCCAATAGCAATTCACCGGGTCGAACGATTTCACTCAACTTTGGCAGAAGAAACTCCCGATCCGTTTAAGAATTTTGATTAAACCAAAAGACGATACTGACACCCACTGATGAAGTAACCGATAATTGGATACAATACACGCTACTTCATTCCGGTAACCAACTACACGCCATTTCAAATAATTAAAGGGACATATTCGATTTTGATGACCCGTTTTTTAACTGAAACACGACTTATGACAGATTACGTCCAAAACCATAAAGAACGAACAAAAGCTTTGTATGAGCAAATCAAAAATAGAAATTCGGAAATTAAATCCAAACAGATAACCAAAATTAATGAAAAACGTCATGAACCCCCAGATTTCGGTGACAAAGACATCGCCTATATCAAAACCAAAAATAGAGGTAAAGTTCTACCAAAATTCAGTTCATCCAAAATTGTAAGCGAAAATGATAAGAAAATCACAACGAATCAGGGAACATATCACAAAGCAACGCTTAAGAAACCCAGGAAAATTTATACGGATCGATTGTTACAGGATTCCGGAACGGACGATGAAGGCCCAAGCACTTCTAATTTTAATGGCAACTATAGTAGCCAGTAACGTCGAAGTAATTCCCGTTAATTCCAATATTCTACCATTTCGCCTGGGCCAAGCAAAAGTAGCTGTAAGCAAACACACTTTTATACACTTCGTAGAGTTAAGTCCCTTAGTTAAGCAACTAAACAACGTTCAGGAACATTTTTATTATATTAATGCTTCATTAATTCATACTTCGCAGCAAAAAGTTGTATTCGCTTATAAACATACGCTTTATAGTTTACTTAGTCACGCACAATATCTAATAACTAGTACTCAAATCAAACTCGACAACTTAGTTCCTCACTTGCGAAATAAACGCGGACTACTTAATGTAGTGGGTACAGCCTCAAAATGGTTATTCGGAACCTTAGATAATGATGACGCAGTTAAATTTAACAACGCTCTGCGAACTCTGTCTAATAACGAAGATCAATTAAAAAATCAATTACACCTTCAAACTTCACTCATGTCAGATGTAATTCACAATTACAACAAAACAATTACAACTCTCGATAGAAATCAAAAACAAATTGCTATAGAAATCAAGTATCTCAGAGAAACTATTAACACAAGTTGATAATATTATTCACTACATAAGAGCACAAAACGTACTCGAACAAGTTATTATGAACTGCCAAAATTTGATTACATTCCTTGATAATTTAGAAAATTCCATTATGTTTGCTAAATTAAACACACTGCACAATTCAGTCATTTCATTAAGCGATTTGACTCAAATTCTAGGAAACCTCACTAGATTGTATGGAGAAGATAGAATACCAAAATTTAACAATTTGCTATCTTATTACAAAGTAGCCGGTTTACAAGTGTCTTTTATACAGAACAAAGTAATTTTTGCTGTTCATTTTCCTATCTTACATCCTAATACCTTCGATTATTTTCATTTATATCCAATACCGAAAAATGACCTAACCTTAATTCTGAATCTCCATACTTAATACTCGTACTGCCGCTCATCAATACAAGACGACGAATGCCCTCGCGTAGAAGACCTACATATCTGCCCAGATCAT